>BRZM01000049.1:2099100-2119575 GCA_033238685.1 Lates japonicus
AAATGCCGCTGACAAATTGTATTGCTTGGTTACTAAAGCCCTCAACTCCCTGTTTCTACAGATAACTATCTGTGAACCTCGCACAACCATGTGTATCCCTCTGGCTACAACAACACCACGCTAAAAATCTAGAAAGAGCCAACTGCCTTTTTAGCAGTTCAATGGGGGTATGAGTGCATCTGAGACAATTCACGAAACGCGGATGGAAACTCTAATTTACTGAACGATGACGAGCAGGTATTCGGGTGACATAGGAAAATGTGCCAGCGGTGTTGCAGTAGGTTGTCTCAGTAGCCTGACGGCAGCGTCTAGTAAGTGACAATTGTGATCATGTCGCTTTATGTAGTACTGCTAGTTTTGAATCATGTCATTGCTTGTGCTTGTACAATGGTATTATGCATGTGTATTATTGTGTGTGTGTGAATCTCTCATCTTCCTCGCTGGCCTACTCCTTGTCCTCTGCCAGCTGCTCAGCTCTCTCACTCCATTTGCTCCAGACTTCACACACATCTGCCCACAAAATCCATCCATCTCTCTCTCTCTCTCTTCCTCTCTCTACCTCACACACACACACACACATTATCTCTACAGTCATAAAACTATACATAAGCCACTGGCCAAGGCAAAGCAGAGTATTCACTTGGGTGCATCGTATCGTTTCTAAACACTCATCCCTGGCTTGTGACACAAACAAAGTGAGCCATGGTGGCCCACACTAACCAAGGTCAGACCAAAACAAATCTGCCTTTTCTCCCTAATTACTTGTGCCTTTTTCTCCAGCGAGTTCACTCTGCATTCTTTCTCTGTGTGAAATTGAACGTCCTTGCAAACTTTGGGCAATGTCTTAGAAATTCCTTTTCTACGTGGTTGTAGCAAATACAAAATCTGAAGCCTCCCAAAGGCTCCTGTGAAGTGAAGGATGAAAGCCAGTGAGCGGGAGAGTGGGTAGAAAGCCAGAGTAAGGGGTTTGATGCAGTCTCCTGAGTGAGGGAGAGAGAGAGAAAGAAAATGCAAGGGGAAAAAGTGTCCTCTGAAAGGAAAAAAAAAAAAAAGGCTCATTGATGCAACCGTTTCCCCTTAACCTCAAACGGCAAGCTCCTGAGCTAAGAGGGGCAGAAACCACTGAGTTTTCTTGAAAAAGAAAAGGAGGGGGGAAAAAAGAGGTATCCGTCTTCTGCCTTTTCCTCCTCCTCCACCCTCTTTCCTCCCCATTTCTTTAGACTCTTCTGAGCAGGAGCGGGAGCATCTCTCAGAGAAATGACAGTTCTTATACAGGAATTTGGTTCTGTAATTAACCTGCTCATTTGCTAATTTGACTGTAATCAAGCCTCTCATCTTTCCCAGCGGGGTGCCAGAGCTCTTTGAGCAGACAAGGCAGGAGACAGTAGCAGTGAGCTCGGTGATGAGTTGCATCAAGAGCCTCTCCTCCTCTCCTTTACTTCACCTTCCGAAAAAACCTGCATGCTCACAGGAATGAGCAAACAAGTTAAAGGTAAAATGCATAGTGGAGGCTGACACATATGGTGTGGTGAATAAAAAACATATGAAAAAAACTGGGCAGCGAAGGACGAGGCTTTCCTCAGGGCTGCTCATGTCTGCTGTGGCTCTACTGTATGTCTCAGCCCCCGCAGTCTCTGTCAGACACACACACACACACACATTTTAAGAAGAATGGGAGACGCAGGCATAGGTATTCTCCATTCAAAACCATTCACACCAAACTATCCAGATGACATTTACATCTGTCAAGACCCAGCATGTGTCCTTTTCTTCTCCCTGAATGATCAGAATCCAGTGTATCTCTTTTGATTTCCTCTGTATAAAGCTCTTTTATTCTCCCGCTTTTGCTGAGTCTGTGTCTGTCTCCTCTCTCGCTCACATTCAAACACGGCGACAGACTCTCCACACAGAGTGGGACTCTATTGGTTGCCAGTGGCAACAGAAACGCGAGGGGGTAATGGCATCAGACCATCTATTAGTTTTGACGTGAACTTCATAGTTAACAATTATGAGAGCAGTAGAGAGACCAAGCCACTGGGGCAACGTTTAGATGCTGCCTGTTAATCTGTTAATGGGACTGATTGAGCCGCACTCCAAACGCAACACTTCAGCTGGAGTAACCTGATCAGGCTCAAGTCGAGGCTCGGATTCTGATTGGGCACGGAGCTGGGCCCCTTCAGCCCACTGAAAATCTGTTCATTGGATGAATTTTAGTGTAATAGCTCCAAGTAATTGTCGATTGCATCAGACAGCTCAGACGCCCTAATTTAATCTATGAAAAAGATTCTTACTTATAAAGAGAATAACACACTTAGAGTAGGCACTGCATTTTTAAAGTCTGCTGGCAATATTTAGATGAAAGATTCTGGGTGAAATGTGAATTTATCATGATGATTTATGGTGGAAAATCATCCTCTGATACACAGGTGGTTGTACTAACAGCATACTACTTCTTAATCTTCCAGTTAGTGTGGCAGACTGATGGGATAAAAAGCAGTTTAATCTAATTAGGTGATCATATGCTACACAGACTTTAACATATACTTTGCTTGTAAACTAATTTAAATATAATACTTTGATCAAATTAGATAATTCTGTGGTGGTCTGTAGTTAATTGGCAGAAGTAGTCAGAGGGAGAGGAGCTTCACGGAGGCAGACAGAGATGAGGAAGTTATTTACGAACAGAGAGGGTCTGACTCAAAAAAGGGCAGCTTGACAGTCGGTTTCAAGAGACAGAGAAAAAAATTCTTTGACGCATCGAGCGTGACTGAAGAAGTTCTACTCATCCCAGCCTTTCCTCTGTCATTCTCTTTACGTCGAATAGTTTTTATATATAATTCATGAACCAACCACTACCCAGACTCTGTCTCAGCTGCTTCATTTCTCTTTCTTATCATCATCTTCTGCTTATTCTTTCTCTTTTTTTCTTTCCAGCACTGATCTGTGCTGATTCCTGCTCTCCAGATGACACCACAGCAGGTGTTGTGATTGGTAGGGATCAGCTCGTCTCAGTCCAATCAGATGCTTGGAGAGGTGTCCAGGAGCAGGAGTAATCCCTTAATGAGACTAGCACACTGACATACTTGAACCAGGCACACACTTAAAAAGAAAAAAAAAAAAAAAAGGTGTCACACAGACACACACATGCGTGAGATACAGCACGGGCCAATGACACACTTACCTGGACTCAGTAACCTACACTGCACAGGTGCCAAGCTACTACACACAAAAAAAGCATTTACCAAAGGACACAAAGGAATCAGTCCAAAAAAGGATACAAAGTAAAGGATGCAGCCTGTGGACTAATGATTGGTGCATTTTGCCGTGTTGTGTGAGGCATCTCCAAGCAGTTGCCATCTCTACACAAAATGGGAATGGCACAAAAGGAAAGTGGTCGGTTGGCATGACGACAGCGCCGAGTCAAAGTCTAAAGAGCTACTGGGCCCAATTATGAATGTTTGGTCAAATGTGCATGTACACCCACACATACGCACACAGACAGATCGGACATACACATGGGTAACATTCCCCGCAGATGCACAAGTCGTAAAGGTGAGCAAAAGATGTGCCACTCCAAAAATAACCTTCTTTTTCAAAATCTCTTAGGTAAACCCTAAGCATCCTCTGCAGTCCCACAATGCATCTCACCTGACGACCACCATCTGGCATTCCAGTCCAAAAATGACCCCTGGAAGGACCCTTACCTGGCACTGACCTCTATTAAAAAGTTTTTCATTAAGTGTTAATCTGTTTTTTTTTCTCTAATAACTGCAAAGAGCTGTCTCAGTGAAATGAAGTTTGCTGCCTCTCATATAAAAATGGGATTTTAAGAATAGAAACTGAAACTTGAGCCACTTTTTGTTGTGCTTAAATCTTCAGTGGTTTCCAGCAGAAGTTGCTTGTGGGCCCCTGGCTTTACTGTTCTCTTCCTGCTCTCTTTACGCTATACAGAGACATAACTCGCCTACTCTTCAAAAGGCTGAGCCGCATCAGGGCTGCATAAAAAATTCCCTGATGAAGCAAGATCCAAATGAGCTGTGTGTTGCAGTGGAGAAGAAGTCAATAAAAGTGGATGGATTTTCACCCGGGGAACAATTATGTGTTTTTGTTGTGGGATGATGTTTACCTCAGTATTTTGTACAGTTTGTATGTGCATATTTTTGTTTATATACATGTGTGGATCAACACGTTGTTCTCACTTTTGTAGACAGAGGTGTAGCTCCTCAACCAGTGATGCCAACATATGTCTACCACACAAAGAGGCCCCGATATGGTCCTGCGTGCTTATATGTGTGTATACATGATGGTAAAACAGTTTCTTGAACCGTTCATAACCTTCGCCCAGCAGCCCTCCACCTCCAACCCCTCCAGGCGTGGCCAGAGGGGAGAGAGGATGGAAGGCAGAACACAGTCTCCTGTGGGATTATGACTATTTTTAGATAAGCACCCCCTGGCTGTGCTGGAGAGCAGACATGTACCTGTGACTAATCCATAACACTCGCATGCAAACAAGCAACACACACACACACGCATACACACTCTGCATGACTGCATACACACAGGTTTGCCCATGCATGCTAATGAAAAGGAAACACTCAATACGTTTTTAACATGGCACGTGTCACAATATTCCACATTTTAATCAGCTATGAGACCATCACGGATAGAAACATTTAAATAAGTGGGTTCAAATGCAGTATTTCTCAATTTAAAATAAAAATTCACACACATGCAGTTGTGTGCGGTTGAGCTTTCAGACCTGTGACCCCCTCACCCCGAGACAAACCACAGTTGCCACAGAAGTAGTGTCGCCACCTAACCCTTCCCCTCCGCTCTCACCTCTACAGATAGAGAGGTCCCATCTAAGTTTCAAACCCTGTAAAATATTCATCAGCACCCAAAAAGGAAAACTTTTAATACACATGAAACAAGACCCGGCTGCCTTTGTTGTTGCTCCCTATCTCTTGCTCCCTCTCTTTTCTCTCTTCCTCCCTCTTGCCTGGTCCTTCTCTGTGGTTCTCATGAATAATGAAGGCCTATAGAATCCAGTGGCTCAGATTGTCCCTGCAGTCGGATACAGCTCTCCTGTATTGATCAAATAAGGCTCCTTAAATAATTAACCAAGCCTTTGTCATGCAAATGAGTGGCCGCAGCAGTGAGTGTGTGCCTGCGCGCTTGTGTGGCTATGACTTCAAAACATTAGAAGTTGCTGAGGGTTCATGTTGGGGCCTGCAAACAAGTTGCACCTCACTAACAAACTCGTGTAAGTACATTCAGGTGTGGACACGCACACGCAGACACACATGCGTGCACAGATCAAGGGGACCCTCAGGTATCTCACCCTTTTTTGTTTCATAAACCTCCTCTCTCCTCATAACTCTCTCACTTTTCAGTAATGGAGATGATAAACGGTAGCAGTGAGGAGGCACGAGATAAAGCAACAAGGGCAGACAGAACAGAAAAAACATCATTTATACTGGCATCTGTGTCGAGCCTCCGGTTTACCAAGAGTTTACAAACTGTGAGAGAAAGGAGATGAGATAACTTTCACTCATTGTGCTTCTCATTCATCCTCGCTCTTCAATAGTTCTGGCAACATGCAGGCGCTTGGAAAGAGAACCTGCCATACGACTTTGTCTCTTTCTTCCAAGGACAGGCTCTTTTGTAATGCAACAGTTCTTTGTGACAAACAGCTCATTTTCATCCAGCCCCCATTTTTTTTCCGTTCTGTGACTTTCCTGTAGTATAAGTGGGTGTCTTTTCTGTAGTCTCTTACTTTTTTCTTTCAGTCATTTTTCCCTTTTTAGGTGTAAAATCTGGCATTCAGCACTGACCAGTCTTGCATTGTAAAAGAAAAGGGAGTTAACACTAAAGTTTTCTTGTAGAATGTAGTCCAGTACATTATATTACCTCTGCATTTTTTCAAGTGGCGTGGCAGCAAAAATAGGGAAATGATAACTAAGCCTACTTTAAAAATGGCTTTTTGGAGATGTTGGCCAATTGTATCTGACTATAGCTGACTTGTACTTGTTGATTTGATTTCTTTGATATTGACAAATGAAAAATCCATTTGAAATGTTTTAGATTTCTTGTGAAGTATACTGCCTCAGAAACACTTTGCTTTCAAGTGGTTTAAAACAGTGGTTCTCAATCTGAAGGTTTAATCTATGGGGTTGCAAGATGATTATCGAGGACAGCAAATCAAATGGCAGTCCCATCAGCCCCAGCTGTACTCTGTGTTTAGTGGTAATTCGCAAATGTTAACTTGCAAACACGCTAGTGAACATGGTAAGCATTATACCTGCTAAATATAAGTATGTTAGCAGTGTCACTGTTAACATGCTAAGATCTGAATTTTAATTGTCAGACATATTTTCTAAAATACAGATTTTTCATCATCATGACTATGACATGAAATAATTGAAATGTAACATTATGATTATGCAAAATCACTTTTTGATCAAATTCCTAAAGACATCCTCAAAAACATGCACCTATGATGAGGGCTCGATAGAAGACATACATAAAATATAACACAGTTAACTCCACATTACTAAACTGTATGCTGAACACTGATCTGTGTTCACAGCATGTTTTCACTTCTAATAACCACCATGTTCAGGTTCACATTTGTTTTAGTGTCATAACTGGAGAGCAAATTTAGCAAAAAAAAACATACATGAGTATGCCGTTCCAGTGTCTTACTTTTTACATTTTTTACATATATATATATTTTATAAACTGATAATAGATATGTCAAACAACCAGCCCAGCTCTGTGTCTCATTTTATCCCATGTATCCCAGGTAGTAGGACATCAATATAGTCACCCTAACTTAGTATCAAAGTTACATTTTTCAGTTTTATTGTTATTAAGATTCATTTTTATTTTTGACATCATGAACCTTTAGCTTTACCCCCTTTTCCTCACTCCTTTCCCTAAACTCAAGATATGGCTGAATGACAACCAATGACCCAATGACTCCTATCTTTTCAACTCATTTTTCATTTCCATGGCAACTGCCAGTATGTACTGTTCTCTTTTAATCCTTTCTTTTCCTTATTATGCTAATTAAGACCAACTCATAAGAATCACACCAATAAGTGCTCTTTTCTCTATTTTCTTCTCTCCAGCTTCCCGTCCCCTCCGTGCTTTCTCTGCTCATTTAATCATGATAGCTCAGGGAGTCAGGAGCATAAAAACACAGTTTTAACCCTGCTGCCATTGATGTACTGTTCACATTGAATGGTGTTAAAAGCTGATTTCGTAGCAGATTAAATGTTAATTTTACCCTGCATAGATTAGTTTTCTGGGTGCAAATATACATGCGTGATTGTGGCTGCATGTGTGTGTGTGTACTGTATATGGTACCTGTGTGTGTAAATTGCTGTGTGTGCATGCTTGAGTGCCTGCGAGCATACGTGCCAACATGCCCGTGTCCTCAATGTTCATGTGTGTTTCAGGGGATATTAAGCAAACACAACTCCCCGTGAACTCTTTACAATTCTCACAGGTCAACTTTTGGAGTAACGGAAGTGCTGCCTCAGCACTCCACTTTGATCAGCAGAAGGCATTTTGTTGCTTTTGTTGTGTGTTGCGGGGGATGTTGCCAATTTTTGTTGGTTTTTAGTCCTGACATGCATCTCTTTTCAGCTTCGGTTCTGCTAATCTGTAATCAGAACGATACAAAATTCAAACATCTTGATGTCTCATCTGTCTCCAGGCCTACCAAGTCTCGTGTGGCTGCTTCTCTCTTGAACCGTCAGTAGCCAGAGGAGAGTTCTCCTATTGACTGTACAGAACAGACGGGTGCGAAAAGAGAGAGAAGGAGAGGATGAAGACTGCCACTGGGAAGGAGTGATGGCAGACAGGAAGAAAGAGACATCAGATCTCTCTGAAAGAATCAAGGTGTGCTCACTTCTTTCTTTATCTCTTTGCCAAAATGCCTGAGTTTCTAAGTAACCCTGACTTGTTTCCCTCTGACTTTGCGGCCCCCAAGCAAGCTATTTAGCTTGACAACATTGGTGAATTACATGAAATTGGACTGGAAAGGGGCATTTGACATTTGAATAGAATTTTGTCAATAAGCATTGTCACCCGTGGACGCCCCATGTTTAACAGCAGCAGACCTTGATTTAATTACTACTCTAGATCCACATCTCTCTACTGTCACTCACACACCATAGCACAAATGCCAAAGAGGCAGGGAAAGCATGATTAGAGAGAATCTGGGGGGTGGGGAGGAGGGGTGTCGGAGAAGGGTTAAAAATGCCACCTCCTTTGTCTTTTTCACCATTATACCAATCTGTGGAAGGTTTATTTTTCATGAAAAGGTGAAATGATGACATGCGATAGCAAAAAATAACTCCATGTACTGCAGTGTAATTATGCAAAATTCACCAGGAATCTAATAATTAAAAATGTCACTGAATTATCAGCCTCAAATCTCAAGTTATTTCGCCCCTGCTGCTTTCTTATTGAAGTAATATCATCCTTATAGTTCAAATTAACACTGGTTATTAATAGGTGGCTATTAATATCTTGTATTTTCATGTTCATCTCTTATTTGCTAACATACAGCTCTTTGGTTACAGTTCTCTCGTTTCTGTCTTTACTACTGAAGTCCTCAATCAGCTTACTTGCTGAATCTGCTCTCTGTTTGCAACTCACGCATGCCTACAGGGACCGAAAGCATTCATTCCCCTTAGCTATTCTTAACATGCTCATTTGCTAGCTTTAGTACACAAACACACACAAACACACACACACACACACACACACACAGAACCCTTGCCAGGGGAAGGCAGGCAAACTTTCCCCCAGCGCAGCGACATCTCCCCAGGACAGGAAAAGTAAATGCACAAGAGTGATTTGTGTGTAAGTGTGGAACCGAACACACAATGTGTTTTGCTGTAAAGCTCTTCTGTCAGCTCTGCAGGCTCTGAGAGCACATGGCCCATACAAATAGGCTGCCCCAGGGCCCGCTTCCTCTAATACGCCACAACTATCAGCAACAGATGACAGAGAGGGGGAGGTGGGGGCTACACTGTGAGCAAAGCAAAAGCTAGATCACCCCTAACAGAGGGAGATAGACGGCTGGCTGGGGGTAGACAGTGCAATGACCAACAGACGGACATATAGTGAAAAAGTTTGATGTTACAAATACACATGAAAAAGTGAGACAAGTTGGAAAGAAGGGAAAAAAGTTTCAAAAAATGAGTAAATATTAGTAAATAAGAGAAACTGAAAATGTCCATCCAAAGGAGGAGTGGATAGCCAACACGTTTACGGTAAGAGGTCATATGTAATGAGTCTGTGCATTATAGACTGCTAAAAAGAGCAGTGTGGGTGTATTTAATAATGACATCCTATGAGAGCAACATATACCGAGACAAGAAGGCAGGGCGACTAAGACAGAGGGAAAAAACACAAAAAAGATCAAACTGATTGACAGAGCGAGGCAGAGAGGTAGATAAAGACAAGAAAAGTTGGAAAAAGAGAGGGATAGAAGGCGGGGGAGAGAGAGAGAGAGACACTGCTGGAGACTCTTCTATGACAACCTTTACAGAACTCAGCACGCTACCAAATGTACAGCTGAAATGTCACCAACAGTAAGAATGTGTTACACACACAGAGACATACAGTATCTGCACCACACAGGCAATACGACTGACGAAACCAGATCATCTTTTTTGTACATCAGCATGACTAAAAATGTGGTCAGTTCTGTGGCAAAATAAATCCATACCTTGACAACGTAAAGACATTTCATCCTCTGTTTTGCCCCCCAAAAAACCTGCTTTATTCAATTTGTTCTTTTCTTTTCAGCCTCCTCTATTTGATACGTTCTCTTTCAGTACCACTGCTGTATAATGAGTCTTATTTAACACTGACATTGTGTCATTTCTAACCAGGATTTCTATCAAAAATCTTAAAAGCACCTAATGAAATAAGCAACATGAGTCTAATTTCACAGGGAATTAAAGAATATTCAAAAATGAGCCTTGTGTGAGTCATGCATGGTTAGTTTCAGCTGTGTGTGTGTTGTGCTGCTTGTAACTAAGTTAAGAAGTACCCCACCTGCTTGAGCACCTTTTAATGATTATTGATGAAGTTGCTCAGTTAAAGAGAAAAACAATTAAGACCCTGCCCGTGCAGAGTCCACACTGCTAATGAGTGGGAGCGTGCCTGGGCCTGTTCGCCGTACTGCTGACTAGTGTGTAAAACCTAATGGAAGCAACACTTGTTTTAATCGCACCTGAATCCTAAAGGCTCCAGGTAGCTGTCACTGTCAATGTCTTTACAGGACTTTAGCTTATGGGGCTAAAGCAACAGCAGATGGGCGAGGGTTTCAGGAGCAGCAGCACACGACGAGTCCTTGACTGTGCAGCTCGCTGGAGCCTGAGGTGGTGGCGTGTGCAGGCGGCTTTTCACATCTGCTGTTTACACATGGGCAACCTGACCCTTCCCCTCTCCCGCAGGCCCCAGAAGAACCCAATAATATCATCGGCCTCTGCTCAAAATGACTGCCTTTGCCTGCCACAGCATTTTCTGAGCCTCTCTTTTCTGTGCTGCCCTCTTCCCTGTCATCCCCTCTGCCTAGTCTGCTATCCTTATCACTTTTTCTTCTTCCCTCATGCTCTCTCCTTTCTTCCAGCTGATTCTAAGCATTCTAGCAGAACCACTGGCTGTCTGACCTTTTCCTTACCCTCTCATCCTCTCTGTCTTGCGATCTTTCTGTCCATCTACAATCCAGAAAATAGAGCAATTGTTTCATCATTAAATTGCTCTGTATGTGTTTGTGTGCTTATGAAAAAAAAGCGTGAGCAGTAGAGCTAGCAGGAAAACAAATAATATCGTCCTCCAAAGAGCTGCGTCTGAGAGACATTAGCTCGTCTTCTGTCCATGCCTGGGTAAGAGTGTGTGTGTCACATAGACAACACCAGGCCTGACTGAAGGATTAACAGAGCCCATATGTGGGATTCACCCTCCCCACACACACACACACACACACACACTCACATGCCCTGTCACAACAGCAAAAATCCTCAGCTGGATTTGTGTGCATCATTCTGTCTTTCTTACTGTCCGTTCATTCCCTCATTCTGAACCCCCAATCTCATCTGGGAGAGGATTTATGAGGGGGCGCACCTCATCCCTCCGACGAAACACAATCTCAATTGGACTGAGTACAGCCTTATTCCAAACCAGACATCCATTAAACCGAGGTATTACTGTAATACAACTATCGGACAACTCTATCTCTTTCTCTCTCCCTCTGTCTCTCTCATTCAGGCTGAACATCAGCAAGAGTGATGTTATTAATATAGATTCCGCTATAGTGTGCAGACATTTCATTTCTATGTATATCAGATTAAAATGCCTTACAGCAAAGACCTTATATATTTAAATAGAAAAAGTTATTTCGCCGCAAGAGGATCTAGGCTGGTGCTTGGATGATGATTAGGTTTGGGTCTTGTTTAGGCTCTATGTTGAATTCTATCAACTAAATGAGAGTGTAATATAGTCCATAGATAGCGCCTCTTGGCTGATAGGCTCAGGAGACAGGGATTTTAGCAATCTAGTCTCCTCATCTCCCCCCCAGTGTCTCTCCTTCTCCCCAAACACTCTCCGATCCAATTACCAGCCTGGCACTGCTCAGCTCAGCACCGACTCTGCCAACCTAGGGTGAACTATGTCTCTTCTACTCTGTCATCCTTGCTTTCCCTTCATTCAGTCACTCTACCTTTATCTTTGGTTCGCTCTTCGTTTACCCCGCTATGTGACGCCGTCACGCTCTGTCACCCTGCAGCAGGCTTTTTTTTTTCTTTCTTCCTCTTGTCTTTTTTTTTTTTTGCATTGTAAAGTTGTGTGTCTGTGTATGTGTTTGTCAGCTGTGCACTGAGAGGGAGTTTCAGGCTGATTAAAGAGATGATTTATAGAAGCACGATGTTGGAGGAATTCCCTGATCGCTCCTCAAATCGCGTCTTCTCAAATGAGCTCTCTCCACTCAACCACAGTCAACCGCAGAAGCAAACTTGCCCCCAAGACACATGCATACATACACATGCACGCATGTATATACACACACACAGCACTTTATCTTTACACATATACCCCTACACTCACACAGCTGAGAAGTAGCACAGATCTCGCCTACAAATCAATGCCCTTATTTCTGAGTCACTGAGTGAAAATGTCAATTCCGCACAAAGCCTCAGACTTGATTACCTTGGTATTTCTGGACTTTACAGGATCACGTTGGGGTTGTGAAAAATGCCTTTGGTCCTGCTGCTTCCATTCACTTTACATCTACCTCTAAAATCTTTAGTTCTATCCTCCACCTTATTAAAATCTGAAACGAAACTACCCTTCACAGATCTTCTACATATCAAACATCCAAAATCTAACCATGACTCTAACCATTTCCATTATGTTGCAGGCCATGAAAATCCAATTTTCTCAGTCATTTAAAAAAAGTCTGAGCTAAAAGGTTCAAAATGGGTGGGGCTGTTGAAAAAACTGTAATGTCACTTAATTCTATGCATCAATCAGAATTTAGCAAAATTTGAATCAAACTCTGATGACAGCTGTGGTTGTTTGCCAGTAGACACTGTTTTGACTTAGGTGGTTTATTATATACTGCACAGGTCTGTCCTTGTCTCACCGTGGCTTATTTTTCAATGATCATAATAATGTAGGAATTTAGTTAAGAATGAGTCTGCTAACTAGCTGACAAAGCTCCTTCCAACAACATGTCCTTATTTTTACTGTTGTACTATGAACCATATATAAGTTGTAAATTCTATACAATACATAGCACTGTCACAGAGAAACAACTGGCTTAGTTGGGGCAGTAGAGTGAGGTGAATTCACTAGTGCAATGCTGCTGAGCGACTGAGCCAGAGCTGTAAACAATGAGTAAATGAAATGGATGGACTAAATAAAAAGGCATTAATGTTACCCTTCCAAGAGAAATCCTAACCCCAGCCGCTTTTATCAACCTGCGGTGTTCAGCGTTCAACAAGTCATTTTGGGATTAAACTGTGTAATTTACCTTTTCTGTTGTATCCACTTTCTCTCAACCGTTCTCAGTCTACCTGTGCTTCACTTAGTGATTTCCTATATTTCCCAGGATGCTTCTCGATATACTCCTGGGTTGGTTATATTCAGCAGGATTATATGTGAGGCTTGGGAAGGCAGTGCCATTAGCAGTATTGATAACATTAGCCTTATATGAGCAAGTAAGCCAATTTCCAGTTAAGAAAAAATAAATCTCCACAGCCCTAATTCAAAACGCATAATTTAATTGTACTGGAGCTGCATTGTACTATGGACTATACTATGTATTTCCCACTAGCAACACAAGGAGACTGACTATTTTATGGTCTACCACAGGCCTTACATAGACAGACCATAGAGACAAACACAATCAAATTCAAAACTTTGTGGAATTTTGAGCATCCACTTCACCTAATTGGCATGTCTTTGGAATGAAGCAGAAAAGCAGTGGTCAGCAATGAAACCCACATGGACCAGTGAATCATGTAATGTCTTTTCTGTTTCCATGTCATTCATGTCCAAATATCTGTTCCATCAGTCTGATATCCACCGAGCACAGAGACCCCGCTCACTGCTGCAGGGCTAATTTTCCAGTAATATGCGATCAATAGCCATTGTCCTGTTGTGTTGTATAACCACTGTAAGCAAATTATGTGTTTGATGGGAAATGCAGACGGTGTGTGTGTGTGTGTGTTTCTTAAATGTCCCGGTCGCTTCAGGTAATTTAGTTCTATTGGGAGGGCAGTTTGATTTCTGACACATCTGGAGCATTTTTTTTTTTTTGTCTTTTCCAGCCTGCAGAGAGAGAGAGAGAGGAAGGCCTTGAACAGTGATGAGTGTGTGCTATAATGCAACTTCAGTTAAGTCAAGAGATTCGTTAACAAGCTTCAGATTTTTTTTTGCCACATCACTCTCAGCGCAGGGGTTTTGGCTGATGTAAAAAAAACCAACAAAAACGTTATCCTCTCTCAAGGTTACGCTTTCTCTCATTTCCCCTGATTCCTCTGTTTCTTCTTGAAAGTAATTGTTTCGCGCTATGGCTGTATTCAGGCTATGTGAGTTATTAGCTGAATCCTCCGGCAGGAGTGTGGGCTAAATGGAATGGTGTCAAGAGGCTGGCTGCCCTGCTGCTGCTGTGTGTGTGGGAGGATGACTGGGAGTTAAGTAACAATGGCCGAGTAAACGCAGTGCGATTTTTAGTGTGTGTGCATCTGTACATGTCTCTGTTGCAGGTGCTTTCAAATGCGGCGTCTCCCCACAAACAAGTTCAACAACAATGTCAGATTCTGATATACAGCAAAAGTGTTTGTGATGCTACACAAATCGCTATGTATTTTTGGTCAGTGAGAGCATGCTGTTATGAGATAAGTGTGAATGTATATATGCGTATTTGTGTGGGATGGCGGGGGTATGATGTTAAAGGAGACAGGTCTGCAGTGACAGCAGGAATACCTGGAGGGTAGGAAAAAGGAAAAAAAGAGAGGTACATATTTGCAGCATTTTCGCCTGAGACAAAGGAACAGAAGCATGCTGCAGGGGCGACAACAAGCATATGAACAAGATATAAATAAGGAACATGAACACATGGAGGAATGAGGAAATTAGAAACTTCTATATACCCACCAATAAGTAAGTGCTTTGCAACTAACAAAGCTGTTCCTAATCATATGGCAGTCTTTCAGGAATGGACAGCCCCTGACTGAATTAGCTAAACACACCACACCAGCAATTAGACCCACTCCCAGGCACAAGGAGCAAGACTGGCAGAAAATCTACCCAGTAACAAATTGTGAAACCATAACAGTACTTAGTGCTCCACCTTCCACCCCCCATTAGGTACCACCAATAACTGATCAGCGTAACTGACCCCAGATATTCTCCCAAACTTTAAAATTATTAAGACTGGTTAAAGTCTTTTTTTTTTTTTTTTTGATATTCTGTTTCCAGCTCACACAATCCTCAGCCATTTTTCAAGTTCTGACTCTTATATGGCTGAATTTTATGCTTAAACCTGAGTTGAACAGCCTTAGCATTGCACTCCACTACAACACTGTTTGAGTCATGGTGGACAGCTGAAAGAAAAAAAAAATCGCAAAATCAATGCAGCAGAACCAGAGATGTCATATTTTTTATTCCACGTGTTCTTCTTCCATGTCAAAATCTGGCGCCTACATTACCCACAATTCAACTTGACTGCTGACAGTTCATTTGGAGATTCCGGCGTGTTACAGGTAGCACGCTATATATCGCCCAGCACCAGGTTGCTGTCATCTTTGAAGTCTTATACTCCCACTGTCCTGCTACCTCATGGTGTTTCCCTTCAAGTCACAAAAAAAGAGACACAAAGTCCCATTGATGCTCACTACGCTCCTCCTCTTCTCTTTCTGTCTGTCTCTGATTCACTCACAAGCTGCCCTATTAAAAGCTGGAGAAAAAAAGCAGGCCGCCTTTGTCGTATTACTGTGGAGTGGAGCTGATGTTAGTGAAGTTGGCAGCCATGGATGACTGGGAGCCACCAAGGCCTTGGTCAGCTGACATTATCCTGCCCCTCAAATGTTACCCAGCCCTGCAGCGGTGTCAGCCTGCGTGTGTGTGTGTCTTTTATACTATTTGTCCTTGTCCAAATGTAACTTCTGGATGGAGCAGCCATTCATTGCTAGGTGGACAGGAGGGAAAAAAGAGAGAGACAGAGCGACAAAGAAGGTGGTAATCTGAGTGGATCTGAGGGCTGATCCTCTTTGGCTCTCGTAGTGTGTGTAGGAGGTCACATCAGGCTTGAGCTCTGGGATAAGATGGGCAGAAAAACAGAGGAGATGCGATATTTGGATGGGAGCTAAAGTCACCAACAACAGATTGAAAAGGATCAGTGCTATGGCAGCACTGAAAAATATGAAAAAATAATTTGAGTTATCCTTATGTATTCTTTATATCTGTGCATGTATGTGTTGATAGGACCACATCTGCCAAAGGATTATAGCCACACACACTGAAAATCTTCTGAAGCATAGTGGGTTAAATGACCATTTAAATTTTGTGACAGCTGTGATGCCGAGGGTCTGAATTGAGTAAAGGCGGTTGAGATGAGCTTCCAGTGCTCCAACTGTAGTCCAGGGATGAGGCTGAAACGCGGCAAACAGTCCAGATGGGTCAGCAACCCAGAGCCAAAGCCCTCCTTAACCTGCTGGATCAGGGAATCAGCCATACTTCACAGCTAAGGCAGAGATCACACACAATCTCCCACATACACTAATACACGCACGAACGAATACACACACATACATATACTCACATTCAGACCAGGTCTAGCCAATTGGATCCCTTTAGATATTTCTCCCCACAATGCTGAAATGGAAGGTAATAAAACCCAGCTCACTAGTTTGTTTATGGTAACTGCTATGAAATAGCTACCGCCCTGCTTTATAGATTGAATGTCATAAAAAGATCAATTTGTTTCTTTGAGAATAAACATTAATACAGCGCATTTAATATTCCTTTTTACAGACTTGTTTATTTTCATGTAGACTGGAGCATTAGAGATGCCATTATAAGGCCGGCTAAATTGGTCCACTGAGGCTTGATCGAGCCCATAACAAACACCGCGATTCTAAAACATTTATGCAACATCGCCCGACATTACAGCTTTTAGTATTTGCTACAGAGAATTGTTTGGTCCCTATAGATGCTCAATAATGTTGTAAATGCATAACTCCTGCCAGTTACTCTTCCCTTCGCTTGTCACGCGGCACTGCATGAAGAAAAACCCATTTTGCACCCCACTTCCCTCCTACCCTCCCAGCCCGAAAACATCCATTAACTTGTTTTGGCTTTTCATAGTTTATCACTAATTAATGCAGAATTAGCAGACTGATTGTCCTGAAAACTTCCAAAATTGTTCAGAGTTGTCAGGAAGACGTTTTGAAAATAGCTCTCTCTCTCACCCGTCTCTAAATGTGTGATTATGCCTATCAGCTGCAGCTCTGCCTTGCTGCATCGAAGACGAGCTGGAGAAGAGGGAAAGGGGAAGGGAAATGTGTGCACGTACATTGTTAGCAATTACTTTTCCCTCCGAATAATCGTCAGGCAACTGTAGGGGCACACCGAATAAATAAGAACATAAGTCGGGTTTAGGGCACATTGTTATCACAGCCGTGCCAGTGCTGCAACTGTGAAATGGAGAGTGCGGTTCTGTCGCTCTTAAAAAAAATCACTCTCACCCACTGGGCTACTGTTCCTCAAGTTCAGCTTCACCCGGTGTGATATCCTCTTGCCGGTGGTGAGTGCAGGGTCCTGAAATTCCATCCTACACTGGATTTGCATCCTTACCATGTACTTTATGCTGTGTCTTGGCCTGAGCTAGGTAATGCCTGCACATTCCACTAAACAAGTTTTTGTGGCACTCCCACTCCACAGAAACCCCCTGTTTTCTAGTAAAACAGAATTGAGACAAAAGTGATGAATATAGGAAGGAGGGAAAGACAAATTCCCAATCCTCTCTCTTTTTTGGGGGGAGAAGCATAAAATATCCAATCCATTATGTGAGCACCACCCCTGCTGTGTTCCCCTGATTCCTTCTAGCTATTAGCAGCTTAGGACACAAATAGATCACACAAGATATTAAAAAGCAGCGGGAATCTAACAGTTTAAAAGCCCTTCCGTAATCCTCGCTGTGGAACAAAAACATGTCTTGAATGCAGTCAAATTATTTTTTTGCTGATTCTTTCTTCTTTTTACGGTTATTGTTTAGTATTGATATTTTATAGTGTGTGCTTTTATTAGAGATGGAGTTTACAGATGAGATAGAGAGGAGATGTGAGGCAACACAGGTCATAAGCCAGACTTAAACTCATCAGCTCAGCATCCAAAAAGACTGACAGCAGCTTATTATCTATATATTTTTGTTTTATTTTATTATCATTTTCTCCATAAGTAAATAAGATTCAAATGAACTGATAGCATTGTTTTCACCCTGGCAGCCTGGTCCTGTGCCAAAAATATTAAAGTGTCTGGTCATAAAGTAACAGTATAGAGGCAGATTCAATAATGAAAACTCGGGAGACAAATGTAATGTTGTTCATAACAACAGAAATGTACAGACATATCATTGTACTTGATTTCAAAGCTTTATCCTCAAAACCTCCACCAACAGATTTGTGCATGACAGGAAATAAAACATTTTGTCAGAATTGATCAAGGAATCAAGTAGTGAGTGAGGTTGATGTTAACAGTTGTTGGCATCATTTATGTGACAGCACCTGGGTGTGCTACTGAAATCACTATTGAAATGTTTATGTACTCTGTGACACAATAATATTTGTTGAATTGTCGGTTTTGACGAAAATGTTTTGTTTGTGATTCAGTTATGGGGGCAAAATTTGATTTTTCTGATAGAAATACTGATGTTTTCTGTGTTGACATTACAATTACAAAATACCACATAAAGCTGAGACATCAGAGATGTAGAAAAGACTGAAAATGTAAAATGCCCTTGAGTTCATTGATGGACTGTGTGATCTCCTTTGTCCATGAATCCACAGGATTCCAATATTTGCTCCTGTACCCCTGATTTAATGACTATCCCCATTCTGCCTCAAACGCTCACTGGATTTAGCTTCTTTCTGGGTTATATAATCCATGTTGAGAAAAATGAAATACCAGCAGACATAATAAACAGGAAGGCAGTTTAAGTGATTATGTCCGTGCGCCTTCACAAACTAAATCCATGAAAATAGCACAGGATGTGAGTGTTTGCTCTAAGACGTAGTCTTAAAGTAGTTAGAGCCAAAGGCCCAAATTTTTATACCAAAATTGCACTGAAGCCTTCTCACATATCTTATGCTGACCTTACAGCCGACGATATTTGAAGTGATTTCAGTTTTAGGCAAATTTCCAATTTAGAGTCTAATCACAGAGCTGTGCTCTGCTGTCACAGCACTTGAGGGATAAGATACAGTCAGAGCTAACACAATGCAGCCTTTTTCTCTTTTTGACCGTACTGACAAGATCAAGCATGCTTGATATTATAATAAGGATTTTATGTTGGCTCAAAAGATGCATGATGATCAATGAAGAAATTCCTAATTTTACACAAACAGGTTTGCTCTTTTTGGTTCAATTCAGCAGACATGTGATGAAAGCAAGTTCCAGTAAATACGGTTAAGGAGCGGAAGGTCACTTTTTTCATGGCAGGCAAAGAAAAATTAAATATTAATAATTTCTGGCTGCAAAACACTCTGCAAAGAGTTGAAATTTGTAGACATGTGACTTCATGGAGCTTGACATGTTTGAAAAAAAGAGGAAGACTTCATTACATTAGACGGGTCACATCACCCAGTTTTCACTTTCCCATATTCCCATAATGCTGGAGAAAAAGAAAAGCTTTCAATGCATCCTTAAACACAAATTAATTAAATCAGCATGGTGTCTCATGTCAAAGCCAAACAAGCTATAAAAATGGCCTTGAATAAGCCTTTCATCAAGCAAAGGTAAATCCTCAATGTGAACATCAAATACTGCTTGAAAAGGACCAATTCAAACTTGAAAGACCCAAATAACTTCACAGTATGAATCAAACACATCACTCCCAAAACCATCCTCAGTCCTTATCAGAACTCCCTCCTCAATTACAGACATATTCTTAAATCAATGTGGAGTGATAGCAGTGTAAAGACAGCAGTGGACTAAAAGATGTCTAGTGTCTAGACAGCTCTGCCAAGACAGACACACACACACACACACACACACTTTGATGGGACATGCCCTTATTATTCGCGATGTCACATCATCCCATAGGGGGGGCCCATCAGGACTCAACACTTAAACAAACAAAAAGAAATCTTTAGGCCAGACGACACCTGGTCGTAATTAAAAGCTGAGGAATTAAACTTAAGCGCGGATGTTCCAACTTCAAAGTTATAAATATAACTCCTACACACTTTGGCACACCACACTCACATGTATCACACGCGCACCAAAGTCTCAGATGGCACATTCAAGCACAATAACATCACAACATCCACTCGTGTTATTACTATTCACCATCTCTTCTGTAAACATCAAATATGAATGGTGTAGACAAGTCATTCTCTGTGTGTGCCTACATGTGTGTATAATGTGTGTATGTGTGTGATGAGATTAGAATCATCCAGGACATTCATCTATTCTGTAGCTGGTGAGGAGATTGAGTGGGGTTGGGTGATACGATGGCACTTTCACAAAGGATTACATTACTCTCTCTCTCATTCTCTCTCTCCTTCACGCTTGCACTTCCTTTGGCCTCCCTAGTCCCTTTGCATTGATAATGGACACTGCCTATGTTATGAACTGAGCTGTGGGAGATAAAGCATTAATTCGTAGAGATGGAGCTGTACACACAAGCAAGTCTTACTGTATGTATATGTTAGATATGACTTACTG
>BRZM01000049.1:2119675-2234846 GCA_033238685.1 Lates japonicus
ATAACAAAACAAAGACAAAAATATCACATAAAATATGGCCATCATCTGTGAAAGACAGACAGAGTGCACATGTGGGTGCATGTGAGTGTCTCTTTGTAATGATAAGTTAGGAGTCTGTGGGATGCATGCAGACTTTGATATGCAGTGGGGACACACATTAGTTATGTGTCTGTGATCTGCATGTGTTATGTGTCTGTGTGTGGGGCGGTGGTGCCTTTGACTGTGGCACAAACCTGTGTATCTGTGTGGGGCCTTAGTGTTGGAAGAATTGGCCCTAACATCTGTATGAGGATGTAAGGCGACTTTTATCCAGCGGCGAGACATGGAAGGGATCACAAGCCAGAGGGAGGCCGAGGGGTTTCTGGTTGGAGTCAGATTGGGGGGACCAGTGTGAAAGAAAGTGGGGGGATCAGAAGTTCCTTTGAGGGCTCTTTTTAGAATGCGGGCTGCCGATGAGCAGGGTGGAGCAGAGGAAAGAGGATCTGGCACCCCATGTGCAAATACTTCCTCCCTCAGTACACCAGCCTCCCACTCTGATCTCCCCTGGCTTGTCCCCAGTAGTATTCCAGCCGAGAGAAAAAGGGTGTGTGTATGTGTGGGTGTCTATGTGTTGGAGCGAGGAGGGGATGGGTTCTGCCTTATTTGCTAACACGGTCCAGCACAACAGAAGGCAAATCACATTCTGTGGGGGTGCCTGTCCTGTTCCCATGGCAGAATTTGTTCGCTTTGTGCCACTCGACAATAAATCACGCCACCCCGCCACCCCTGAAGGTTTGGACATGCCAGTGCTGGCAACTAAAACAAGCACTTCACTCACTCTGATTTATTCCTTCTATTGCAGGAAGTTGCTAACAGGGTCCCTGGGAATGGTGAGAAGAAGGTGCTTGCATGCCTGCATGTGTGTCTGTGTATGTGCTCATGTATGCCTCCTTAAATTGTACATAGTACGGAGAGAGACAGAGAAAAAGAGGACAAACGGAGAGCTCTGTTATTCTAAGTTTAGACCACCCTGATATCTTTTTGCTGCCCCACAAGGTAGCTGCTGTGAGTTGCTTTACGTCTAGTCGGCTCTGGAACTCCACCCTGGCACCTGTGGCGGCTGGAGACAAGACCTCCTCAAACACAAGGTGAGCCACACACACAGGCGTGAGTGCACACATGCAGAGACACGCACACACACACTGAAATGGGCATGACTGAGTTGATGTGTCTGAGACAGGGCTTCCTCCAGATACCAAATTAATCAGCAGGCTGGAAGATGCAAATGACTGGCCTACATGGAACCAGCATGAAGCCAGAACTCACAGCACCACGGACAGATGGCCTGCAAGACCCACCAGCGCTCATACCTCTCTCATTCTACATCTCTCCCTGCTCAATGTGTGCCATTACTCTCATCACTTCCTCGATTCTCCTTTGTCTTTTCTTTGTCTAACTCACTTCCATTCTTCCTCCATCTGTGGCTCCTAGTTCATTTCTGTCTGCTGTACTCCAAGCCGATCTGTCTACCTTTCCTTCATCTCTCCCTCACTTATTCTCTGACTAAATGTCACAACTTCAAGGTCCCAGAGGCGCACCTGTGAGCCAGCTTGCAAACACAAACAGCACAAACTATATCAATTCTAAAATCTAACCAAACAGTTACTTTTTAGTTCAAATGAGGCGATGTAAAGTTAAGCAGATTGTTTTCCTCTGCTTGCCTTTCAGCTCTTTCTGACTTGTAGCTAACACAGTGCAGGAGGCAGAGAGCATCTCTGACCTAGCCCAAGGGAAACTGGCAAGAGCAGCCAGGGAACGTAAAAATACTTAAAAGGCTCCTTTGGGTCATCGTTCACGGCCCAACTTGAGTGGTAGTGCACACACAGTCCTGCACTTGCAAAACACACCTACGCGTACAAGCATGCCGCCTCCGTCTTTTACAAACTTCATCAGCCAGCCTGCACTCTCTCTTGCCCATTGGCACACACACACACACACACACATACACACAGCTCCCCAATATATTCCGTCACAGAGCTCTTAGAACTGTATTACTAAGTACGGAGAAGTCGAATCACATTAAGCGGTGGTCTGCCACCAGCATCATGACTCAGGCTGCACTGCAGCAAATTCATGTCCTGACCCAGCTGTATAATATCTCTTTGCCTTCATATATATATATATATATATATATATATATGTCTTCCCACACACACACACACACACACACACATATAAGTTTGCTTCTTGCAGGGTAGAAACTAAATTTTTTTACAACTGATATAGAAACTAAACTTAAACAGTACTATGCACAGTGTGCTAGACGAAATGTATTAGAAAATATAGGATTTTGTAATTGGTTTAAATTTTTAACTAAAAGCTATACAGAGTTGTATGTTCAACTAATTACCAAAAGTGTTAGCACACCCTAAAAACAAGCTCACTGCTTGACACCACACAGCATGCAGAGAGGCCTGACAGGTTTCAAGGAACTGTGGACAGCTCCTGCTACATCAGTTGGTCAGGACCTTGGACAGCACCACCAAACAGACACCACAACCTTGGGAAGCAGCAGCAGCAGCCTGTGTGTGTGTGTGTGTGTGTGTGTGTGTGTGTGTGTGTGCGTGTGCGTGTGTGTGTGTTTAGACTTCTCTTTTTGTGACATTCCCAACACAAAAGCATATTTACCGCTTTGAATTAGACAGCTGAATGCTGTGTGTGCTAGCGCTCCTCCTGCCCTTATGTAACTTTCACTTCTGACACCTGGACCTCAGATAGCAGATCGATAGAAATGAGATGAAGAGAGGGATTCAACAGATGACAAATGGAGAGGCTGAGGAAAAAGGGGACATAAATGTAGGAAGTCTTTGAGCAGTTTTTGTATCCATTTAGGCGTGTGTTTGTGAACCGTTTTGCCCAAGGGGCACTCTTCCATGTGTTTACTTCTGAGTATTTGTGTATGTGGGCAAGTACAAATAATGGGACATACCGGAGGCTTTCTTTGAGGTCACACCACGATGCCTGTTTACAGCTTGAAAATGTGTATGTGCATGTGTGTGTTGAATGATTACTTTCTCATTTTTCATAGTTTAGGTCAGTATGTCTGTGTATGAGAGAGAAGGTGGAGGAAAACAGAAGGAAGAAATGCATGTCCGTAGAGCATCTTTTTGTGCGTGTGAATTTGCGCTTATTTGTGTGCACTGCATTGTACTGGAGGGCATTTCTTTACACAGCGTTCCTGTGCCTTGGAGCATTAAATCAATGCTAGACAGAGCAGAAAGCATTAGCAGGCCTTTTAGTTTACTGAAAATGTCAACAGGACAATATAGGCGTTGTGCTACTTGCTGGTTATTTAGCATGCAGGTCGGCCAGGACAAACTCTATATTTGTTTCTATGTGAATGTACCTGCATGTGTGTGTGCTTGTAGTGCAAAGAGAGGATGACAGAAAAAGAAAAAAGAAAACAGTCAAGTTTGTTTGTGTTCGTCTATGTCCAAGGAGTGTTTGCGTCAGAGATTTTTGGTGGTAACTGGAGCAAGCCCAAATGGACCCCATGGTTGTTAGGGAGAATGCTGCATCCTGCTGAGAGGGATCTGGGACAAAGGAGGGGGCTACATGGCCTTAGGCGGCAGGGACTGAGGGGTGACTCCGGGTAACATGGAAGATAAGTGGGTACTCTGGGGTGAACGGCTGGGATCATGAATGTATTCAGGACACTGGAAATAAGGGGAGTGTATGTGGCATGGTATAGCAGTGTGGGACCATTTGATCCAAGGAGGACAAATTCTTGATAAAGAGAGGAGGAATGTTTTGGCCAGATTGTGCAACTAGGAGGTAATTGGAAGGCTGGTAAAGGCTGTATTTTTGTGTAAGTAGTGGGAGTCAAATATACATACCAGTCTACAAATACAGAAACCAAAGCAGTTTATAGTTTTATGTCACTAAAATCAAGGGGCTATGTTTGCTTCATCACTTGCAAAGCAGTGTACTCTATAAAAACATTGTTACTGAACACGCACATCACTTTCTAAAAATGATGGATTGTTTTTACAACAAACTTTAATGAAAGAATACCTCTATAAAAAGAGCAGGGCAACCTTTATGTAATTGTAGAGGTAAGTTATTATGCAGACTGTTGTATTTAAAGCACATTTTAACACTCCAATGTATCAGTTAATATTCCTTCCCTTTTGATCATGTAATATCAAACAACTTCCACTTAACATTCTCATTTTTCTCCCCGTATGACTAATTTTTGTGCTTTCTTAAGACCACTTTTTTTATATCACAGGATGATAGAGCACTTTTAAAATTAGCATTAGCTCTACATTAAAGTCTGCTATCATGCTTATGTGCATATGTGTGTCTGTGTGTGTGCACTAGCTTGATGTGTGCATGTCAGTGTGTAATTTTAAGTGTGGGGCACTTGGAATTTAGCGCAGAGGTAATGCAAACTGATGTTCATTATTTAAAATGCATAAATCTGACCACTTTATTTAAATTAAAGCCTAAACTCTGGTAGGGGACCTCCCTCTGCTTTCTGCACTGGTGCAAGGGGGATGAATAATCAGGGAGAAGCTCATGAAGCATACTGCAATGTGACTGAATTTACACCTTTAGCTGTTACCACTACATATTAAAGCATGTGTCAGGAGACCGTTTCTTAATTTTGCCCCAAGGGTAATGAAGTCATTGCTTAACAGACCTAGAATTTAATGTTTACTATTTTGAAGAAATCTTGCTTTTGTAATTTTTGTACCATGTCTGCTGAGCTAAATTGTACACAAAAGAGACATGTTGCTCCTACAGTGCTATATTAGTACAAAGTATAATCCCTCAGATAGTAATCCAGTGGGAAATTTACATCGAATCTGTCAATACTGGACATTCTTCTGCTCAGACCTCAGACAGGGATATTCTAGGCAAGAAAGGTGTATGACTAAACTTTCTACTACCACAATACTGATCATTAGAAATGTGCCTCTGAGCAACACACTTAAAGGATTAATCACAAAAAGACCAAAATCAACAACGACTTGATCCTACTAATAAGTGTTGTCTGTATCTGTGTAACTGTAATTTTTGATACTGTATAGCTTATGAGCCATATATCATTGCCCAAAAACTATTAAGAAGACACTAATGAGACACAAAGCACTGGCATCTTCTTTCATTAAGTTGAACATTGGCACTGTAGTTTATTTTGAGTCAATCCCACCCACACCATCCTAAATCTACAGCTAAAAATAGTCCTCAACAAATGTACAATTTACTCCTGTTTCAGTAACATTTGCTAAAAACTACACTGCCTCGCTGTTGTCTGTAAATATATTTGTAACTTTTTCAACAGATGTATTACCCTCATGTATTTAGTAGGAACAAATGGTGTCGGGGCTGAGAGCCATAAACAGGCTGAGGAAGTCAGAAAGTAATGACATGCAGGCTAACACATTGCTGGTTTTGGTCTTATCATGACATTTGTTGACAGTAAGAAAAATATAGAATAAGCCAGCCTGATCCTGTAACCACGAAACCGCAGTGCTGCCGCTGCTGCCCATACTGTGAGGTATTGTGGTCGTACAAAGCAACACCCAGGTGTAAACAGCATGTGACTGTATGAATACAAAACAGGACTATGCTGGAGAAAAGTATTACTGGACTGTATGTGTTCAGCAAACCTTTCCTTGATAAATAAATGTTTTGAGTGAAATTCCGGCAATGAAACAACCAGCAGATTATGGCTATCAGGTTTTAATTGCTTCCCTTTGGAAATGAAGAAATTGATAAGACAGCACGGCTGAAAATATTGGCATGTCTAAGCGGACACACAGTCAGTATCATGCAGCTGTAGTGAGAAGGGGAGTGCTTTCGCTTCCAAGTCTCTTGCAAATCAATTGGCTGATGGATAACATGTCTTTTGTGAAATGGACTGGTCGGCCTGTCTCACTCTTGAAGAAATTGCTTTTGAACAGCAAAATGGCAGTTTGAACCGTCGTCATGGATTCTCCAGACTCTGTCATTTGTAATATTATGGTTTGGTTGAAGAGTACACTCGGCAAGATAATAGGTTGAACCCTCGACTAATCTCAAAATAAATTAACTCACATTGGATTTTCCAAAAAAATAAAAAACAAAAGTGCAAGACTTCATGCAGCTAAATGCTTTGTCATAGTCACTGATTTTCAGCTCGCTCAAGACACAAAGACAAAAAACACACACAATTTTGTCTCTTCACACACACAGCTGCCACAGCTGGCTGATGGGATAAGGGCAGACACAGGTAGGCCAGGCTAGGCTCCGTGCCATGGCTCCCAGCTCCGGGGCAGTAGTGTATCTCACAACATGGAGGACAGGGGAGCAGGCAGGAGCGAGAGCCACTGCTACACTATATCCCTGGGCTGTGTGGCATGGCAAACAGTGCCACAGCCCTGACATCAGCCCTGGCCAAAGATGATGGCTTAGTGCCCCAGCTGGAGGCCTCTGCCTCGGCCATTCACTTCAGCCGAACACCTCCAGAGCCTGCTTCATCCATGGCACGAGGCCCTGTACTTAACACTTACACAATACAACCCTCTGCCCCCAGAACTAGACAATACTAGTTGGCTGGATGAATTAAAAAACATACCAAGCACAAACTGATACAAGTTTTAAGGAGTAGGTGAGATGAATAAGAAACACTGAAAATTAGAGCCAGATACAGGTTTTCACGCCTTGGGCTACAAGTCTGCCGTTGGCCTCCATCCCCTCCTTCCAGACACTCGCCGTCAATGTAAGTTTCAGGCAGACCCTAGCCTCTAGGGTATGGCCCCCCTGCATGCATACAGACGAACCCATAAGCAGGCCATTTATTCCCATTACACACCGCAGACTCATGTTTGACAGTATGTGGGCAGATTGCTCTAACAATATATCCTTTAGACCATCTTTGAAAATTGTGTGCACTTCTTCCACCCACACACTGTTCAAAAACATCTTGCTATTTTAGTTACCTACAGTGCAGAACACAAACATATTTAAAGTACTATGTGATAAATATACACTCCTTTTTTTCCTTGTCAGGGTTGGATACAGTGCGCTTATCTTCTGTGAGCCAAAATTTTAGAGGAGAAAATATAGCCTGTGGCTGCTTTATAACACAACGGCCCATTTTCTTATGAGAGCTGACCACAATACAAACAGGTAGAGAATGGTAGTAAACACAAACAACATAACCAGTGCTAGAACTGGGAGGATAAAAAGTTTGCCCGCACAAAATGCAATGGCCTTTAAAAAAGAGAAAAAAGAAGAGTCATACGAAAGCTAGAATCAAAACTAGAGACCAGGATAGAGAGACAGATACTGATAGAGGGGTGAGAGAGAGAGTGAACAAGTGAGAGCAAGAGCGGGGTGAAGCTGGGCTGAATGGGGTGGGGGGTGGGGGAAGAGCGAGTGTAAACATCAGCTGATTGAGTGGAGGCCGAACCAGGAGGAACAGTGAGCTATGTGTGCTACAGAGCAGCTCTGCCACTGAGAGAGGAGGAGAGTCAGCCAGCATGTGCATCACACACACAGATGCACACACACTCTGAGAAAGACACATTGAATAGGGTCCTCAGAGCCAATGTTTCCTCCTTTCCTTTAGTCTCCTTGAACTGTCGCTATCTTGCCTCACACTGGAACCACAAGACACTGCTGAGGGAATGACACTTTGCTTATCCCCTGCAATACCCGCTTGAGAGCTGTGTTTGTGTGTGTGTGTTTGTGTGTGTGTGTGTGTGTGTGTGTGTGTGAGAGAGAGAGCAACTTGGTAACTAGGTCAGACTGTTGGAAGAGACATTGAACCGGCATACTGCGGCTGATAATGTCCTCTGCATGGCCTACAGAGGGGGAACACACTCCATCATCTCATCTCTGAGCATTAATAACCTGTTTGTTTTCAATATGACAAGATACAGGTAATATCTAATGGTCTACAGGCAGCCAGATATTCCTGTAAGACTACAGCTTAACTAATAAGAAAGTTCATTTTTGTTGCACATATCATGGCCCAGTGTTGATACGACGATATACCGAGTGTGAGGTGAAATGCCTCGGGCAAGGTCCCTATTAGCAGACGCCTGCAGCAAAAAGAGGGGAACCAAGCACTGAAATGAACTCGAGAATGACAGGGGAGTATCTGGTACTATTAACTTAGATGCTGCTTAAAATACAACATACACAAGTGCTGTTGAGCTACTAGCTACATGCTGTTCCCAATTAGGAAAGCAGCATGTTGTGGGCGGGGGGGAATAGCCAAACAAATGCATCCTCTGAGTTTTTATAGAGAGGTGATAAAATATGATGACAAATCTACTCGACCAGATGCCTACCCTTAGGACTATGGCATTAATTTTCTCTTACAGGAGAGCTGAAAGAAAGGTGAAATAAACAGCATGCATAAACAATGTATCACGATATTTATTATAAGATTAATTGTTAAATCTTGGCTTCATACTGTAACAATACTCTTACTGCTGCTGTCATGAAACACTGTAAATGTTGTAAAACACTGAATGTAAGCCCCAGTGGCTCTGTCTCTACCAGTTTGTAGGATAATAGCATGTTATAATACCTTGTGTCAATATGAGCTCCATTAGGCACCTTGTACTAAAAAGAAAGACCCATCTGAGTTGCCAGGTTTTTTAAGTGCTCTCAGTGTGATGAAATGATTGGTGCGTTGCGCATTATTATCGAATGTTGAGTAAAATGAAATGTCTTGTAATCATATGAAATTTAACCAGAAAAATGGAAAGTATCACAATAGACAGTCCCTGTCACAAGTATGAAAGTGAGCGCTTAAAACTAACATGAAATTTCAGACTTAAAGCTCAGCTGTTCTTTTTCAGAAGTACTCTTTGGAATTCAAATGAAAAACCAAATGATTTAAAAAAATCATAATTTAATGAAATGGTAGCAGTGGCATTTACACCCTCATCCAGACTACATCAAAACTGATGTAGATTGACATATTAATTATTATTATCATTATTATTACTTACTTCTCTCACCATAATCTGCAGTTCATCGTGAACTTTTCAATATGTAATCAAATGTATTTTAAATGTCACTTTAATAGAACTACTAATTATTGATACTACAGTCTAATATATTGTGTATATTATACCTTATTTAATGTAAAAAGATCACATATAAACAGTCAAACTCACAACTTAGGTTAAAATTAATGTGTATGAAGATCTAAAAACACAGATGGTTGTTGAAACCCTATCCACTACCAGTGTTTATTGATCAGATTTAGTCTGCCTGGATTGTCAATAGGTAATTTCATTACATGACTAATAAAAATGAATCAATCAATTAAGGGCTATAATCTGACAACCACTAACCTGATGCACCACAGAGCCCACTTAAATTAATCAACCACCACCCTCTGATCAATCCATATGGACAAACCTGCATTTTCTGTGCTTAAGCATACAGTCCCCACACAAACGCACAGCGGTGAAACACAGCAATGGCACAGGCATTAACTTCACTAAGAAGGAATATGGCCCTGTTAGATTGTTACCTGACACCTCTATTCAAAGAATCAACATTTTTAATTTTCTAGTTAACATCTAGCTTCTATTTGTTTTAACCATTCAATTATTCAGTGTGTTCAAAACAAATGGAGGCCACCTATGCCATATTTCTTCCTGTAAGGGTAGTGGAAAAGGGTCACATGTTTTCCACTTGTGTACAAATATGATAAAACTTACATGGCTTCTCCTGCCTTTGGAGGGCATAAAAAAAAGCAAGACCTCCACTGCCATTCTACGGGGGGGGGGAAAGTATGCACAGCTGCCACAAGCTAGGTTTAATGGGCTAATGTTTTAGTCCTGTAGCATTTTTGTGGGAGTAGTCATTACTTTGTCCTACAAATGTACAATACTAATGCAAGCAAACAATACCGTAGCTACTTATATCCTCCTAAAAAGCGAGATAATGAGAGATAACTAACTTATTGTTGGAAGCTAAGTCAGCAACCAAACAAACAAACATTACACAAGCTAAGGTAGCATGTAAGCAAGTAAGCTAGCAAGTTAACACTTACAATTAGCTGGTCAAGTGCTCTCGTGTTCCCGTGGCCACTGGTTGAGCTTTGAAGAGCTTTCAAGTCCTCCTGTCGGTCACAAAGTTTTGACGAAAATGAAAAAAGTTTTGATGAAATTGCCAACAACATTTTCAGCTCACCAATATTTTGTCCTTGAGAGCCATGTGTCTTCGTACAGGCTAATAGAGCTCCACTCTCTACTCTACTCCTCAGTTTGTTGGACAGCTTTTCCACAGTCTAACATGCAGCAGGCAGTGTCCTACAGAACAACCGAGAAAGTAACGAGCAGTACAGAAGATTAAACGTTTAGCTTGCGCTACTCATTCGCCTACAAAAGCCAGCATCCACAGGGGGGAAAGAGCAAATAAGTACTCAGTAAGCATCTCTATAAACTGTCAGGCTAGCACATTTTTGACACAGGTGACACAAATTAGCCACAACAGTAGCGTTAATGTTGACAGGTTTTGACTGCAGCCACAGCTCATGGGAGAAACTGTAGTTTTTGATGTCCACTTAATCTCCTCATGGCCTCAGTAATTACGGTCTATGAATTGGTATGGGTTAATAGACATAGTCCTATTCAGTACACAGAGATTGAAAACTCAACTGTCAATTCGCAAATGGAGAGATATGTCATTCTTTAAATAGACCTGTGTGGCACAGGGGGGCGGTGTAAAAACATCCATAACGCAGCATGCACACACACCCCCACAGTTATTTTCAGAAAAGAAAAGTCCACAGGTATATAATTTACAATTGAAATGTGAATGATGCAGAATCAGTGGCGATAACATCACTTTTGATAGTCTATTGATATAGCTTGACAGCTCCACAACCATGCAGACTCCAATCCAAATTAGCCTATATGTGTTTATGTATCATAATTTAATGCAAAAATACATTTATTTTTTTCTGTCTTTCTTAACATGACCACACTGGTTGTGGGCTAAAGTACTGCACACTAATCTGTATTATTCCACACCAAGGGCTATTCATTTGTAGAAAATCAACTGTAGTTTACCAGAGAAGCAGCTTTGTCCAGCACAATATGTTTGTGCATATGTGTGGCTGTATATTAATTGAACCCATCATCCAGCACAGACAGCTGTTTAAAGAGTGCTGGACCATCACCTGGGCAGTTTACTATATGCAGGTTTAACACTTAGAAAGCTGGATAATCCATTTATAATGCCCACTAGAAGTTACATAGCCAGTAGCATTTTTAACCTTGTAGACGTGTTTTGGGATGGATTTAGGACCATTTGAATGGATGATACTACCACTACCATCGATGTCCAAACAGCGTTCCCACCATTTTAAATCAGTGCAGTGTTCTCCACAGCAGAATATCAAACAGTGGTGGATCTGGTTCATTACGCTGTGAGAAAACCATCAGCCAGTGCAGCCTATCTAATCACCTCACCTTTGCCTCCTATTTATTTAACCACCTAACTGCTCGATTACCCCATCAACCATAGTCTCCATAGTTGCCCTCACCTCTCTGTGAATGCCATACACGCCCTAAAACATATATACATATACATCCCACAGCAATCAGTCTGCACCACCACTGGCGTGAGATAGGGCAGGAGAGTCACTCAACCCTGACCTTGGGTTACGTAACAGCCGGCCACTGGTTGAGCTGAAGAGTTTCAGTCCTCCTGTCGTCGACGAAATAAAGAAAAAAAAGTTTTGATGAATTGCCAACAAACATTTCAGTCACTGTTTTGTCCTGAGAGCCCAAGTGCGTCTACAGGCTAATATTCCAGGCACTCTCACTGCACTCCTCAGTTTGTTGACAGTCACGTCTAACATGCAGGTGTCCCAAAAGAACAAACTGAGGTGCAATGAGTAGTATAGAAGATTTAAACGTCAGTTTGGCGCTGTATCGGCCCGCCCACAAAATGGCATCCATGGGGGGAGAGCAAACAGTGCCCAGTAGTATCTCATAAACCAAGGCTAGCTAAAAGATGAATAGCAGGTATAATAAATTAGCCATGTCAGTAGCGCACAAGGAGTGGTTTTGACCGCAGCCAGCCCGCGTGGGAGAAACTGTATTGATGTCCACTTAACTCCCCGGCCCCAGTAATATGGTCTATGAATTGTATGGTTATAAGAGTCCTATTCAGTGTTGGCTAGATTGAAAAACTCAACTGTCAATCGCAAATGGAGAGTGAGGTTGGCCTTTAAATAGACCTGTGTGGCAATAGGCGGTGTAAAGATCCATGGTCGCAGCATACACTCCATGTTATTTTCAAAGAAAAGTCCACAGGAGAATTTATAATTGAAAATGAACAGAATCAGTATGATAATATCGTTTTGATGTCTATTGATAGTTTTCTACAACACAACCATGCAGATCAAACCAAATTAGCCCATAGTGTACAAATATAATGGAATATTGATTGGTCTTTCAGTCATATCATTTGAAGCAAAGTACTGTACACTAATCTGTGGTTTATTCACAGACTCAAGGGCTATTCATTTAGAAAATCAACCAGTCACCAGAGAAGTGAAGCTGTTCTACATTGTAATATGTTTGTGCCAAGCGTAGTCAGGCACACTGAACCCATCATCCAAAGGTCAGATAGTTGCCGGAAGAGTGCTACCACTCAGGCAGTTTATTTACAGGTTTGAATATTCTCGAAAGCTGATAACCATTTATACGCAGCTCACTAGTTACATAGCCAGAAAGATGAACCTTAGAAGTGTTTGGAAGGATTTAGGACCATTTGAAATGGATGATACTACCACTACCATCGAAGGTCCAAAACAGCTGCTCCCACGATTTTCAAATCAGCAGTAACTGCAGCAGCAGAAGGTCAAACAGTGGATCTGGTTCTATTATGCTGTGAGAAAACCAATTCCAAGCCAGTGCAGGCCTATCTAATCACCCTCACCTCCTTGCTCCTCCGCATGTGAACCACCCCCAATCCGGCCTTTTAATGACTCACTCTCAACCTGTCACACATGCCACTACAGTTCCAAGATTGTGTTGGCCCCACCTCTCCTCTGTGAACACACAAGGCCCGTTATTAAGAACATATACATCCCAAGCAAAGCACAATCCGTCTGTACTAACGAATGGAGCAAAGAGAGAAAGACAAGATGTCACCAACCCTGACCTTGCACCCAGGGAGGCAAGCGGGTCTATGAATTGTTGTCAGGGCAATTGCAGGTTTCCTAGGTGTCACTATGGAGAAAAGGTAACCCCGGCATCACTGCATCACTGAATATGGATTGTTCCTGTGGTTACTCCCACTGTCTATGTAGCTCACCCCAGTCTCATGCCCAAGTGAGCAGGAACAGGTAGCAGGGTCTCTGGTCATTGGTGGGTGATTTGTGGCTTCCCACTCTGGGAAAGCCTGATCTTCCCTCAAGAAACTGTGATGGACTCGCAGCGATACCAGGCCGGGAGCCAAATGCCTGGAGTCGTCAGTCCCAGACTTTGCGTAATTTGATAACTGTCCTGTTGAAGTTGGTTTCTGTCTGTCTGCTATAGCACCATATATGCACCACCTGCCCAGTGAGCCAGCCAGCAAGACAGATAATGGAATGAGGGCTAGATAAACGTTCAATAGACAGGTAATTGCCAGAGTATTCAAACTAATTGCATTAAGGCCACAGTGATGCCATCTGGGAGAAGAGGATGATGTCCAACACCAATTTTTACCCTTTTGTTCAAAACAGGTTGTTAGAGAAACAACAGAATATGGAGTTAAATTGTAAATCATATAATGAGGTCTGCCCACCATATAGAACCTATAATAATATTTTGCGGCAATGTTTTGCACCAAGGTAATTCAGAAGTAAAGGCAATTTATTGTTGTTACAGTGGTGACAGCAGCCATTTGTGATAGAGGGACAAAGGGCTCAACAAATAACTTTTTTTTGCCCTTTTGTTCAGTTGAAGGAAGAAACACAAGTTGGAGCAAGAAAAAGAACATTCATACGTATGCTCTCTGCATACCTGACAGGTTCTCCATTTGCAGAATGCTGCCATGGCTGGTATATTGAGCTCGAATAATAAATCATACCTGGTTCTGCTCCTGCAATTTACTATTGTTAGAAGGCCTGAAATAGCCATTCTGACAAAAGAACAAAGTACCACATGGCAGCCAAATTCCAACGAGCAGTATAAAAGGGTCAAAGGTTTACCAGGCTTTCAACAATTTAACTCTGTAAGTGAAATCTGAACTAATGACTGCCTAATAACCTTCTCTTGGGACACAAGCACTCACAGCACAGTGCAAATGAGTAAAGATTTACTCAAGAGTTCATCTTAAAACAGGACTGCATGCAGGTGGAATGCAGCGGCTCTTGCTGTGCTCGGAGTTGATTTAACGTAACAGAGGCCCAATGCTTTTCATTTTCTGCATTCAGGTTTTAGTCATTTCCTAAAATTAGTGAAGTGAATAGAATCAAGTGAAAGCCGCCATGTGAAAATGGAACCAGAACGTGAGAGCGGCCGCTTTGTTTTGGAGTGCACAGCGTACTCACGGGAGCACCCTGGGCGAGGGAGGTGTAATGCGATGAAGCTCATCTTCATTTTGACAGCTTCTCCTCCGGCGGTGATGACATTAAGTGATGTGAGTCAATCTAGCGTGTTTCTATTTCCTGGTCTCGAGACGAAGAAGCTTCCTGATTGGCCTCATGCTGCAACAAAGACCTTTTAAAGTTTGTTGATGCAATTAATGCTGAAATTGATTGAACTAATGGAAAGGTTGGACAATAATAGACTACTCTGTGTTCAACTTTTCACGAGAAAACAAAAAAAAAGTGCTTTCTTTCCACATGTCCACATATCAGGATAGAAGACAGACCCAAAGGACATTTGTTTAGTCAACTATGTGGACTCCTCCTGTCATTTACCTAATCCTGATGTTCACACTCCAATGGTGAGACTTGAGGGACAAGAAGACGGGTGATGAGAGGATGAGAGACAGAGAGAGACCAGGGTTGTGATGGCTGTCTGTGAACGGTCCCAGGAGTGTGGGGAGGGCTGGGCCTGGCTGGACCAGGGTAGCCGGGAAGCTAGAGCATGCCTGACAAGCCGCATCGGAGCCACTGACACATCTCTGAGTCTGAGCACTGACTGAAGTGGACACTACAGGACGCAACACAGCTAGAATCTCAAACACAGTCACTCAGGCAGGGCCATTTGAATGACATTACTATGTATTCTACAAAGTGTCCCAAGCAGATTCAGAAAGAAAGTCTGAGCCTCTTAATTTAAACATTAAAAAAAACAAAAAAACAACAGATTTAGTTTCACATTAGTTAGATCATATAATAAAATCTGCCAGAGGAAGAAAGTAAATCCCTCTCCCATCCATCATAAGGCTACGCTACAGGGAAAAAAAAGAGAATGTGAAGAGTGAGTGACAATCTCAAACTGAACTTAAAATGTATGTTTGATAATGATCTGTGGGTATGTGGCAACTAGCAGTCTTGAAAACAACAACCAAGAATTGACTCTTGACCCTCGCTGACATAAAGCTGCACTAACATAGCTGACAACTGTAATTTGTGTTTGACTTAAACCATGTTTTTCTTTTCATATTAACGTGTGAGATATGTTCAGTTTTACTTCTGGAAGATGTTTAAGGGTGTTCATGTATAGTTAAAAAAGAAAATGTTGGTTTACACTGAATAGAAAATATTTGTCGCTCTTTTCTTTCCTGCTGTTGCTGGTGTTGCCATTCTGGTTATTCACAACCAGTGTTAGTATGACTTTGTTTTCATCACTCAATATAAAGATGTTCACACTGTGTGTAAGACAGCCAGTGGAGTTGTTGCTTATGAGGAGCAATGTTTATATTGTGTACACACCTGTGGTGTTTCATTAATTTAACTGCTGTTTAGTAGCAATTTGAGTATTTTGATTTGTCCACGTGCTGTGGCAGTGGACAAAAAAGATCTACAGCAACAGCCCTCAGCTTCAGGTTGGTTTATTTGTACCCACAGGTAGATTTGGTTTGCAGAAGACAAGCCATTCATCTTGACACACATTTTACACAGACAATAGACAAACATAATAAAAGTACTCAAGGTTCCAATCATCATAAACCACTAAAAATAAAAATAAAATGAATAAATGAACATTGCTTCCATAGCATCTGTTCAATGTTACTACAGCTTGCCCTGCTGTAATATAGCTTAGGTGTCTGAGATCCCCTGAGGACACAATATCTTAGACCTTGGAGTTTGGATTCTCTCATTAAAACAACACAACACATACACTGAGTTTTACTAGAGAGGATTATATTGCGAGGTACAGGCCATTAAAATACATTTTTATGTAGGGTTTTGTTTACATGTTAAAAATTCTTGTAAAAGTTTAAGTGAGGCTTCTGCAGTTCTGCTAAGAGTTGAGGCTGTGCTTTGTCAGTGTGTATCGTCCAGACAATATCCCTTTTGATCCTATGTGGTAAAAAGAAGAAAAGAAAAAAACAACAAAAAAACAACAACACACAACCTCCCCAAATGCTCACAAAGTCTTTGAGAAAATCACTTTTATCGTTTTTTTTTTTTCTTGCTGATTCAAGTTTTTCTTTTTTTCATATATCAGAGAAAGTTTGGTTTAACCTGCAGAGTGCAAATTGCTCTCACTCACTTTGCACCACTACTCTTCCACCTGGTATCCCTGTGCTTCAATCTCTGGAAACATCTTTTCTGAGATGGGCTTGCGCTGGGAGATTCATTTGGGCCTGGAATTGCACACATCACCGCAATATTGAATCTAACCAAGCCAGACTGCAGCAAAAGGACATTTGGACTGGGTGAAATTGGATATTCTAGTAGTTCAATAAGTTTGAGGCCAGGACTGGATGGAGGCAAAGGCAATTATTCATGTTCAGCAGTGAAGTTGGCCAAAGTCTGAAATGCTTTTAAATAAAACAACACATCTAAATGGCATCATTACCGCTATCAGTAGCGCTGATGAAGCCTTTTGGATAAGTGGTGAAATGCCCTCAAGAACAAACAAGTCCAGCTGCTTTTGACTTCCTACATACACTGGATGACTGAGAATATTCATAGACATTATAGCTATCCCACTGTTTTCCTACTGAGGCCCAACTTTACTGCCTCCCGTAGCTGAGGATCAGCTTTCCTCTGCAGCATTTCTAAAAAGAGAAATTGTTTGTTAGAAAAGGTCAACGCTGTTAATTATACACCTCTGCAAGGATGAATGTCCCTGTGAGATTGAAGACGGTGTTCATAAACTGTCTCCTAACAGAATGGACAGGTTTGAATCTTTAACAGTGCCATTATTGTTCTTTGAAGCACGCTCTCTGACACATAACGATTTGAGCAGGATCATGTGCAACTTAACGGGGGGAGAAATTTCAAGTCTATAGGCATGTATTCACCAGGCCCTCAGACAGTGGCGCCTAAAGAGAAATGAGAATGTGAAGAGTGTAATTTTGACCACATTTCACAGTTCTTTTGCCTTTGTTTAAATTGCATTTGTTCAGTGTACTTAAATAATTCAAGCTTTGAATTTAGCTTCATATCTCTGACAGACAGTGCCCATTATAATTACAGGCCATATATTTTATTGTGATTACAAATTCAAGCGAGAGAGAGAGAAAAAAAGCAAAATTATCAGTGACAATTCTTAAAATGGGTGAACTATCTGAAAAGATTCTTATTTACAGGAAGCCTTGTTGTTCCCAATCACTTCAGGACCATCACATACTGTAAGGCTGCTTCTGAGCACATGGGAAAAGAGAAAAACACCTATCAGATTACTAATGAGGGACCAGATCATTAGCATTAGTGAAAAGAGCAAAATCACGCCATTCACTTTGATGAGATATTTTTAAAAGTCCTGATTGTGATCATTTTGGGAAAGATTAGATCTCTTTTTCCAAATGCCAGATTGCATTACCATCATCTCTGGTGTTGTCCACAGCTCTGGCGTATAATGACGGCTGATTTATGGGTGATGCATCAGGATAATAGCCTGAGATTTGGCCCATTTTTTTTCCTTCATGTTACGCAAGCACATAATGCAATCTATATGATTTAATGGAACGCAAGATAAAACACTGAATCAAAAAGATGCATTGCACTGTGTGCTAATGGAATATGTAAGTGAATCCTGAAATGTTGAACAGTATCTTTAGTGCACTTACCAGGAGCTGAGTGTGCTGGCTGATATTATTTGTTTGCTCTCAGAGTGATCTGAGGCTGCGCTGCTGCGCTGTGGGGATGCAGCTTGATGGACGTTGAGAGGTGCTTGGCTGTGGCCTACTGTAGTGGCTGATCCGTCTGGGATCAATAGCAGCTAATTACAGCCCACATTGATCCAGAAGGCTCACTAATTTAGAGCCGAGCCCAGGCCCTCTCCATACACAGCCAGTGAAGCAACTCCAATCCCAGCCCTCTGGCCCTGCAAACATCTCACTCAGCACTCAGCAGCTCATTATCTCTGAGGAGCAACTAGTAGGGCATTTGTCTCTCCTGGGATCAGCCTCAGTTCTGGTAGACTGGATACCTGTAGTGGACATTATAGATTCTTAGATGTCATCTTCATCTGCTTTCCCCTTCTTTTACCTACTTCAGAGCAGAGATATTTACCCTTTTTGGAGCTGGCAGTTTTTGGGGTGGCCCAAAAGTTATATCAGTGCTCCTGCTTCAGCCTGAGTAAATGAATAAATCCAGTGACCCTTACCTTATCAGCCCTTTTCTTGAGTGTGTAGGCCCAAAATTTTGGTGCAATTCAAGTTTCCTATGACCCATACTCCAGCAACCGAATGATAAGTTCCTCACAACGCCACAAACTCCTTGCTGCTGTATTTATTAAGAAAACATTTCAACCTGTCTTGGGCCTGACTCACCCACACTCACCACACAAAGACACAATGTACAAGTGAGCACATTATTTAGTCACATGACTTCCTGTCAGGTAACCAAAAAGGAAGTTTCCATAAATTACCTGATAAATCCATATTTCAAAATAAAATGCACTATTTTCTACTGTAAAAACAAAGCAATATGAAACCACTTTCCTACCAGAATCTTCTTTCTTAGCTTAGCTTACCTCATACTCTCATACATGTATTGCATGTCTGTCCACCCTGGAAGATCCCTCCTCTGTTGCTCTCTGTGAGGTCTCTTTCTTTTTTTCCCTGTTAAATGTTGTGTTTCTTTTTTATATCTGAACTGAAGGTCTAAAGATAGAGGGTGTTTTATTCTGGACAGATGTTATGACTAATGTGTAATTTGTATTTTTTATTTATTTTATGTATTTTGAAAATTTTGTATTAAATGTCATTATGTATTAAAAATGCCTTGACTTGCCTCCATTACACACATTACTTGACCCATTGTATGAAATGGGTACTCACATTTTTTTTTTCTTTCACAGTCTAAAGAAAACTGTTGATTTGGAGCTCCTCATTCAAACCATCTGGATGAACAGTACGGAGGTAACATATCCTTTTGGCTTCCTGTTGCAGTGTGCCTGTGTGTGCATGTGTTTTGGCTTGTGTGTCTCCAAGATCAAGGCCACACACTTTTCATCCCCTGCCCTCCTGCAAGCTTTGATCTGACATTTGAATGTTGCACCTTCTGTTCTTCCATCGTTATGTCCTCACACACCTAAACCTGCGCTTCAACCGCCTTTGGGATGTTTGGTATAACTTGGCTACGGTCTTTTTCGGTAAAGGTGACCTGGGGTCAGTGACTCACTCTGACCCCACCTGAGGAGCACAAATACAGGGAGGGAAACTAATGGAAAAAATAGTAGAGCTCACATACTCACTAGCAGCTCACACACAGGGCAGACGTGGGCAGTCTAACCATGTGAGATGCATCTGTCCTTCAGCGCGTGACCTCTGCCTTACAATAGCATTCAGCTCAGACTAAGCTCTGTTTTTACCATTCTATCTTAGCGCTTTCAACACTATTCAACTCCACAAGATTGCCTCACTCTGCAGCTATTATAGCACATCGCCACTCTTCCAGATTGAGCGTTTTCACTCACACACACCTATTCCTTTCCTCTCCCGTTTTTCATCCGTCTCACCCCATTTCCGTCTCTTGCTCCAATTGCCGGTGTCACCCCAGGCTCTCTTAAAAGTCCACATTCACTGCAGCTGAATTCAGCTGAGGGGGAGCTAGGGGTGTAATTGCTTTTTGTACTGCGGTGTGGCCATCTAATAGCACTGGTAAGCACATGCATGTACACAGACACACAAACGAATGCACGCGAACAGGTCTAAATTTACTCTCAGATAGACACACGCACAGACGCACTGTGATCAACATAGGTGTGCACACCAACAGCAACCATTATAGAGACAGAGCTTGAGTATCTCTCACCCTGCTGTGCCTGGCATAAGCAGAAATGGGAGCCTGTGCTAATAGCATGTGATGAATAGGGCACAGGAAGCTCTTATAATTCCTTGTGGATTTTTTAAATATGCATTTTACCTCAAATGGCCTTGATAAAGGAGTCATTAATAGCCTAAAGGTTGGAAAATTGGAGTTTGAAAGTTAGAAAAGCCACCACTACGTGGTCTCAGATTCAGAATAGTTTCTAAAATTAAACCAAAGAAAATGCATACATTTTACTTTGGTAACAGACTGTAGAGTTCCAATTAATGAGGTATAAGGCAAAATATAGTGTATGAGGCCACTGGATAGTTCTCATCTCTGGAGAGTTGGGGTGAAGCAACGGTCAAATTAATCTCACTAAATCCTTCTAAGTTGTGCGCAGTCAGGGACACTGATAAACTTTCAAACTTAAGCTCACTCACACAGTAGTAAAACTACACACACTAACAGTACCAGTGAAATCACACCCACACACAGAGGAAAAAACTCTCATAGAAATCAGGCTTACACTGGTAAAATAACACCAACAGAGAAGTGAACACACAAAAAATCTATGAAAACTTCATACACTAATTGAAATGCATCAATTCCAAACAACTTCAGTAAAGGAAGTTCCACATCCTCTTCCAGCAAACTTGAAAAGTAATATCCAGGACTCAAAAGCTGCTCATTACTACACAGACTTCAGATGTTTTCCTGAACTGTTCTTATGCAATGTGTATTATGTACTATGATTTGTTTTTGTCAGATTTTTCTTTGAATCATAAAAATGTCTTACCTCCCTCACTCTAATGTACAATTTGAAGAACATTTCTACAATATTATGTTTAGCAAAAATTCTGTATCTGTTAATGTTAAGTTTGAAAAATAAATTACTGCTATTTAAATCTGTTGTATTTCAAATCATATCTAATATTGAAAAAACAGATGAAAACAGATTTTATTGATATGTTCAGTGTCAGCGTTTTTTGACTTGCCAAATATGTTAATTAACAACATTTCCACATTATGTTAATAGAAAACCTGACCAAGCCGACATTACAGACCTACCTACAAACATATGCACTGTTGCAAGGTAGCTGTATTCAGTGTAAACATAATTTCTGTTAGTCAGCAGTGTCAGCTGCGGTATTCTGAAGCATTTGTAGTAAAATCACTTTTGCTGTGAAATGTTGGGAGAAAATGAATAATGTGTTTCATATGTGACCTCTTATATACATTGTGCCTTCAGTTTTTTTTTGTGCCACAGTTTTTTCAGTTTTTATCTGAGCAACCAAAAATTACAAGAAGGTTTAATAAAAGCAAATGTCGGTTGACAAGAACATTTGAACATTATCCTCCCTTTTCCTGTATTTAGTCAATTGTCAGCAAATGCATTCTGACAATCCTCTTACATTATACACATCATCAGTAAACTTCTTACAGAATCTAATAATAAACCTTTCCAGGAAACTCACTGACGACTGTAGCTCCATAAACGTCAGTGCTACAATAAATAATTACATGAAATTCTAAATATTAGTCACCATCAATACTACATAAAGGTCAGCTTCAATCAAAATTCAGTTCCTGCACTTTTTCTCAGTGTTGTTCTTCTTCAGACTAGTTACAAACATAAATGTTAAAAATGTTGTTTAAATGTCAGTAACTTCACATAAAAGTCCCATCACCAACCAAGACTCTTGTTCACCAAAGCCAGGCTATGTCTGACCTGTGTTCAGCCCAAGTTGGATGACACGTATATGACCGCTGACATAAGTTCGACCTGCATAACTTGTCTAAACTCTAAACAACCTGTGACTCACATATTTTTTGGTTCCAAATCCCATCTATTTTCCAGACGGGTCTCCTATGGCAGGATGTTGAAACAATCATGCTAATGGAACAGTCTCATTTTGATGCATGTGCTAATCTCTGAATCATTACTTTCCTCCACTCCACCAACAAAGTACATTTTACAGCTTCTTGAAAGCATGTTAAATTAGTAAACAGGTAAACAAAGTCCCCGTCTGAGCCTGGCCTTTCCATCATCTTATTGGAAATTTTATTTCTGGTGCTCCTCGAGTAGCATACTGTTTTTCCCCTACTTGTACTCCTTCTGTACAAAACATCTACCTCCTCAAATGAGGATGCCATTTCCGCAGGAGGAGCCTGGGACAATGGAGTAAATTTCCACATGAAAAGATGGGGACGGAGTAGGAGCAGGAGGAGGTACATAGTGCTGTGCCCTTCATCTGTGTTACCATGGGGATCAACTGTACTGCAACCTCCAGGTCTCTAATTGGCTGAAGAGGGTTTCAATTTGGCCTCTCAGAGTCCCACTCATGGGGTTCTTTCTGTCACATGTTCCATCTAGCCACTTCACTGTCCTGTTCACATGAAAAATAGAGATCTTGGATGCACTGATAAAACACTTTGAGTACAACTTCATTCTTTTTTTTTTTTCAATCAGTGATACACTGCACTGTATCTTTGCCTGCATCTTTGAGAGCACTTTACTGTCCACACAGAAAATGAACTTGCTTCCAGGAAGCTATATGAACCAAACTATTACATTTTCTCCAAACAACTGAGCACAAAGAAAGTACAACATGTTGCAAAATGTCAATCAGGACATTTTATGAGGCACAGGTCAGCGCTAGAGAAGGCATTGAGATAAAATGTTTGATGATACAATCACTTCTCTTTTTTTCCCTTTTTTTTTATTTACACACACCCACACACCCATTGCTTTTCAAATTATATTCACAAAAGGTTATTTCACCAAATCCGCTCACATAGCCCTTTCTGTTATCAAGATGAACTGCTGATGTGCTTCAGTGCAGAAGACAAATGTGCAAAGTCAGACAGCACTCTGCCTGTCTCCAAAAGAATGCCCTCAGTCAGACGAACGTGCTTATCTCTGATGTATTCTCAGAGAGTTCTCTGTGCTGACAAAGAAGTGCAACTTTAAACTGGAGTTTTCCTTGACACGTGTCAAAACATAACAGAGAAACAGTGCCAACGTTGACGTCACCTAAGACCTTTTATTGTGTTTACACCAGAGGTAAAGAAAATTTAAAATTTTCCCTGAGTTTGACTGTTTATTTTGCCTTTCCTCGTCCTTCAGGGTAATAGCTGCGCCTTTCATCCAGCAGTTGGTGTGTGTCAGTGCACTCCCTATGGCAAACACACACCCACAAACACGCATACTCACAAAATAGCCTATCACATCAGCCGACATTAACTACAACATAGATGATTCACTAGTTGATATAGATAGATGACTGTTAGTGGATCTAATTACCTCTCTGCATGTATGCTTGGCACTCTCTTTTCTCTTTCCTTCACTTCATCTCTTATTTGTTAAATTTATCTTAGCCATCTTATGTGGCATGGCACTAGGGATGACACTGCTGGTCTATTAAATATCTCAGCAACTATCGCTATGGAATTTTGTACAGTCATGTACCCCATGCTGTGAATTGTAACTGTAATTGTATTTTGGTAATCCCCTGACCTCTCGTGCCATCACCAGGTAAAATGTTTAATTTCTCTTGTATTTCAATAAATGATATAATACAACATTCCCATTATCATCAGCTGTACTTTGTGTTTAGCGCTAATTAGCGAAGGTTAGCATGCTAGCCGGTGAATAGGGGTGTAACAAGACCGAAACTGCAATTCAAATGTTCACTTGTATTGCAATACAGGAAGACAGAAAAAAACATATTATGAAAGCTGTATATTTTGTAAATGTTGCACATTACGTCTATTTTATTGTATTCTATCATCATCTTGAGACTGCAGACATTGCACATTCATGACAGCAGTGCGGGAAAATTTTGATTACCCTCCCACCCCTGTGAAATTAATCAAACTGTGATTCAAAAATCAAGGTTTAAACTGAACTATGGATTTGGAGAATGGTTATACCCCTTGTGACGAAATTGGTAAACATTACAACCTGCAAAACATCACCACGTTAGCATGTCATTGTGAGCATGTTAGCATGCTGATGTTAGCACTTAGCTCAAACCAGCACTGTCTCTGGGTGCAGCCCCATGTAGCTGAGAGCATGGCTGTAATTTTATTTTGTCCTCTTTTTCTTAAATCGCATTATTCATCCTCTTCTTTTTTGCACCTTAATTTAGGTACATTTTCTTCCTTTCAACACATGCATTATTTGCCATTGCTGCTCATTTCCCTTATTTGGCTCACTACCAGTTGGCAGTAATGCCTCTGCTCCCTTGTTACCAGACTGAATTTATACAGAATATGAACTAGTGATGAATCTATTAGGTAACAATAAATTGAGGTGTTCATATACCTAAATATGTATGTTTATGTTACAGTTGTGAGGCAATGCGTATGTTTCCAAATGACACAAGACCATCCCTAAACAATGACTCATCATGATTGTCATCAGTCTTGTCTGACAGCCTTTAACCCAATCAGGGGTTAGATTGCTTTGTGAAAACCTTCAGAATGCCCTGGGCCATCATTAGCTGTGTAGGCTGAACCGAAACATAGGCAAGAATTACAGTGGTCATGTAGAATCAATTAGGTCAAAACCTTGCCTGTTATAGATAGAATGGCACTCTAAAGCACCATTAAGCTATAAGGTTTAAACACACATTGATGCTTTCAAGCTTTCTCAAAACACAGTCATATCTACAGACACAAGACAGCTTTAAAAAGCAAATCAGTTTGTTGAGGTGGACCAGGTATGATCCATCTCCCTTAGTAATCAGTGGGAATTCCCTAAGAATGAATAATGTGGGTATATTTGACAGTCAACATCTAAAACAAAAGAAAACAAACAAAAAAAGACGTAGAAGAAAAATGCATAAAATCTCTCATATGCTCAAAACAATGTTATGTGTGCACCCCAGCAAAATAACCACCGCCCCTTCAAAAACAACCGCAGTTCTCTTTCTCTCTCACTCTGTTGCTGCAGTCAAACATTAAAGTTGTGGATTTCAAAGCTTGACACGTAAGACAGATGCAAGTTTGAAATGTTATACACAGAATAATCTGAATATATTCTGGCATAAACTGATCACTCATATGCTAAAAATGATGTTGCAGACAGAGGAGTCTCCTCCGGCGCTGAAGCAGTCTGATCTGCCTATCTAACTACCAGACACTGTGACCTGAATACAGCAACAGGGAAACTGTCAGCGCTGCCTTCTTTTCTGGGCTCATTTGCTAGTTGAACAAATGCATAGGCCCTAAAGGAAAAACAATGAGATAATGTGATAGGTTCAGTCAGACACATTCTGACAAATACAATTGACCTTGGTGTAATGGCTGTGTTCGGAGCAGCTCTCCTGCTCAGTCAAAGAGCCGTGTCATGGTGGGCAGGGCAAAATGCAAAACACCAGTGGGATCCAAAGCAGAGCACTGTTAACTGTGTGTGTTATCAGCACAACATAATGACAGGTACTTGATGATGAAACTCAAATGCCTGGTGTAAATCCTGAAAAGAGTCAATTAAGAGTTAATGACTCAGCATAAAATTAAAAACGCATGTGTGCATTTTCAGCTTGCAGTTAACAGAGGCAACAGCAGTTAGTTAGGTGAAGTGTTACCTTTTGCAATGCGTGACAGCCACAGCCAGGAAGAAAAACAATCAGCAAACACAGCTTAAACTGAATAACAATGCAAGGATGCATTCCTAGCAACACATCAGAATGATACAAGACTTTACTAAGGGGCACCCATTTTATGCACAAGCACAAAAATAACATACCCAAAATAAAATGGGTATTTCTTTGAAACCCTATTGTCTCTTCTGAAAGGTAATTCTTTGGAATTTAATATCACAAAGTCAGTCTTAGTCAAAGTGATACTGAACCAAAATAGAGCAAATATAGAAGCATGTTAAAAATGTATCATTGGTAATTCAATAATCTTGCACCTCTGACCACACCCACTAATGATGTTACATTGTACTGACCCACCCTGGAGTACAGAGGTTAGACCACTGGAGGTGAGCGGCAGCAGTTCTTATGTTGCGCTTTAAATATAAAACAAATTCAATTGTGTGTTATCTCTATCTTAAGAGTCCTTTGGGCTGCATTTATTTTTCTAGGGCGAGTGAGGTCATTTTAACATTACCTGTGCTGGTCATTTATTTTAATCCCATCTGGAGTCTGTATGTTGATCATTATTCACCCCCCCACCCCTGTAATAATCACAGCCGCAGGTACCTACAGTTTGTCAGCGAACTTGCTAGTTTCTCCTGTAATTTACTTCCTGTTTGGAGTGATGTCCTCATATTTTAAAGAAGAAAGATTTGCTTGTCAAACTAGTTTTTTTTAAAGTAGTGTTTTATTTTAATAGCTCAGTGTGAAATTTGCCTTTCATGTGAAAATGGAGGAAGTCAAAGGCTTATTCGGGAACCAGTATGTCATTGGAAAAATTAAAGCAAGCACGAGATAAAAGGTCATCAAATGGACTGTTTTAATGCTGGCTACAGGTGGGCACTGGTACTATTCCAGTAATTTTCACAAAAAAAAGACTGCAATTATTAATGAGTATGGTGAATATTTTATTTACCTTCCTCCCCTTGCAATGTTTGTCCTGTCTGAATGCCTCACAAAAATCTACAGGTAGCAGTCACATTCTGTGATGCTGAGAGTGTGTGTACTGCTAAATACTTTTTGGCAACTAATCAGTCTTAACAAAGGAAAAGCTGGGTTTCATATTTTCCCCAAACAACAGCAAAGGTGTAAAAAGTGCCGGTGGAGAAATTTGTTGCTGTAATAATTAAACATTGTTAAATAATCTAACATGCCTGCAACAGGGCAACAGCTAAACTGAAATTAACAGCCTGTTGTTATGGAAATGAAATGTGTGTTCTGCTCTTTATTAGTCCTCACAAGAAAGCACTCCAGGCGGTGCTTTTTCCATATAAATATATATATATATATATATTCAAAGCCCTGCCCTGTAGAAAAATGGAAAAAAAAAAAAAAAAAAAAAAAATCTTCTCAGGGTAATACAAGTGAATTCTAGAGCTCTGCTCTCTAACCTAAATACAAAATCTGTTATTTGACATGAAGAAAACAGTCTAACCTGTTGTAGAAATACGGCTTATATTCTTTAGGTGTGTTAGTGGAAGACTTAACGCAGATCTCTCTTTTCTATGCCTTATCCTGACCCCAAAAAATATACATGTAAATGGACGAGGTTATGTTCAATAGCTTTTATTCTCAGAGTGAAGAGCAAACAGTATCTAACAAGAATGAAAATGTGACATGGGGTTATTTTCCTACTTAGCTTTTGCGACTCTTTTTCAACATTTTACTTTTTCCAAGCTTCAATAAAAAGACATCTTCGAAGTGCACTTATGGAAATTCCTCATCATAAACTCAGCTATGGGCAATAATTCACATAAATTCACTTCAAATGCTCTCAGCCAATGGAGTAATGAAAGGTATTTTGCAAACAATTGGTCCCTTTTCTCCTACTGTGCACTGAAGGGGGAAGGAGCAGTGACTGAGTGAGCTGTGACATTGTGCTAGCATCAGCAGGCTCTTGTGGAAGCGAGCTCGCTGGCACACAGGAGTTAGCCAGGATTAATGAAGATGCCAAAGTCACTCCTCGGCTCCTGGCTCTAATGGCACAACACACACAACGCAAATGCAGTCAACACAAGATGCCATATGGCATCATTGCCACTGACACACCAGGAACTTTTGGGCTGAGAGCCTGGCACAGACAATAGAAAACACGCATTACACATTTACTCGCTCATACATTTGTGCACACATGCGCCGGATTGTTAAAATTACATCAGAGTGCATCCCCGGCTAATTTAGACCAGCCTTTTAGCAGGAAATCCTCTGGTGCCCAAGCATGAGTGATATACAGATCCACCCACAAAGGCCCTGGCTCTATCTATCTCCCATGTCATTGGCATTCTAAATCTCTCAGTCATGCCTGCATCCATAATGGCCCAATTACTGCCGATGGGGATCCCACTCCCTATCTGACAATTACATCTGTTAGAGTTTAAGAGCGTTAATGCCTAAAAAATATCAATTAAGGTGATTGATCAGGATGTTAATATCCTATTAACAGCAGTCTGGGGCTGCAGAGCATTTCTGTTGATTGGTCTGAAATGAGAGTGACTCTCCAGGATGAAGAGACTGTAGTTTAGTGGGCCAGTTAGAATGCAGATCTAATGAACACGGAGATGGCCCAGAGTTGCATTTTATTGCCAGATAAACCTGGACAAGAACAACTTTGGGTAATTGCTACTGAAAGGCAGTTCATGGAGAAAACTGCGCTGTATCATGTACGGTGGTATTTGTCAAGGGATCCTTCACTGTAACTGGCTTGAATCAACATTTATTTTTCATTAAACTCGATGGCAGTCACCGCTGAGGTACAGTATGGTGCGCTGATTCTCATTTACAGATTGCCTGAGTAAACTTTGACCCTGTCTTCTTTGTTGGAGTGGTAAATTTGTTTCAACAATGTCTTATCTCGAGGTGATGGTATTTTCTTTTTGTGGGCATTTGCCGTTTTAGCACAATGTTTAAAGAGCTCTCAGTGCAGTGTGATATTTAAGTTGTAAGCGGTGCAATCAGGAAATTTTATTTCTCCATTCGGCCCCATTCAGCATATGAAGAGGGTATCTGCTATTTAAGCTCCCTGAGATGACTGGACATATTTTCAATTGCGACACGGCTCCCTTCTACCCGACTGATTGTTTGAAAACAAAAAGGATCTCCTTGCATTGTTAAAGCGCACAGTGAAGCCTTGAATAGGGGGCAATTAAATTCTAAAGTGTAATTTCACACATTTTTAGTGTGTTACAAAATGTTTCCTCTTTTTATCGTCTTGTCGATGATCACCAGAGTGCTGCACTCATCCCTCCCTCTGTCCTCCCACCACCCTTCCCCCTCCTCTGCCGCAGCCCCCATTTTTTGAAAGGCTTCTAGCCCGTTCCATTCTTCCCCTGGCACGGCATCACACACTCATTTCATTTCTCATTTACAGACTGATAATCAGAATGTCATTACAGTGTCCACACTGGGCCGCTGGAGGGGTAATTGAGCAGCATAAAAGGCATTTGAAAGAGGGATGAATAATAGAAGTGGAGAGGGGGGTGAGTGGCGAGCTGGACCTAGGCCTGCTCTCTCAGGTGTCTGGCTGCTATCGGGTGGCATCCGCCTTGGCATTATGGTTAACCATGTCTACGTCAACCTCATTTTTCACCTCCAGCACATTAGAGGCTGAACAGGCATCAACACTCATCTGGAAGAAAGGGAGAAAATCAATAGGAGAGTTTTAGAAGGTCAAAGTCAAGCATCAACAATCACTTTACATCATGCAAGCCTCGCAGATTTAGATGCTAAAATGGAGGATGATTTTGTCCTTGATGGGTGTGTTTTTACGACTCGGGGTGAGTCCTCCCAGTTGAAATCTGCACACAGAGCACGTCCACCCAGGTAGAGGTTAAGCCCACATCTCAGTGGGATGCTACAAAGACTTTATTTCTCATAACAACTCAGTCTGAGCTGTCCTTATTTCTTCCTCGCAAGCCGGTTGATTAATTAGACGCTAGATGGCTTTGAACTGTTGTTTTCCACGTTACGTCGTAAACAATGAATTTAATCACAGCCCTAAAAATACCAAAATTGAGCATGACTCCCTTAGTTGCAATGACACAGATAACAACAGTTGCATCTGCATTACAATCTAATGTTATTTGTTTTGTTGCCTACGCCTCCCTGCTCCCATCCGCCCTCACTGTGGTGTGGCAGCTTGGCACAGCGCCAGCCCCCGTTTGGCCGTGGTGGTACATTTCCATCTCATTCATCACATAAAGACAGATAATCAGAAAGTCATTACAGTAGCTTGACACCAGTGCTTGCCCCAGGAAGACAGAGTAATTGAGCACCACAGAAGGGAAGAGAGCAGACTGAGCCAAGGCCATGCGGTAATGAATGTGAGATGTCGACATAAGAGGAGGGGAAGAGGATCTCGACGCGCGGCAGCCACGGACGGACAGAGAGCGAGACCGACAGCCAGGGAGGGTTGGAAGAGTGATACGCGCATGGGGGTACGTGGACAAAGACAAGAGAAAAAACGTCAGAGAGGTAGACAGACAAACACTACGCATGACTTTCAAGTAATTGAATCAATACACGCGCTGTCAGGGAGAAGAAACCACACAAAAAGTGAGATTTCAAGAATCCCATGATGTTTTGGTAACTGTATGTGGGTGTGCATGAGAGAAAAACACACCCACACACAGTTATTCAAGTTTAAATCAATTTCTATCTAATTAGTGACACTGAAATTGGGAAGAAGAACAAAACAAACATTTATATAAATGCATATTAATTGTTAGAAAAAATGGTTTAGGATGATTAGATCCATTAATGAAGCTGAAACAGGTAGTTTTTCGTTGACAGTGATAAAAGCTGCGAGTTTTGAAATTAATCTAGGACACAGCATCACTTGAAATACAGCTAAAACAGCTAATCCTATTTTTTAATTCTAAAGCTTTAAAGCAACACAAAATAAAATACCAAAAAAATATCTCCAACACTGTGTATTAAATTCCACAATTTGTAGAGATGATAACATTCAGTGGCAGTTGGGCCATGACACAGCAAACCCTCACATCACCCAGCCAGTTATAGTGCAATGAAAATTACGCTTAACTTCCTAGGAAAGCATTAGCCTCAACACATAACTGACCAAAAGAACCATTATGTGCAAATGACCAACACTGACTAAACTCCGACAAACAGATAGAAATACAATATATAAAACCTAGCATTGTAATTAACCCGGCAATTGCCACCACCCACATATAACATGACTCATGTTTGCACTACACCAGTCCATGCTCTTATTCTGAGTAAAACTCTGCTGATATTTAAAATAACTGGATGTTTACCCCTTAAAAAAATCCATTATAGCTGCAGTATAAATCATCATATTGTCTCTGTTTGGCCAGGTATGTAGAAATAAGACACCACCGAACACCTAATGGACGCAGGTCTGAGAGGAAGATGTCCATTTTTTAAACACAGTTTTAGGGCGCCTATAAAGTTACAATGGCTCTCAATTACAGTTCCTGGTCGTGCAGCTTCTGACACCAAATCAGTAAGTGATTTACGCCTGGAACACCAGGTGACTGCAATGAATATGCTGGCAGAATGGAAAACCAGTAAAAGTATAATCCCCAAGGACCGGGCTCGAGAGCAGCTGCTCTGTCAGAACCTGTTTGTTCTGTCAGACTTTTAGGTGCTGGTTGGTTTATTGCTGCCCGTAGGTGCCAGGACAGCTCTTAGTTGAGGATGATCTCATTTTCTGGGTTGGTGAGTTTCCAGGATCTTTTAAAAGTTGCTTGTTTTTTTTTGTGTGTTTTTTAAAAAAAAATCTCAGCCTCACCACTAGCTGTTTCTCACAATTACAGCTTATGTGTGCTGTAGGCAGAAGAGGGTTTTGACTCCATCCATCAATAACCCAGCTAGGAAATGACTTATTTGATGACCAGGCTGTATTTATGTGTTTGAGGGAAGAAGACTCTCAAGGTAATAGAAAGAAAATCTAAAAACAAGAGTTTCTATCAATGCTTTACCTCAAAAGACCAAAATTAGTCCTTATTATTCCAACCTAACCTTTAGATCCTTAATCAGTGGTAATTCCAGTGACTGAGACCCCAGAAAAGCTTGAAATCCCAACAAGAGTTTATTGTAGATAACTGTTTCTAAAGGGCATCCTGGTGCTGAAGCAGGGCAGTAGGGTTATCAGCAAGATAAATGTTGTTTTCTGAGGTCTTCACCTCTTTCTCAAATGTCTGAGTCACAAAGTATCTCCACTCCACCTAAAGCACGTTTCCAATGGAGAGGCAAGGCCTGATCAGCACTGTGAGGATTGCTTGTGAAAGTTTTGGGACAGACAATTATTGTGTAGACTGGGGGATTATAAGAAACGTCTCAACGATACCATGAGGTTTTGCAAGAAGAAAGAAGAGCATTTTTCTGCTTTTTTTCCCCCAAGGATTTTGCAATAAAAAAAAGGCTTGTGCCAAGTGTCAAAATTCCCAAAACACTGATTCTGAGGCATGTGGTATGGCATTTGGCTTAATTTAAAAGCCTCAGGGAGTTTGGATTAGCCCTCTGGTGATTTTATGGTGACTTTTCTTTCTTTTAAGCTTCAGTCAAAGTGTCTTGTGGGAAATCATGCATTATCTCCTGTGACAATCAGTATTAATATTCAGTATTTTCTTCCAATTAGTCATCAAGACCTGGGTCACATAAGATAAGAAATGAGGGATCCTTGCACATAAACATATTAAATAGGGAGTCTTGTAAATATAGGACAGTGCAGTTAGGTGCACGATACCCTAAATTCTTTCAAGTGTGCCTGATAAGAATCAACACTGAGCAAAACAGTCCCTCTGCTAATCTATGTTATGGCTCAATTGAGAGATGATGTGCTGAGGCAGCTGTGGAACACCACCTGCCGGGTTTTGACCCTGGTCTGGAGCTCAGCTGTGTCCAACCAAGACATACTGTGATTGGCTGTGGAGTCTACAGTTTCACCAAGGGCTCACGCAGACCATAATAAGTCTATTATAGTGAGGGCAAGCTAAAAGGCTGGATTTAATACTCCCTGCTCACATCTGTTATTTTGCCAAATATTTTCTACAACACTGGTCTGATCTTTTCATTACAGCCCGAATCTGAAATAAATGGATTTCATGTGGTCATTTGTAACGGCCATTCACTGAGACTTTTTCTTTTCTGTTTGTTTTTGGTGGGCTCTGTCTAACCAGAGCAGGTATGAGAAGTTGCCCTCTCCCACTTACTCATGTCTTATATACATTACTGTACTAACTACACACAGCCAGTGGTTGCAATGGCATCATCACAACCTTAATTCAATCTTACAAACTGACTATACTGTATGAGCTGCTATGACAAATTGTGGCTTACTCTTAGCAGTGTGGGCGGTGACATCTCAGGGCTTACTGTAGCCGCACTAAGTCATTGCCCTTTTCCCGATACCTTCCAGTACTACTGGCAAACCTCTGCTGGACTGTACTCACGGTTCCAGAAACTGTAGATAGCCCTCATTTAGGGGCTTCTTAATAATATGTATTGAGAGTACTGAGCCCATCTGTTGGAAACCTGACTCTTATGCTGGTGATATGGGATACAGCAGACAGAGCTAATGTCATGGCTTCCCAGAAATACTTAGGTTCACTGTGCTCAGACCAGTCAGTACTACTGAGCCTGTCTACTTGATACACAACTAGACTTCTGTTACAGTGATACCGGATTTAGCAGATACAGCTTGTTGTACAACCAAAAAACTTATTTCTTTGTACAGTAGACCTCTATTTATTACTTGTCTTACATGGAATAAATCAATACTAGTCATTTTGCCCACAGTTAATAACATATGCACTTCCAGTTGCACTTACTTAAAGAAATCAGGCTCAGTGCACCATGTTAAGGATGAAAGAAGCAGAAACCATTAATTCTGACATGCTTGTGTGTACAGCAACGATCGTAATGAGACACATCATCAAAGAAAGCAAATGATATGCTAAGTATAGAAGCAGAGCACCAGGAGAGCCTCTCATAGGAGATGCCACAACAGAGGTACCAACTGATAAAATATCTGACAGCATGTGATAAAATCAAGTGTACAGATTCTAATTAAGATGACAAATAAAGAAGGAGTTCCAGGAAGCAAATCCTCATGAAATTAACAAGCGTCCACAAGTCTTTCATATAGAAACTTCCCTCTGGGTTACTTTTATGTTCACTGTGTTTGGACTTCTCTCTAGAACATTGTAAGGTCTTGACCTCACTCTGTAAAGTGCCTTGAGATAATGCTTTGGCGCCACATAAATAAAATTAAGGCTAAATCAAGGAACCTGAACAAAAACTCTCTCAAAGGAGCATAAATGTGTGTATTGACTATAAAAGCACATTTCCTATGTTTACAGTCCAGAAACAGAGAACCCAACAGTAGCTGCTAAAGGCTGGTTAGCTCTATCTGTGCACTGAACGGGCAGGTGTGGGTCAGTGTGGCATCACGTGCTATGTAGCCACGAGGCCACACCTCACACAGATGCATCTTTTAAATTAACTGTTTTCTCATCTACTTATTTCTACAAGAATGCTTTTGATTCTGTGCCACTTGAGGACCCTTTAATGCTCAGCATGATCAAGGATCAACAAAAGCAACAGGGCCTATGATCCAGAACTTAAGGGAAACGTCTGAAAGCCAACTCAAAGGCAAATCCACCAAGCAACCATCAAGTGTGGCCTATATCAAGGTAATGAGTTATCCCTGCTACTGTTCTGCACGTCAGATCATCATAAAGCACAGATGTGACTACAATGGCATTTCTCTCTGATTGGACAGCTGTGGGCGGGTGGTAGTGAAGAAAGGGAGGACAGTTAGCAGTGAAAGAGTCAAACTATCAGAGGGGCACAGAACAGCTGCACACGTGGGGGTTCCACGGTTGGATGGGAGCCATGATAACTCAAGAGGGACATTAACATCCATGTATCTTGACAGAGCAGGTACTCAAGCTCAAACTGAAATAACAAGATCCAAGCCAGCAACACATCGTATCCTTCCAGTCATCAGATATCCAGCTGGTGCATTTAGCTGCCAAGAGAGGACGTGGAAGCTGCTGACATGAAGAAACTTGTCATGTTGATTTGAGGATTGCAACCAGAGTCCAGTGTGTAAAAAGCATCACTTAAACAAAACGCTGAAAAAAAAAGGGTGAGGGCTAAGAGAGCATGTCGACCACAGTCCTCAGCGATGCAAAGCATTGAGAAATACATCTGTACGGTGTCTGCCGAGAATAAACTGCCAAGGGAATATCTCACAGCAGCATATGCAGGCGTAGATGAAGAGAAAGTAGAAGCAGTGCTGTGGGAAGACGGTTCCTACAGATTGTACTACTGGCAGATAAAAGAGACGACTGACATGAGAAAAAAAAAAAAACTGGAAAAGACTGGACAGATGAACAAAACTCAGGAAAATGAGGTCAAGTGTAGGACTTGTAGTGCAGCAAAGATGTCTCCCGAACAGCTCAGGAAGAAGTAGCAGGATGTACAACCAACTTATTAATTGGGCCATGCCAAGGATGCTTGAGAATAATTGAGCAGAGATCCTGCGTGACTTCCAGATCAAGGTCCTGGCCAATCAACAGGATATTGTGGTGGGGCAGTTGGAACAGAAAACAACAGCGGTGATAATTTGGACTACTTGAAGCTGTGACGCAAAAGCACGGTGAGTGGCTCCAGCAAATTCAAAGACCACCTTCCAAGATCTCCGTCCACAAGAGTGCAGTTATAGGAGCTGTTATAGTCTAATTTTCATCACACCCACATTAAAGCCTCGTTTTTATCACACCCACTTTAGCTATATTTTCCCCTTTTCTCAGTTCATTAACACTGGTCTGGGTGTGAGTATGTGCGTGTCCCTGCACAAGCAGAGGTGGGTAGGTCTGCTTAAAAACTTGATTGAAATAAAAACTCAGAAGAGAGGCGGAAAAAAAGCAAACAGCGCTTCTTTATCGAAAGATTTCCCTTAAATTGCTCACACACTTTTCATCAAACAGAAAAGCCAGTAGAGTTCAATTTGCTCTCCTCCATCTCCACATACCCGGCAGCACACACTTTGCTGTGGCATTTTGTCGATTTGTTAGCAGAGCCCATCTCCCCCTTTGTCATGCGGTTTCAGCTCGTTCTTCAATCTCGCCTCGGGATTTAAGCGCAGAGTGGACTCGTATGCAAACAGGTAGCAAATGTGCTGCGCGCGGGCCCGTCCACATACGTACACAAAACGCATACAAACACTAACAGATTACACTCCAAGTGGTTATTTTCCACCGGGGATGGCAGTTAAGAGATGAATCAGCTGAACAAAACACAGCTCCGACAACAAAAACAACCTCAAAATGACATTTCCATGGAATTTAAAGCAGTTCTTTGCTGCTTTTGTGTCTGCACGTATTTATGTTTCAAGAGACAAGAAAAAGCAGTCAAAAGAGAGTCAGGTCCAGACACAAGACAAATAAGATGGTCATTGGGACAACATTTCTTTTGCTGGTAAGATAAGAACAGCATTGAAGACTCTTCTGATCAACACACAGACCCTGACTGCCTCATTGCAATTCGCAGCTGAGCCCCAGGCTGCAAGGCTGCACAAGTGCTGTTTTGAGCATCCCTCCATGTTTTTTTTTTTTGAAATTCTATAATTTTATTTTCTCAGAGTTTAACACAAGTCTCACAATATGCATATTGTTCATGTCTAACTGTTCAAAAGATTGTGTGCATTCATGTGTATGTGGCAATGTTTTATTTTATTATTATTATATTCAAGTGTGTGTGTATTTGTGTAGAGATACACATGGGATAGTATGTACGTTTGAAGTTGAAAGTTCCAGTGGGATTCTTCACAACCACTTGTTTGAAGATTAAAATGGTTTTGTTTTCCTGCTGGTTTCATGGAGAAGAAGAGAAACGTTTCAGAAGACCCCCCGCTGGTTTAGTTACAGCCCCTTCACTCGACGCACTCTTTTCCAACATTTTCCAGGGAAATCACAGAGCAACACAGACAGCTGCCTGACTCTCATGTATGAGTATTTTTTCTATTCTGGTATGTGTGACAAGTGTGTACAATGTGTGACAATTGTTTGACGCTGTCTCTTGCTTTGCGGATGTGTGTGTGTGTGTGTGTGTGTTTGTGAGGGAGAGAGTGTGTGCACGTCTGTGAGCATGGAACAAAGAAAGTTCTGTGACGCTCAGCTCAACAGACTCTCTCTCTCAGCAAATCTGTTTGACATTACTTTGAAGTTCTACCTCTCGCTTTGCCGTAATTCCTCTGTTAGAAAAAACTACTAAGTCACAGCAGCATCAAGTAAGTAGGCGTTATGAATGCAATGTAATGAAGAAGGGTGCCCTTGTTGTTCGGTGTGGAGAAAAACAGGTTGTAAAACATTGTAATAGACCATTTGTCAGTACAGTCTTTGTCAGTTGTTTACTTAGATAGCTGGAATAGAAACACTAAATATGTTCTGTTACCTGTATAATTAGCAGTTGTGTAAAAGCTATTTTGTTCACATTCATAACAAATCACAATGGGTTACTATGGTTGCAAAAAGTTAGTCATGGGAAAAAATATGCCTCAAAGGCATTTGTAGCTTTTAATTAGTGCCATGTGCCTGCACTACACTCCTTTATCACAAATTATGCTTATTCTGTTGTTAGTGATATTGAAAAGAGCATTTTGAAGAGACTTAATGAGTCATGCTGAATTTTAGGCAGATACATATAAAATGGTGTCCTGGGTGTGAATGTCTCTCAGTGTCAACATCAACAACAACAATTATGTGTTGGAAGAAATACATGAATATATTGAATAAAAGGGACTTTAAAGGAGAAGAAGCAGCTATAAATACAACACTTTAATACACTCAGTGAGCACTTTATTAGGAACACCATACTAATACTGGGTAGGGCCGTCTTTTGCTCTCAAAACAGCCTCAATTCTGCATGGCATGCATTTCACAAGAAAAAAAAAAAAATTAAATATGAAAAAAATATTCAGCAGGCCAGACCTGTTTAACTGTCCAATTTTGGTGAACCTCACAGTCAGTTTTCCGTTCTTGCCTAACAGGAGTGGAACTTACTGTGGTCTTCTGCTGTTGTGGCCCATCAACCTCAAGGTTCAACATCTTGTACATTCTCAGATGCTTTTCTGCTCACCACAGTCGTAAAGAGTGGTTATCTGAGTTAGTATAGCCTCCCTGTCAGCTCCAACCACTCTGGCCATTCTCCTCTGACCTCTCCCATCAACAAGGTGTTTCCATCTGCAGAACTGCCACTCACTGGATGTTTTTTGTTTTTTGGCACCATTATGAGCAAACCCAAGAGACTGTGTGTGTGAAAATCCCAGCAGATCAGCAGTGTCAGAAATACTCAGACCATCTTGTCTTGCACCAGCAATCATGCCATGGTCAGAATCACTGAGATCACATTTTTTCCCTGCTCAGATGTTTGATATGAACATTAACTGAATCTCCTGCTCTGTATCTGCATGATGTTATGCATTGCACTGCTGCCACATGATTGGCCAACTGGATAACTGCAGGAATTAGCAGGTGTACAGATGTGACTAATAAAGTGCTTGGCAAGTGTTTCATCACCATATAAAGTCATTTTGGCAAAATGATCAGCCCCTGACTGTGATCTTCTTCACTTATGCTTTCTTCCTTTTCTCTGCCACTGCCTCAGTGTGTCTTTGACTCACTCACCTTGTGTAACCGTGACACATGACAGCTAAGAGTCTCTCTCAGTGTCCTTCTGCGCTGTCCACTACCTAACATTTTGTCCTTTTAGCAAATATTTAAATCTTTTTTTTTTTTTTTAATTCTTCCTTTGGTGTTATTTCTATATTCCAACTAACTCCACAGATTTAAAAAAAAAAGTAAAATATTCCAATTACTCACTTCTGGACACCTCTTGCTTCAACTGTGCATCTAAACAAGACTAGAAATCATACAGTTTTAAAGGGGTCAACAGCAACTTCACAAATATAAAGGTGTTGCATCACAGTCATCCAAGAAATCAATCAGTGAGCTGCCAAATAACCATTGATGGCTGCCTTCAAACCACTGTCTGTCAGTCAAACAGTCATTAACAGTCATTAATGCTCTGTGTTTTGGCAAAAACAATGGCCACCTGGATTCATTTTGCACAAAAGTGGTTGCAGTAACTGGGCAAATCATCTTCTGAATAAATGGACTGCAGCTGCCACTGCTTTCCCTTTCCAACATAACCTGTTAGAGACAAAAAAATAAAATAAAAAAATCTTTGTGTAAAAACATTAATAGCGCACTTTGTTTTCAACCAACTTTTTACACAAGTCATTGGGATAAGCTTTGAATTCCTCTTTCACGAATTATAATCCTGACTTTGCTCATAAATCTTCCATATGGAAGATTTATAAATCTTCCATATGGAAGATTTATGAGTGTCAAATCAGTGTCAACTTTTTTTTTTTTTTGGTAACAGAAAACTAACACTTTTACACTTCAAGAAAATGTGTTCATTCATTTTCAGCTTGACACAGAAGTGCAACATCTTTAGCATTTCAGCTACATCACCACTGGTAAAGACAGTGGTGTGTGCTTGTATTGTTGCAACCTCTGGAAATTACTGCAATTGCATCTGTTAGAAAGCCACTGGTGTTCTGTACATAATGGTGCAGCACCTAAGCAAACACCAGTACCAGTCAACAGCTGACAAAGCCTAAACAGAACAAACACGTAGACTAAACACACTGCTAAAACAAAGATGAGTTAGCATGAGACATCATTTGCTAAAGTTATTAAGATTAGTTCATTTAAGTTTGTACTAAAGTTACTTGAATGACTGGAAACTATTTTTATTCCTGATGCATTTTCAATTTTGGGAGGCAGGGTATATCTTGCGTCATCCAACATGTAGCCCTGATCCCCACAAGGCTGCCAACAGGTGAGTAATTTTGCTCATTCAGAAGCAGTTGCTAGGCAGAGGAGATGGTGTGTGGGTGCTTTTTGCTGTTCTGTGTCACTGAAGAGAGAGGCAGAAAAAACACAGGAACTGGAAACAAGAGTGAGGAAAGGAGTGAAAACAGCACCAACATATTAACTGTCTCTTTTGCTTGATATATTTAGTCTGAGTCATTTAGGCTGGTCATTTTAATACCATTTAATTATTTATTTGAACTTTGCCTTGTTGGTTTCTGGGGAGAATCATTTCATTTTGTCCTACCCGCTGGATTCAAGTTCCTTTGCCTAACACTCCACCTCTCATTTAAAGGTACTTTGCTCTCTGTGCAACACTCAAGACGCCCTCCATCTGGGTTGCCAGGAGTAATATCTTGTCTGGCTTCTCCATCATCTCCAATTGTCCATAATATGCAGAGGGATAGGTTTCCTACTCAGGTCACAGCTCCAGGGAGGATGTTGGCAGCCAGTACATTGTAGAATGACATGATGGATATGAACAGAGTTTCAGTTTTCCTATTCACTGTGGCGAAGTCCAGCCTTCAGTTGAATGGGATCCAGCCACACTGACTTTGCAAACACCCATACCTGGGGGAATTATGATGGCTTCTCTACTGAAGTTGATCTGTAGGCTCTTTCAAGGACATCACGTGGGTGACCCGGAGTTGAGGGCAAAGTAGTTGGCGCACTTCATGACCACTGAAAACCTGTCTCAATTACATGAAGATCACCACAACACACATGGCTCCATGACTTTACAGAACAAGTCATTCTTGTTGTATGAGAGGTGAGAAACAGAAGAACACAGCTTCAGACAGAGACTCTGCCTCACTGCCCTCACTGGAGCTGAGCTCCGGACTAGTGACGGCAATTACAGCTCTTTGATCCTTTCTGAGAGTTGTTCTTCATTCTTTTTTTTTGTGGCTAGACCGTGAATAGCAGAGCCAACCCATAGCCCTATAAATGAATGTCTGTCCAAGTCTGACTGGACTGATTGGTTCACTGGCCTACACAAAGCAGCCAACCCTCACCCTGCTCATCCACTTTGATTCCCTTCGTTCGCACCAAAGAGCTGTTGAAGAGAACTGGGTTGTTCCTAACATCACTGCTCCACAGGGTGAAAACACTGGAAGTCACGCTTGCTGGTATTCACAGTGGAGTTGGCAGTCAGGAAAGTCCACGCCCCAGAAACCAGGCAGCAGCAGAGCTGCACAAAAGGTGTGAAGTATTTCTGATTATGGGTCTGGTCTAGGGTGAATGCTAAGAAAGGATAGCATGGGAGGTGGTGTAGCTATTAGTATACATCTTTTGAAGAAAAAGTCGACATTATTTAAGTCACAACTCCTTTTTTTTAAGGTAAACACTCATGCACATTTTCACATCTCTGAATAGTCAGGCCAATGTCTCCAGAGTCCAGGGTATGCTTGCAATGAGTTAGTTATTTCAAATGGCCATGTTCAGTGGCTGGACAAAAAGGTCTGCCATCATGAAAAGGGCAGATGTGATAAATTGTTCGATGAGTATAACAGTGTACACCTGACAGCTTTTGTCCTCAAAGGAATTCCAGGTGTTGTGCTCATAAACAGCAGTGGAAGTGGTTTTAGTGAAAACAAAGAAATTCAACAACAGGTTCAAATTTTGTACTTTCTTGCTGGACACCTGGCCAGTTGTTGTATGAAGTGGGCATGCTTGTCAGATTGTCGGTTTTGGAAAGTTACAGAAATTAGCAGTTGAGAGAGGGTGGTTTCAGCCATCTGACAAGTACTTTGAAGCATACTGAGGCCTTAAAGCCTGTGAAATATAATAAGGTGTGTAAACATTATTTTATGTTTTCAATTTTCGAAGTGCATGTGTGTTTTCTGTCTCAGGCCTTTACGCTTTTACATTATAATTTGGTGGATCAAGGTTAAAAATATATATGTGCTCCAACATTTTACTTGATCACCTCAGGGCCCATAGCCACGACACTGAAGTCCTAGGTATAGTCTGTTTTGTTGTTTACATTTGTATTATTCTACTGTTATGTCTGCTTCCGATCTCATATAGCCCTGGTGATGTTGTTTTCAGTAGTTTGTGTGAAAAGAGAGAAAGAGAGTTAGATAAAAGAGAGAGAAATAGATACAGAAAGAGAAAGTATGTGTAAGACAAAGAGAATGAGATCAAGAGATAGAGGGAGAGAGAGGTGTAATGGCCAAGCTGTCTCTCTCAGCTCTGGGGCCGGGTCATGTCAGTCTGATCTCATTATCCAGCACTTAGTCCTAGAACAAACAGCCAGTGGCCTCCTTCCTTCCCTCCATCGCTCCATCTCTCTCTCTCTCCATCCCTTCCTAACGACTAGCACTGCTCATGTCCTAACAACTCGCTTGGCTCACTTACTGTCTAATGACTGCCACTCCTTATAGCCTGTGCTTCAAATCCCATTTATCTCCACTATTGTAGGCTCACATTCAGACCATTCTGTTTCTAATACCCTGGGAGAACACAGTGGAGAGAGACTGAGTGAGGGTGGTTGGGAGGGTTGGGTGAATAAGTAGGAGGGTTGGGGAAGGAAGGTTTTGGGATGGGAGAGAGAGAGAGAGAGAGAAAGAACTTCCTCCTGACATAAGTCACATAATGCAGCTTTTAGGTGCTTCCATCAATTTCAACCTCAGAATAGTCATGTGCTCGTTTCCTCCCTTTCCTTTCTTACTTCATTTCATGCCAGCCCTCAAGTGGCAGGATATGTTTTGTGGATGATGATCTCCTCCCTCCTCCACTTTGATGTCATCCACTTTCATCCTCTTCCTTCCCTCTGTCCCCCTTTCCTCTCTGTCTTTGTCCTGAGTGTTAATGTGTTAGATGGAGGTCTTTCACCCGGCAAGCACCATTACAGTCATTTCCTCTGTAATGTGAATGACGGCGATCCATTATTTATCTCAGACTTGCTCTTTACTCTCCAGCCCATTGCATAACCCTCCCAGACAAGGCTCTCACATCCACTCCAGACATTACTTTATTAAGAGGGCGAGGCTGCAATGGGCTGTCATGAACAATGCTGTAATAATGCAGGTGTGGTGCATGCAATTGTTAAGTTCATCATCAGAGAGGAGGGCAGGATGGGTTTTGCTGTTACCTAGGAGTAAATTACCATATTCCCTGCTGGCTAGGAAAGGTCAGGATACAACAGCATGGCTATATTGAGAATGTCTTTACAATTTCTGTAACTTCATGGAGCAGAGAGAAGGGAGTGCAACTTATCCAGGGGATTTACTATTCAGCACACATGGAAAGTGATGTGCCTCACGGGCCCATGACAACTTAAGCCGAGTCATTCCAGTAAGTGACTTTCAACACAACACCCTGAATGTACAGTAATGTGCTCTATTTGGTGCTTTTCTGCGGATATGTTTATACAGTACCCGCTATCTGTCCTTTGCAGAAATTGTCATATCATTAAATTTGTATTCCACTGGGGATATGGGGGACAGAATGGTCCAGTATATGTAACGAACAAACTTCGTCAACAACCTTCAGACTGAACTGACTATATTGAATCACTGCTACTGACTGAATCAGCAGCTTTTAGCAGTGGAGTCTATAATTAACTGGTGAATGAGAGTGATGTTTTCAGCCCAGCTTTGAGTCACAGTATTACTTACTCATCCAAAGCTTAATAGAAGACAACAGCAACCACAAAACCACCATAACCTGATAACCTGTTGAAAAATATTGGGCTTCTGAGTCATCAAAAGCCATAAACAGCTCAGGCAGGTTAGTTTTGTACTCGATCTTGGGTTAGCAACACACCGAACACATTTCACTCTGTTGATGTACATTTGAATAGTGATATGACTGCTTAGCTTGGGAAAAATGTGAACTACGGTCGCGACTATGAATCTTTGACTTTGTTTTACACAGCTAAATGTGGGTTAGCTAGTTAGGCTTAACTGAGCCTAGTTGTTCATGAAGGCTGGTGCTACTTAGATGTTGTAAAATTAGGAAAAAAAATATTAGTGCTATCAATACAAAAGATAAGTGGCCAAAATGAGTTCACAAGCCAAAACACACCTAAGGCCAATGATTTTCATAAAATTTTAATCGACTAAGATAAAAAAGGTAATAAATTAATAAATTATTTCTGTTTCAGATTTTTCCTCTCCACAGAAGTTGTCATGTGACAAGTGATTTTACAGCCCATTGTCAAATAACCTTGCTATTTCCAAGAAGTTTCCTCACAAAGGCCAATATATACTCTCTATAGAAAGATAATATTATCATTGGATTAGGATAATGAAGAAATACAAAGAAGAAATGAGCACGCAGCAAGGACAAAGCAGCATCAGTGTGTACAATTAAAACCCTCAATAAAGCTAGTCACATCTGATGAAACCTTTTTTCCTCTACAGAACATTTACAAATGAACTGCAGATCAGGAGCAGGTAGAGAAGTTTACATCTCAAATCTCACTCAAGGTTGCGTGTGGAATGGTGCCATATCAAAGCCCCACACACAAGGTAGAATGTTCTTTTGCTATAACTGGTAATGATTATAGGATATTAATGTCTTCTGAAACTAATGAATCTGCAGCACACACATGACCTCTTTACACTGAGCCGCATTATAAGGACAACTCCCACGCATTGGAATTTTTCTGTACTGGGATCCATCTCCTTTCACTTATTTCACCCTGACGCTGGGACATTTTCTCTGTGATTCTCCCCTACCACCCACCCTGCCTCTGGGCCTGTCTCTCCTCTCTCATTCTCGGCCAAAGCCACATCTGCACCTCCTCCTCCTCCATTGCAAACCTCCCTTTTCCCCCGCTGCCTGTGACACTAAGTAGTATAGGGAGACGGAGGATCCAGTGAGGCGTCTGCCTCTGCTGTCAGACAGGCCTCAGCCAGCCCGCCCCTGTCTGCCGCTGAGGTATACACACACATGGCAAATTAATCCCTATGCTCCCTGTCTTCTGCACATAGTGCCTCATGTCAAAAGTAGCAAGCTGTGTAGAGACTGGGGTGACATTTTCGAAGACAGACACACTGTGGAAGCCATTACACCAGAAACCACACACAGAGGGGAAGCAATGGAGCGGCAGGCGAATGAATGAAAGACTTAGAGAACAGGAGGCATATATATTAAACAGGTAGGTTAATGAAGGGTAAACGGCGGGATACAAATAAAGCAGCTAATGAGACAGATGCACTCAACCTGCTGTGACCTTTTCCTCTTTATCTAATCATGCATGCCTTATTATGAGTCTTTTCACCAATACTGTTTACCATTAATAATAGTTGCTACATCGTAGGCCTCCATGCAGCACCTGCCACAGATTACAGCCTCAAATCAGAACCATTTGTTTTACTAACCCCATTTGTTTCACTTTACCTCTTATCTATTGATTTCTATTCATCTGTGCTCCAGCATTCATACTGCGCAGTAACAAGGATCAGCTTATCCGCTTAAGAAAATGGATTGAGATGCGTCTTTTCAGTTTAAAACATTGATGAGTAGAGAAATGCACTAAGTTGAGGCTGAGACCATTCAGGTCAAAGAGACTTCAGAGCGCTTACACCTGACCGAGGGTTAACCCAGGGTCCAGCATCACATCTCAAGCAGCTCGGGAGTCAATACTGGCTGGTGGGCAGCAGTGGGCGATACGCCAGTGTTTCACAGGGAAAGCACAAGCCTTTTCACTTGCCAGGTGGAAAACACTTTTCTTTCTCTAACACAGCTGACGGATGCCACAGCTAAACCTCTAAATGTGTCTTTGAAAAGGAGTTTAACGTTAAAATTACATGCGGCTAATAAAACATGAAAAGGAACCTTGTTTTCAACTAGGTACACGTGATTCTGCACCAAGGAATCTACAGCTTTCCCCTTACCGATCTGTGAAGCCTTCACCAGATGTTCCACCGCAGCTGGATCTGTGCTATCAGGTGCTTCAAATTGACCATACTTGATTTAATTGTTTGGTTATTTTGTTATTCTTCATCCAAATGTAGTTTCTGAAATCATTTTACAAGCTAATTCAAATCAAGTCACATATGCTCGGTGTGTTTTCGCCATTTAGAATGAACGGCGCCTTAAATACAACAACAACTGCTTTCCCCTTGAGAACCCAACAGGCTGGGACCGCACTGCCGTTTTTACAGCATAATGCTTTCTCAATGATGGAGGGGCTCAACCAACCCACTGATGGCATTTTTACACAGAAGCACAATTATTAGCATTTATCCAGCAGAGAAGACAAAAGGCTCACGTGATATGGATGGAAAGAACATGTTTTGACATACTTTTTGAATTCTCAAAGAAAATAAGTCCCCTGAGAACCATTTGAAAGGTCCATACTAGAAAATGAAATTTGAAATGCTGGATTGTTTGATCTCTGAGGGTAGGTCTGTTCTTTCTCTGGAGATTTCAGCACCAATCACTGCTCTGACGGCACTACCTGAATCCAGATGCGCAAGTGCAAAAGTACACTAGAGGAACCAGAAATTCATTTCCAGTTTTATTATCTGACGGGTTTGAGGGTATTTTAGGGCTAAAAAAGAGAAAGTTACGATGAAAATATTAGACCTGTCTCATCAATCCTGTGATGATGTGCTGTGTTTGAGAGTGTGTGTGGTGTTTCATCAAACCGCTGTTTCCTGTATAAGAGGTTAAGGCAGGGCAGTTTTTTTTTTTTGTTTTACAGATGTTTTCAAAGCAACACAAATTTAGTATCTCTTTAAATAGTTTTTTATTTTTTCATTTGCTTTCTCCTTACATCTCACCTGGGAATTACTCTGTCAAGACACAACAATACCGCAAAGGAAATGGTCTAGCGTGATACTATGAAGCTGAAGAAATAGCAAATCCTATTAATGCTTCTCAATGTTGCAGAAGGCTGAGTCAGACATAATACTAACATATTCGGGTGGCTTATGTCATGAGCCACTGTATGTTTTGTGTGGAAAGTGCAGATCCATGTAGGCTGGAAAACAACAGCGCTTGGTTTAGGGGAAGGAGGGAAGTGGCAGGACCATAGGGATCAGAGATCCAATCACCTGCAGTGAGAGGAGAAAGAGGAGAAGGAGGGAAGAGGAGGAGGGAGAGTCTGATGGAGAGAGTTACAGAAAAGTGCTCATACGCAGCTCAATGGGACCTCACAGGTGCGAGGGAGGAAAAGGACGACTGTCCGTTTTTCAATCTCATTCCTGCTGTCCATCCATGCTACTTAGCTTGTACGTGAGGCATGTGTGTGTGTGTGTGCGTGCATGTGTGATGGTATCTTCCAGTTTGCCTGGAGAGACACAGCACTGTGTTTCACAGCTAGATCAGCAGTAACAACCACTTCCACTACCAGAGCTGTCAAACGCCACTGCTAACAAAGCTACAGCTCCTACTGCTAACACAGGTCACATTTATCATGATAATAACAGCATGGATTGTACCCATACTGTGCCTAATACTTTTGACATCAAAACTCTATATCTAATTTCACATATAGGTCTGCATGCAGTAATCACACACACACTACACTTGAGTTATACACACACTCTATTGTTTTTTTCAATTAAAGGTATTGTTTTTTTCAAAAGCTAGTTTAGTAGTATAGTAACTGCTGAAAAAACCTAGAACTCATTTTTTAAAATTAGAGCTAAACAAATATCAATAGCAATGATGACAGAAAGAGAATATGGAAAAAATACACTTGAAGCATTCTGTTCTAGTAAAATGTGTATTGATTTTACCATAAAAATGAAATAATGATAGTTGTGCTTATTTAGTTTCCACCTCCCCACTTTAGGCTAATCCTTAACTGGCTGGAAATTAAATGGGGAATTGACAGGTATTATGTGGAAAGAAGTGGTTTTAGTCAGCTCAGGATGTCCTCCTCTGTCATTATGTAAAAAAACAAAAAACAAAAAAACAATTAAACATGCAATTAGTTTAGTGGTGAGGTGGGGAGCAATAAATACCCCTTAATACCTTGATGGATTTCAGACAACTAACACAAACACTTTTTCACACTTTATAGATCCAGCTATTTTCTCCTGCTTATATATCTCTTTTCGCTCCCCCTCCTGTTATTTGCAATGTAAGCGGCAGTGAAAAGGATGAAGTATTTTTCATTCCCCTGCCACCGGAGACACAATATAATGGGAAGGAAGATAAAAAAGGAGAAGAAAGAGATAGAAAGGACACCGATAGATAGATAGTGTATACAGATAGATAGACAGAGAGATAGAGGAAGAGAGAGAAGGACGTGCAGGCTCATCCCGAGGGAGGTGCTGGCCTTAATTATGCTAGTGTGGCTCATCAGTCTCCAGGCTGGCCTATGGCCTGCACGTCCTTTCTCCTTGTGGACTGGGAATTATACATCGCAGTGGTGTTTGTCCATAGAATTAGTCTGACAGATTAACAGCTAAACACCCACAGATCACGCCAGGAGCCCACAGGGACCCTGCTGCCTGGGGAGCCCTGCCCAGACAAAGAAAAAGATAGATGTAGGGAGAAAAAGAAGGAGGGAAAAGCCTTTTGGTTTTTCTTTCTCTGAGGCGCAGGGAGAACTTTACCTGCTCGGTTATTTTCGTCTGAAAAATCTCACATGCCCAGAGGCAGCAAGGAGGCCAAAGTTTTGGGAATAAAGACAGAAAGAGAGAAAAAGAAAGTGTGAGAGGTGGAAATTGAGTATAATGGGGATAGATGGAGGTAATGTAAAGAGGTGAGGAGAAAGGGATGAGAGAAGAAGCACGCAAGTCATGCAGGGACTTGCTAATTGGAACAACAGCAGCAGTACTCTATTCCTCAGTGACTAATTCGACGCCAGGAAGTATTATTAGTGACATCTTCAATTAAATGAGTGCTTTCCAACTACAAATGTTAGGAATGGTGACAAAAGTTCGGGAGAGGGAAGATTTTAATACTTTATAATGGCTCAATAGAATGTGTGCACTCAACGGAAAAAGGGAATGCAGATTTTAGGAAATGAAAAGTGAAAGAACATGAGCATGACGAGAGAAATCAGGTTCAAAATTATTCACTCACATGTTTTTTGTTGTTGCTGTTTTTCATTGCATAGTTTAAATGTGAACATGAAAAATGCTGCAAAGAGCCAGCCTGCTTGATGACGCCTTCAAAAAGAAAGACACTGATGCAGATGTGACCACACGTAGGGATGAATTTATATAGACCTTTGGGTTTTTTCTGTCAGTACTTTTTATACAACAGTGCAGTAGGAGTATTAGACTGTAAAAAGCTCATTAAAAACTGCTTGCAGGATTTATCCCTTGGTGAACGCTCAGAGCTTTTTAGGGCTTTGCTGATTCCCAGCTTCTTGATAAAGAGGTTCAAAATACTTAAATGGAATGATAGGAATTCAATTTGGGTCATAGAAAATAGAGAAGCAGAAGTTTTGGGAATATGCCATGCAGAAACAGAGGAGTAGAAAATGAAATGTTTTGATGAAAATGTATAACATGACTATCCATTTCAAAGAGGGCCAGGTATAACAAAAACAACTGTGCAAAATATAAAACAAAAAACCCTAAAATAAGTTATGTGTAAGTCTAATAATGAATGTCATAAACTGTAAAGCGCTATAAATAAGTGTTGAATAACACAAAGACGCTTAGTGCTAAAATATACTGTCACTTGATCAAAAGGCTCTTAAGCATGTGTCAACTTTCATATTGCTTGCAGACAGTATCGCAGAAAGAGCCCACTTTACAGCGCAGAAGCCTAGCTTGGTTTAAATGAGCGGGCGGAAGCGGTGCGTGACCTGTAAGTGGAGAGTAAAGCAACGTTGTTTATGTTGATTCTCATTCTACGACAGCCACTCCAGTGAGCTGCGTAGCATCAACACTAATGCTGTCTTCGATCTATTCACGTTGTCCTGTTTTGATCATGACATCATGACAGACAAATGCAAAGTGGTTGCAATGAGAGGCAATGTTATTCTGAGGATGGGCCTCTCTCTCTCTCTCTCTCTCTTTCTCTCCACTTAACTCCAGTGACAAAGATATTGCACAGCATTATCTCTATGTACAGGGGGCCAGCTATACCTGTTCTCTTTGACAAAGGCCAGCTTTTCAGGAGGAGACAATGGTGTCGGCCTGGAGGAGCTCTGTTGTAATTGAGTATTAATGAAGGTGGCAAGGAGGGGATGCCTGATGTCTGATCTGTTAGCAGTGGCAGGGGCCTCTGTGGCGCAGGCAGCTAGCGCTCTGTGTTTTAGAGGATTTGGTTATCTATTATGTATGAAGGATTAGTCTCCTTCTTGCCCTCCACCGGCGGATATCAGCTCCCGATAGCCTTGACTGCCAGGCCCACTTGTTTGCAGACTTAGAAACCTCACTGCTTTCACACACCCCCGCCTCTGAGTCCTGTTTAACTTGAAGACTGAGAGCCAGGAGTCCTGCTAATCCATCAACCCCGGTGGGAAACACCATATCTGTGGTCTCTGAAACATAACTGGTGGCTCAGGTGGTCTGGGGACAGCTTAGGGTTAAGCAGTTAGGGCCAAATGGAACACAAGCACACGCACATACACATAAACAAAGGTACTGCTGTATGTTGCACACACTCACACACATAGTGTATATTCACAGACACACACACTGATTCCTGCATATATATATATATATATATATATACACAGTGGGTCAAGAGGTTCAGCTAAGCCACCGACAGTTTAGAATTGGCTTGTTTCATATGCATATAAATATTAATAAAAGATCTCGACGGGCCACACAGTCCGGCTATGCTCCCAATCTCTTTACAATTGAAAGCCAAGGCTCATGAGATGAGGAGGAGGAGGAGAACGAGGAGAGGAAAGAGAGACAGGAAAAGAGAAAGAAAGAGGGGGTATAAGACCTTGCGATTTATCATTCTGAAAATGTCTCAGATGTGGGAGAAGGTCTGTAATCCATCAAGATCTCTTTTCTTATTAAATTCTTCAGGATACACTTCTTCTACTCCCTAAATGTGGTTCATACTGTCCCTTTTGATTTGATGCATAAACAGATAAAAGACCAAGAACTAAGTGAAACACCCATGCCTTGGGAGACAAAATAAGGTTTATGAAATTGTTCACGCTTTTATACACTGAGGCACTAATGCCATGCCTCTGATGATATAGAACAGACAAGCAAAAGCCATATGGCATTCTTTACTTTTCTGTATCAGCATTGACGCTGTTTTCTTTTTTCTTTTCAAAATGTTCCACTTCATGAAAAACGTTGAATATTACATGGTTTATGAGCTTTTTCAATGCTTGAAAATCAAGGAACTACTGACAAAATGTTGCATTTCACCAACACATTATTCACTCACACTATTCATACTCTTCACTCAATTTAAAGTTACTTGAAAATTACTTGTTTGATAATGTGTGTCTATAGGGCTGGACCTTGACTGATGTTTTGTGTTTACACTTAAAATTGAAAGCACTCAGTTGTGATGACAACCAACATGAGGATGATTATTTATAGCCCTGTTTTTGAGAGAGGGCTAACATTTAGAAGATGTTTGACTGAAGATTTTTGCCCTTTGATTTTTGACTTTGTGCTTAGTACTAAATTAAGTCTCTTTGTTGAGGACGCCGTTTTTTTCCACTAAGCATCACTGTTGAGTATGGTGAAAGTGATCTGTTGCAGCACTGAGTACTGAAGCACACGGGACATCTTTGCTGAAGGCTCCATGTAAAACAAGATTCCCAAGGGGTGTTAATTTAAAGCCACTATGTTTAGGGATTTAAACATTCAGGACTCTTGACTACCCTAGTTGTAGGTTCAACAAGACTCTGAGGCAGGCAGCCATACACACTGCTAACAAATCAGCTCTTTTCCCTTACATCCTTGTCGCACTTGTGCAATATACCACTGTGGTGTCAAGGACATGATCCTCACTACTTCCCACTACTGCCAATTGTCTCAGTTTGAAAAGCACGGCCATGGTAGAGATACCACTACTGTTTGGTACCGATAACGACAACACTGCTGAATGACAAACCGGATGAAAAAAATCAATTTACAGGTTCATGAGGTTGGACCTTCGATCTTTTCTGCTTTGTGACCTTTTCATAATCCTCAGCCGCTGCCGAGTCACATATTTTCCAAATCATCCACTGTTGCTCTGCTATGATGATTGAGTTTAGAGTGAAAGATTAAATTCACATCATTTTAAATTGCAGGTTGTAGTAAATAGGCTTTTTCTGTGGACCATGTTCTACAGTGTTTCAATGACACAATTAATAATGAAAACATGCTAGGTTAGGTGAGGTTAGGTAAGATAAAAACAGTTTTATTAATGCAAAGGATGAAGAATTTCATGTGAACTTTGTCTTTTTTCTATTTTCAAACAAGTGTTTCATAGTTATTATTTATCACTACTGTAATGAACCCATTTGGAGTAAACACATTGAAGCTGTAATCATGCAGAGAGAAAGAAAACAACAACAAAGGACAGAGAGGCAGAATAAAAAGAAACAGAAGGAAAGTGAATGGGCACTGCCACCACCAGTGACTTCCTCTAATGAGGTAGTAGTTGCCATGGTGACAAGGCTTTATGAAACTCTACCAAAGAAGAGGCCTTGCCCTGTACCAGTATGGTGTGTTTGTGTGTCTGTATGTGTGTGTGTCCTTAGTACAGCGATAAGCCTGCCTCACTATGCCCTCAGGCAGGCTTGAAGGCTGTGAGTCAGATCGAGAATCCAGGCTGCGATAAGATGTTACCAGCAGCCCTCAGCCCAGATCTGTGCCCTTTCCACGCTCGCCAGGTTTCTGTGGTGTCCTGGCTCTTCTCACTGTGCCCACCCCAGAGATGGTACTGTGGGGGCTACATGTCCAATTATAGCCCAGCCCTGACCTTTTTCCATGGCTACCTCCCACTCTTGGCTTTCTGACTAGCTTGATTTGACCAAGCAAGCAGACCACAAGCCAGCCTGTCTCTGTGTGTTGTCCCTAATGCCACAGTATTGAGTGGGAAAAATCAGGCAGGGACCGCTTCAATGCTCTCGGAGTAGCTGTTAATCTAATATGAGTTCTTGCCTTGATTTGCCCTTGTGGGGGAGAGTAAATGGACACAAAAAATACATGAGTAAATGCTGAGTAGAGAGCAGAGAAGAGAGATGGTGGAGAAAAACAATGCCAGAGAGGTATCCTGTCTCATTTGATGACTCCAACCACTCTCAACCCCCACCACCCTACCTAAGGCTCATGCACACCAAGACCGGCCTTTTAGTATTTCTTTTTTAGTTGTCACCGTCGGTCAAGACACTACAGCATCAAAATCGCTCACACACAAAAAGTCACTCAAGAAGGAGGAAAAAACAAATGAACGGTGGCTAATAAAGTTGTAGAACAAATCAAAATCACCAGAGGAGGCAAACAAAAGGAAAGGATTTAACAAAAACACTCCAACAGAGAAAACCAGAAAGCTCTAAATAAACTCTCCTAAAAAACGAGGACCTAAGATAAGCTATGAACAAATGTAGTAAACAAAATCGCCCAAAAGGAGGAAATCAAACAACTATGAAAGTACTCTAAGGCTAAGGCAAGAAACTGAGATATCAAATTTACATAAACAAAAAATCACTCACAGAGGAACAATGGTTTACTGGGAGGCAACACTGTGGCTGTGGATTCAAGGCTGAGGTAAGTCAAGTGAACGGACGAAGACACTTGGCACAAGACAAAGGAGACAGACTATTTAAACATGCAGAGGTAATGGGAAACAGGTGGAGACACGAGTAATCAGGACACACACAGGTGACACATGAGGAAGGGCAAGTGCTCTGAAATCCAGAGGAAAGTAAATCCTTCAAAATAAAACAGGAAATGACAAGACCAAAATCCCAAGACAAGACAAACCTCACCGCAGTGTGACACCCACACTTAATTAATTAGTTGGTAAGGAACTTGTCCACAGTATGGAAAACTGTCTTCAGTTTCACCAGTGCCTGTACTTGACATGTGAACCCACAGGAGCTCAAGCCCTGGGCCCCCAAGGTTTTGGGTGATTCCACAGGCAGGAGAGATAGAGGTGAAAGGTCCATCTCTGCAGATGGAGTACAGTGTCGCCACTTGTCTGCAGCTCAGATTAGCTTTTAATAATAAATAGAAGAAAAATGCAGGCGAAGTGTGACACTACTTCAAGCTCCTGTTTACCATCTGGATAAAAAGACTTTTGTTAATTTTAAAATTACTATTTTTACTGGTTAATTGACAGAGGTTTGGGCTTATGGCACAGGTACCTTTTTTGTTGCTGTGAGAAAAAAAAGAAGTTCTAAATCTAACTGTAACCTCAAATTAACCATTATCCACTGATGTTTTTTTTAGCCAACATGAACATCTTCTTCTTGTTTTGGTCTCAACCAACTCTTGAGGGATATATCTGTCTCTTTAGCCACTAAATGCTTCGCTATTTGTGCCTCAACTAACCACTTGTGACCTTTGTTTGTTGCTGGGCAGGTAGTGGGTTTACTGTGAAGGACTCTTCCAGTCATTATTTATATTATTTGATTAAATCAAGTCTGTTTTATTTCAACAGTGTTTTCACAGGTTACTTAGAAGTAGGCCTTGAAGGTAGTAGTACAATGTTTAGTGTAGCTGTGTAGATGAAGCCGCCCTATCCCCATTAGCAGTTACCATAGAAACCAAGGTCGAGCACAGACCCTCAGAGATAGACAAGACAGAGCCTCCGGTGAGTAGTCATAACACCCCATAACCACAGCACCCCTCAGGATCACACAATCTTCTCTGAGAAGAATGTAATTCTGAAGAATCCTTCAGAATTCAGTGGCATTACCCTTTTAAACTTGTTAACTTGTTTCATTCACCTTTGTTCTCCTTGATTGATCAAGCTTCAATAAATGCCTCTGTCTAAGCTATCTGGGTCTTCTGAACTTTCTCTCAAGATTTCTGTCACATTTATCAAGACTTCCTTGGTGAAAACACGTGCCTACTGCTGTTGGTAGAGACACTGACGAGAGTGGTGAGAGGAAGTCAAAAAATACAGAAGAGTTTCAGGCTTTAAAATCCAAACAATGAGTTGAAAGATGCTAAAAGTCTCTTTAAAGCTAAGGGTAACATGCTATGAGGGTAACACGCGATAGGCTATGTAGGTTTTTGCTATTGCTTCACAGTCAACGTTAACATTAACAGATATTTACAACCATCATTGCCTTTACATGACAGAGGTGCAAACTGCAGCATTAGGGCTGTGGCTAGCTGGTTAGCATGCTACCTTCCGTAGAAGAAAAGCAAAAAAAATAGAAGCAAAACAAACCTGGCGTTGCTTTCTACCAAAGGAGACAGCTCTTGGTAGGAAGGAATGAAGTCTGATGTTAAACTTGCCACCTTTCCTCTATACTGGTAAGTAAACAGCTGTTAATGCTAACGTTAGCTACGTAGCGATAGCATAACTTACATCTCCTCAATGCAGATAAGTGGCAGGGGGAAATACACATTTTTGTGCTCTCCATTTACCTGTCTAAATCCATATCACTACGCACGTCACTGGTTCTGAAACACTTATTCTGTGATAAAATGTGGAGGCACCAGGTGCACAATTTAGTTCAGAAAACATACAATATAGTGCAGCAGGTGGAAACAATTGTTTTTGTGTTTCTGCGATGGCTGCGCTCTCCTCCCCAAATCCTACAGAAAACACGTGGGCGTCTGCCCCTTGATATTTCACTGGTGTCTCTGTCAAGCTGTGTGACAGGCTTCTTATTCAGATGGCTGCTGCTGGCGCTGTTTTGAGAGCAAGAAGATCAGCATGTCATACAGGGGGGTTCACAAACAAGTCATTTCAGAAATCCTGCAGACAAGCACTCATCAATTAGTCTGGTCTTAGATGATAACGTTAGCTGTTTTCTCTAGCTGTTACATCACACACCATTTAATTTACAAGAGGCAGCACACACTGTCTCTGTGAAAACAGTATAATGAAAGCAACCAGGATTCATCGTGACAGTGTGCCATGTCATTTACTAGTAGATCTTTTAATATTAAATACAAGTCATACTTATATAAACATGTATGCTACATCTGTGGGAAATCCTTCACAGCCATCGCTCTGTGCCCACTTTATGAATTCCCATGCCATGGTCTTTAAGAGAACATGCCAGTTAGAAGAGCTCTTAAACAGAATAAGGATATGCAATGCTAGCGCACAGTCAGTTTTGAGTTTTAGTCCAACGGGAAAAGTGAGGTTCTGAGATCTCCTTATATGAGACTTGAAGGTTCTAAGATCAAATTCCTCCGAGCCATATAGGCTTGCGAAGGGAATACCAAGATGGGCTCTGAGGCATCTCTTTCCCTTCCATAAGACTAGTGGAGTGTGGGATTCTCCTGTTCCTCCGCACAAACAGATCCATCTGACATGACAGACCTTAACCCCTGAGGGCCCACTTAACTCACAGCCACATTAATTGAATCTGGCCCTTGTGAAAGCACCAGAGAAACCCTACACCATGCAATCCAGTGTAGAAAAAGGCGGATTTGGGGCAATAGAGAATGCATGTCACGGGTTGAGATTTGATGTGTCTTGAAGCCGATGAAGTGGAGGACTGTGATGCGTGTTCTTCAGATCATTAGGCTGAATCAGCTGAGATCCATCTGAAAACGCAGCTTTTATAGGACAAATCTCACAGTTAGCTGGTTACATCTCATTGTCTCTGTCTTTTCTGCTGTCTGTCTCTTACCTCCTCTCTCGCAGGCAGCTGCAGGTAATGGAGAGGTATTCTGAGCGTATTTCTTGTATCCGTGTTCCCTCATGGATCTCCATGGAGATGGAAGTTTACCTCTTGGTATGTAATCATCCTCCTCCACTTCGCAGGTGAGGCAGGCAAGGGCAAGGATCTCAGAGAACATGGCGAGAGCATGTAACGCGGTACACACACACACACACACACACACACACACACACACACACACAGAGAAAAAGACACACACAAAGCAAACACAAAGCGAACACACAACTCTCGGCAAACACATTTCCTTCCGTTCACCTCAATATAACCCCTGTGTTTACTCCCAGGAACAACATTTTCACTCCTTCTCACACTGTGTGAGGATTAATTCACTGGATAGAGGCTGATAATACAGACCCACAGAAATCTGGGGCTCCTCCTTTTACAAATGTCAGATAAAGTCATCATCATCATTTTATTACACAAAGCCGATTACTCCTCCAGCCAGGCGCGTGTGGGGATAAAAGTGGGGATCGGGTGGAGAGCCCTGACACAAATTGGATTTCCGCTCTCCTATATCCTTAAATATAGATTTATTATCCATTAACACACCAGTATCCCCAGCTAGTTGCAACATGGGGATTTACTCTAATGAATAGAAATCATGCAGTTTATAAAAATGCGTAATTTACTTTCTGGGGCTTTATTGAATTTGGAGAAGTAAAATGTAAATGAGTAAAAAGGTGCAGGGAATGTTGTTGTTTTTTTGCACTCAGGTTAATTTTGTCACAGTCTACTATAGTGTATGGAAATCCATCCTAATGTATGTTTTTTTTTTTGTTTTTTTTTTTACAACCATAAGAATTATAATGAAGTTTGAATGATTGACAGTTACCGTGACATCTATGCTCTCAAGTACATTTACTGGCTAAAACAGTTACACTTTTATTTTTTAAATACAACTGTATAATGCTCTAAATGAGTCGGAGCTACATTGTGAGTGTACATGCATATAAGAGTGTTTGCATGTGTCTGTGTGCAACTGTGCATGTCTCTACTGTACATACAGTATACTGAAGTGTCTTTTGTGTGTGTATGCGTGTTCCTGTGCGTGCATGTGTGTCTATTCCCATATCTCCATTAGAGTGTGCATGTATTGAGGGTCAGAGTTTGTTTCTCTCCCTGGCTGGTTGCTGTTGGCAGGATTAGCGACAGGACAAGATGTTCAGTAAAAGCCCTCAGTTAGCTACGCCAAACATTGCATAATGCTCCATTTAGCACAGCACAAATTTGAGGATTTACTCTCAGACCTCTGACCTATCTGTAGGCCCTTTCTGGATGGATCAACCTGCAATGCGTTTTAGCAGATGGATAATGTTTGTGGTGATTTTCCTTGGCTTAGTGGCTAAAATATGCTTTTGATTTGCCTGTGAGCTGTTGTTTCTGTTTGTATCAGAGACGACAGACGAACCAGTGGCTGCTTGTTCTAGCTTATAAATTTTCAGCAACCGCCATGTGGAGACGGTTTATGCAGTATATATACTTTACGTGTGGCGTGGGGCAGACACACCTGAGTGGCTTCATAACAGTGTATTGCAGTATGTATGTGTACAACCTTTGACTCTTATTTCTGAGAAGAATGTAACACATGTCATCCATCATTAAACATGAATCGGAGATGTGTGAGGAGTGAGACTTGAGATAGTGACTCCTCGCTCTCAATCACCTGATAGTGGAAACTCATGTCTGACTTCTCCCTGTCTCGGCAGTGCTGTCCAAAGTGATAGGCAGAGGGGAGAAAGTCTAGTTGAGCAATAATTCAAAAGCGTAACCTCAGGCTATCTGAGGACTGTGCAAACACAGGGGCCTATCAGGCTCAGTCGAGTCAACACTGAAACATGTTAGAGGAAAAAGGTGAAATTATGTATTTCCTGGCAGAGTCTAGATGTGTAACACACATAAAAAGGCTTTTCGAATGCGAAAATGTCTTATGAGACAGACTAAGGATAGTTGTTGTCTAAGTGTAAAGGATAGTGTTACGCTGGCCTTTTACTGTACATCTTTGTGCCTTGCCCTCTCCTCACTTGCTGTACTCTCATCTCTTTCCCCATCCTTGCCTTCTCCCCCCCTCCGTCTTTCTTAGAACCACATTTCTGTTTATCACTCCTGTTTCTCACCCTGCCAAATTCTCCTCCCTACACTTTATTCTATCCCTGGGTACCTGGCTTTCTCTCCTCCACTGCTGTGCTCATCTCTCTCCCTCCCTCCCTCTCTCTCTCCATTTCTCTCCCTCCCTCCCTGAGATAACTCTAAGTCATCTTCACATGGAACTACTCTCATCTCCTCTCTCTCCATTCCAGCCATCTCTTTATTGACTTCTACTTGTCCTCCCATCCATCCTTTCCATCTCTCCAGGCTTTTAGAGTGAATGATACAGATAGATGCTCTCTGCACCCTTTCTCAAAGCTCTCACACACAATCAACAGCTCCTGCACTCAGCAGTCTACCTCTCATCTCCCTCTCCTTCTCTCTCTCACACACACACAGATACACACACACACACACACTCTCAAACACTGCACAGGTCTCTCTACACCTGATCCATCTCAGATCGGAGAGGTGCAGGTTGATACAATGGAGAAAGCAAAACACTTCACTTGTTTTCTGGATCGCTGGCTATAGGGGACAAAGCTTTACCTCCATTCCTGTGATAAAAATATAGTTCTGGTCACTCTGCACTGGAGCATAAGTTGTTACTATAGGGAGAGAAATGCATACCTTTGGCAACGCTGCTCTTTCTTTTACCACCCCTTGCTGGGGTGGAAGACGTTTTTAGGTCTTTTTATGTCAGTGAAAGTAGCAATACCTGTTGCTAAAATCTTAAATTACAGTTACAAGTCATATACTCAAAATGCTGCTGAGTAAAATTTATAAATATTATCAGCAGAATATACATATATATGTGTCAAAAGTTACACATGCAGCAAAAAGACTCTGTTCTATTCTTATGTATTCTATTATTGGATAATTGTCACTGATGCATTAATGTACGAGCGACATTTTAATGTTGGTTTGGTCAAGGATGAGTTGATTCTAACCATTGCATGCTGTTGGCAGGGATTGCCAACTGGCCCACACCCTCAGGGGCCTCACAGAATGCTGGTGAACTGTGTGGCAGATACTTTGTGGTAATTTGATTGATGACACATTTGTTTGGTAATGTGCACCACTAACACACAGTCTAACTAAAAGGACAAGGCCCTTAAAGTGGCTTCTACAGTACGTTATTACTTAATTCTATAACCCTGTCTCATGATGACTATAGATGAGGCACCCAGACAATAAAAAAAGGAAAAAAGAAAAAAAGTAGACTTTTGCTGAATTCCTGTTCTTGGTATGATACATTTGTCAAAATTTGGTTTAAGGCCATATAAAGTTTTTTTAAAACCCTGAAAACAATCTAATACTTAAACTAGGATGGCTAGGATCAGTAGAGCATGTAGCTCAGCTAAGGCCAAACAATCCTACACATCTGTGTAGCTGTTATCCACTCCTTTAACCGGATCCACACCAACATTTAATGCGTTTTACCTCGGTCCATACCTCATCCCCTCACCAAGTTTGGTGCAAATCGGTGCAGTACATAATCCTGCTGACAAACAGACACGGGTGAAAACGCAACCTCCTTAGCAGAAGTATTAAATCCATTTGAGTACTCTTCCTTTGGAGACAAAAAGAAAATAGTACCATCAGAACCTTTAATATTTTTATTAGCTGTAATTCCTATAACTAATGTTTCTATTACTAACGGAAATAGATATCTGGAGTACAACCCTGTATAATAAAATAAATAAAGTCAAGTACCTATAGATCATTTTTGCCCCCTGTTCCTCTAGTGGGTTACTCCAGCCCTGACTGTTGATTGGTTTGATCTAAAGCAATGAATGTTATTTTATGAGCTCAAAAAGCAATGGAGTAAAAACTATAATATTTCTCTCTGAGATGTAGTGAAATAGAAGTATTAAGTAGCATAATACAGATGCACTCAAGTAAGGACAATCTCCCTTAAGTTTTTCCTTAAAGAGTACATGAGTAAATATACTCAGTTCAAGCACTGATCTTAGGGCTCTATACTGATTTCTGCATAACACTGCAATTCTTCAGCACACCACACCATTACTGTTATTATCTTCAAAGGCAGCTGGACGTGAGCTGGACTTGAGGTTCTTGAAGACCTCACCTTCACCTCTCATCTGTCATCAACTGTAGAAGCCTTTCAGATTAGAGGTGAAACATCTCCATGAATCTCAAGCTAGTCCATTTGCCTTTGTATAGCACTCAAAAATACTGTGACCTAGATGACTGAGAATCTTCACAGCCTGTTTATATAATGCAATTTATTAAATCATCCCTGTGGCAAATACTACTATTGTGAAGCCTATAATGTTCAGGGTCTGCAGAGACTACATCAGAGAACAAATTATTGAGCTGTATGGTATTTGATTCCATCATACTGTACATGCGTTCATTGTGTCCATGACTGGGTCCAAATTTATCCTGAAATTTCATCAGAAGAGGATTATGTGTTCAATACATAACAGAAGAGATATTCTCCTAACCATCACTGTTAGCTGAGGTAAAGAACAGATTAAATTGAAACATCCCATCCATGGCATTGTTTTCTAAGCCACTTCAGTGTATGTACTGTAACACCCCAATTACTTTCTATACCACTAATTATGTGTTTCACAGTCCTTGTTCTTTTCCTCTATCAGTGTGTCAGTTGTGGCACCCTGTTTTCACACATCAGCTGTCACTTTGCACTGGGTTTGACATTCAGCAGTTAATGTGTCATGATGTAGTGTATTAGTTTCACCCAGACACCTATTTGTTAACAGCATTATACCAAATTATTACAGACTGATTCTCTTTGTATTGATTGTCTTTGGGATTCTGAAGCAAGAAGTGAAATGACATTATAGTGATCAAGAGAGGTCTGCCTTGGATTCCTGTTTCCCAGACAGCTGCGCCCACAGTTGGTGAAATTAACATGTCAGTCTGCTAAAACACCAGATTATAACATGTACTGTAAAAAAAAACAAAACAAAAAAAAAACATTCCCTCTCTTTCTTTCTCTGTCCTCTTCACACACACATATGCATGCACACACCCAGTTCCCGCTTTACACCGTAAGCACCCATGGTACACATCAGGCTGCAATGATGAACGAGCCCTCTGTCTTTTACAGTGTGATAAAGCCCCCTGTCTGGGCTCAGATAGGAAGGTTATTGTTGGAACACCGTAACCTTTTATTTCATCTGCCGTAAAAAGAAATCAATTAAGAACTAGGTAGGATCCTGCCTTGCTTTCAGCACAACTAATCACATTTTGCTCACCCACACTTGAGTTTTTTTCCTCCTGTGTTTTTTTTTCTCGCTGCATTTTTTTTCCATCTAATTCCATCTTTTCATGTCTTTCCCATTCTTTCCTTGTCTTTCTCTCTCTCTCCCTTTCTGTTTAATTTGTGACAGCAGGAGCAGTCAGAGCTCCCATTTAACCCTACGCCTGCAGCTTTAATAGCTTTAATCACTGCCTTCACCATGGCAACCTGTCTGGACAACAAGTCAAGTCGCACCAGTGGTATTTTTCTGTATACCAAAGCCCACCTCCAATTGCTACCAGTTCATTGGAACACTTAAAGTAGATTTCAGTAAAAGGAAGAAAAAAAGGTGCAAAGATTGAGGTAAACAATAAATTAAGGAGTTGAGCAAGAATAACCTGAGAACGTAATAAAATGATGAAACATCTCCAAGGACATTAATCAGTTTCAAACAAATCCCCAACAGTAACGGGAATTTCACACCACTTCACATTTCGCACCCGCAAAGGATGACAATAATCCACAGCAAAGCCATGAAAGGATGACTGAAGCACAAACTCCAATTATAAGCTAGCAGGTTGCAGATAATGCACAGTGGTACGAGGATTCCCAGTACTCTGTGATCATTACAGTACAGTGGCACACATATTGTAAGGTGTCTCAAATCGCGCATCCATCCTGTCCTGTATTTGTCTACTCCATTAGTGCTGTAGCTGCCATCTTCAAAATAAGTGGTCTAGCACCCTCAAAAGACACTATTTCTTGTTGAAAGCTCCCAACCTCTTTGAACCGAAATACAGTTTCGACCAAGGAAAATCAATGCAGAAATAGTTTTCCCTCAAAAATTCAGTATAGGTTTTAGAGAGCACAATGTAGAGGTTTGGATTGACCACTCTGCAGCTGCAAAATAGTTCAAATTGTGATAAAAGTTGTGTCAAATCAATATTACCAAATATCAAGAGATTTCCATTTAAAAGGTAGCATTTAAAAGTAGAATCCTCAATAACGAGTAAATTGGCAAACTGAATTTTAAGCAATAGTTTGACATTTTAGAAAGTACACTTTTTTGCTTTCTTGTCAAGAGTTAGATAAGAAGACTGACAACCTCATGTCTGTGAAGCTGCAGTCAGCTCAGCAAAAAGACTGGAAACGCTAGTTTAGCTTAGAAATAGCCCAGCTGACATGACCTAATGGGATTGTTTACAATTAGCATGCCACTTTCAGGACATTTGATGTGTCACATCTATGCATTTCAAGCTTTTCCTGTGACATTTAATGCAGCGCCGTTTCGGTTAGGGTTTGTGGAGGTGGGGGTTAGGGGATAGGCCATAGCCAGGCTAGCTTTTTGCCCCTGCTTCCAGTCTTTGTGCTTAGTTAAGCTAAATGCCTGCTTGTAGCAGCTCCCTGTTCATAATAAGCATACAGTATGAGAGTGGTATTAATCTACTCATCTAACTCTCAGCAATGAAAACAAATAAGTGTGTTGCCCATAGTGTCAAACTATCACTTTAAAATGTTATATGTAAAGCAGTTTTTCATTTCGCAAGCAGTTAAATGACACGCAAACTCCTCTAACAGCCATAAACATAGCATTATATAATATAGTTCAGATGATCTTTTCTGTGGTCTGTGTCTAGTTAGAACATATCAGTTGAGGAGGTCACAAGCAAAGCAACCTTGTGCAGAATTATTCAGAATGATTGCAGAAGCATAACTGTGACTCTGGTGTTGTTCTAATTAGCAAGTACCTGTGTGACTCCTCGCACCCTCTCATTTCCCTGCACCTTTTGCACCTCACTATCTATGCAATAGACTCTCGCAACTTTCTTTTTCTTCTCCTTTTTCTCCCCTTTTCTTTTGTATTTACAGACTTGGATGCCATATGCTTGCTTGGGGTCTGATTAACAAAAAAGAAAACATTCGAAGTTCAAACAAGTTTTCTCTATTTTTCTGTGAATAGGTGACTAAAATTTCAAAAATCACTCCTTCTCTAGTGTCTCCTCACCAGACTCCACATTTGTTTTTTTCCCCCCTTTTTCGATTCTCCACCACAACAAAGCAATTGAGAAAACTTCTGAATGAGCTGGGCTGGCATGGTTCCTGACCCTGCAGACCACTGTGTTTCTGTTTATCATTCACTGTTGCTTCACCCTTGCAAAATTCTCCTCTCCCCACCCTTCTTTCCTGTCGCCTGGTCTCTGTCACTGGTCATCGCCTGTTCCCTCTTCTTTCCCTCCTCACCCTCCTGTCACTACATTCCTCTGCCGCTGTCTCCCACGGAAATGGGAGGGAAAGAGAGAGTTTTAATTAGGTGAACCGTCTTAGCTCAGGGGAACCAAGATGGCAACGCGCTGACCTGCAGCGCCTGGCACCTGGCCCAGCTGAGGGAGTGTGTATGGCGATGAGGGCGGAGAGCCTCATCTCACCCATTCCCCGGAGGCCCTGGCACTGAGGCCTCGGCATGGTTCCCAGATCTCTCCGTCTTGTTTGTGTCAGTGTTACAGTACAGATTCCCATCAGCAGCAGTAATGGTTGTCTAATAGGGCACTCCAGTCCCTGTCTGTGAATGGTAATAAGGACGGCTGCCAGTGCGGCACAGTTGCCCTTGCTTTCCACTGCATACGTATGTGCCTGCCTGTCATGCACACCGCTCCTTTTTCTCCCCCCTCTCACTTCCTATCTTACACAAAAACAGTCCCAGACTAATTCCATCAGTCACCCTGAGATTGTATTACATAAGCAGAGTCAAAGACTCGGTGGGAGTTTGGCCTTGGGGTAAGTCTGTTTGATCTACCTTAGATACCCTATGGTGATAGTCAAGGGGGGAACAATTACATTCTAACCTGCAGTGCTGTGAGAAATTACTTATATTTCCCTTCATCTTTTCCTCTATCTTTTCCTGCTCATGCTCTGTCTCTATCTGTCTTCATTAGCATCTGGTGCATATATTTATGGATTCTTAGAGTGGCCTGCCTGGGGGCTTGTGTGATGGAGTTAAAACTCACAAACACACACACCGCACCCACACTCATGCAGACTATCCAGGTCCTATCCTATACATTTTGGGGTATCAGATCCTAGTAAGGGACACTGGGTCACAAACAGGGTTACCATAACTCAATAGCTCTCTCTCTGTGTGTGTGTGTGTGTGTGTGTGTGTGTTCAGCTACACACGGCTTCCGCACTGTCCTTATCAAGTGAAAAGGACCCTTTGAAGCAGTAAAGGTACCATTAGCTGGCCTGCAATCTGCTGGTGAGGAAAAGATGGCAAAAGGCAAAAGCAGGGTGAGGTGAGCAAGATCAAGAGATGTATAAGCAGTGCTTTCATCTCTAGGTTCTCAGATACCTTCAACATTCTGTTCACGTCAGAGGCTATTGGCAGAGGCCTTATATGCACACACCAACACTGGCTCAATTGTAGAACCCAAACATCAAAACTGTAGTTTTCTTTCCTCGACAGTTGACTAAAATGATAAAGCAATCTCTGTTTCTGATTGGAAAGGTGCTGGCTCCTGATTTGCATGAAAATATATATACCATTCTTTTCAGGTAGTTCTCACTTTCATGGCTTTGTTTTTGAGTATGATTTCTCTAAATAGAGACAAACATGGAGAAACTCACTAACATTATAAATTTCTAATGGATGATTTATAGTCTCACAACCCATAGTCCTGACATCTAAAGAGCCAAAGCTAAAGCCCTTTAGTCACTTTACTCTATATAAACTCTCCTGTTTATCATTCTGGTAGAATGTTAATTGCTTTCGTGGCTTCTCCTGGACCTAGAACTGGCACTGTAGGAGGCCAGGGGGCCAAGGATGGCTCATGTATCACCCCACTTGGAAGACACAGGAAGCTGGACAGGAAACACCTTCTGATGACCTGGCAGCTGGGCTGAACAACATCCATCAGCCTTGAGGTCAGCTCTCTGGCAGCAAAGCAGAATGTACATTGATAAAACAAATTATAATTTCTCCATAGTCTACAGAGTACTTAACAGTCATTAGTCTGAATGAACTTAAAAGCTTGTCCCTGAGTGTGATCATTATTGCATGTTGTATAAGCGGGGCCAAAATGGAATGTCGTTATACTGTTCATCCTGACCTTTAGGTGATAAGAGATGGAGACTTGACTGCAGGCAGTACACCAAGACCAAATCTCTCATAGCCCATACTTTTCAGCACTCACAAAGCAGGCCCGTTCTGTACATGCTCTAATAGCATTACCAACTTTTCTCACAGTGCGATTTGGAGCATTTGCTCAAGTTGTAATGAATCTCTAGCTGGGAAATGCAGAGTTTTTCAGTGTTTGCTCATTAAATCCCCTACCACCTGGAATTAGTAGCGTCATGCTCAAGTCGTTTCCTCACCCTGGCAGTTGAAATGCAGCTACAGTTTTGTGGCCAGAAGTATCAGAAGTGCCGTTGTGCTCACTCTGTAACTACTGTGTCATATCGGCCTTTTCCCTCCATCACTGTCACCGCCTCATGTCTCAGTATCAAGCGGGCAGCCCGTACACCTGGGAGGACCGACTGGCTGAACAGCAGGCAGCATGTTGACAAACCCGAGGGAAACAACCTTTTGAATGAAAGTCAAACGCCATTTTTCTGTTAGCCAAGTGCTGATTGCTCAACACCCTGTTAGTGGAAACTGACAGAGTGCAAGACATACTGTACCTGAAAATTGTTGAAGCTGATTTGAGATACAAACAAAAGTGAGTTCCTGATAAACTGCAGGAAATCAGTTTTTATAATGCTATATATTATTTACAGAGCATAAGATACGGTAAGATTAACACTTTAAGTATGTTAACACCAAATATAAGCTATACACAGCAGTCTAAGTTTGTTTTAAGTACATTTAGTGTAACTTTTCAAAACTTTTGCATGTACAGCAACTCTTGCATCTGCTAAAGAACCTGCAACTAGAGAAAGAAAGATCGAGTTTCAACAAATCAATTGGTTTAAATGGAGCACAAAGATGAGGTGATCACAGACTCCGCTCCTGTGTGCTGCATGCATCAACTTGATTTCGTTTGATCATAGAAAGGCAATCAATAGCCCATCACAATCATTCCCCTATTAATCCTCAGATCTGGATCAATTCAGTTTGTATTTCTGCAAACTCCGGTAACAAGATTCTCCATACAATGGTAGGTGCACTAAGTGCACAATTACCCATTCAGCACTGGGCACTCACTCACAGATAAACAGCTGTCAAGCCACAAGAAAACTAATTGGATTGAAAAAAATGAACCAGCATTTTTGTCGTTTGAGTCAATACTAACAGCATGGATTGAGGTTTACATAAAATCTACTTAGACTCTGGCAAAAGGCAGTTGTGTGACCGCTTTTTGGGGGGGTAAATACAATCTGTGTTGTTTTGTTTCCCTCTTGGCTTGGTTTAAGTAAACATATTTTCAAGTGCTACTGTAAAAAAGTAAAAGCAGTGAAGTTCCACAATGCTGCTTGATTGAAATTGGTTTGGTAATCTGATCATTGCTATCTTAAACCATGAATTACAAACACAAATATGTGTGCACACACACATATATGCATGCCTCCTCAAGGATTCTTCTGTACAAAATAGCTCTCAAAGGTCAATTTATAAGTATTATGAAAGGATCAAAGCCTTGGTAGGGGTGATGAGAATAACAGTCTGACCTGGTGACCTGAAAGAAGTGAGGTGGAGAGTAGAGAGATGTTTAAAGGTCTAACATTAACATATGCACACATCAGTTCTATGTAGCATAACAAGCAGGCCAATAAGCATCCTTGTGCTCCAGCATCAGTTTTTCAATGTCAGTCTTTTTTTTTTTTTTCTAGCTGGTGAGTAGTCTTCATTGTTTCCACTGTCCAAGATCTAGCCTTCAGGGGTTGGATTGCCAAGTGCTGGTTCTACTACAGTCTCTGTATATATGATAAATCACAATAGAGCCATGGTCAGTCTTTATCTCTTACTAGAGCGTTCTAGCATAATTTAGGTCTTATGACTCACAAAATGCATCTTTGAGTCACAATTTAAAATCTTTTAATTAATCCAAGTGTTCAGATCCAACAACAATATAGGTATATATTGTACAAGACTTTAAAGCAGCATTTCTGCAAATATAGTCCAATATTCACTACTTTTAGCTCTAGTTTTGGTCTCCACCAACTCCACTTCATAATACATTTACTTCACTTCTTGTTTGGACGGTATTGTCAAAGCAGCGGTTGTCAGAGGTGTTTTGATGTTTGTGAGTTCAGTAATAAACTTACTTTTCTCTCAGAGAGCTATCTCACCAGGGTGGAAAATAATGGCAATGTTTTGCTTCTTGTTCTATCACTTCTTTTCTTCTACTGAGTTAGCGCTGCTAGCCCTGGCTTCAGCCCACCTTGTCACTTTCCAATGGCGACTTCTTGGCATTCAGACTTCCTGAAAAGTAGAACTGCTTAACCTCTTGCATTGTAAATACAGCAATGGCTGAAATACTGCAACAATTACCTCCACCCAGTCCTGCCCAAGAAACAAATACATAAAATAAATCTGAGGCAGTAAACATTATTTTCTTTTTCTATTTAAAACATTTTTTAAAATTGATTTAGTATATCCTAGCTTCAGTCATATAAAACAACATTAGGTTGAATCATTTCAAGTGTCATCAGTGTCAGTGCAATGTATGCAGCTTAGATAAGCAGAGTCCAGTAGACAGTTTGGAATATCAATGCAGGCTAACACCACAACCTGCCACTCTGAAAAAATGATGAATTTCCGTAGAACATAATGCTTTTCAAATGCTAAAATCAAACCTACTTGAATAACTTAACAAACCTATAATTGGCATTAGCTCAAGGCTGCCACTAACATTAGCTGAAAAAATAACTGTCTTAATGTGTTTGGGGTCCTTAGAGGTTATTAAAGTTGATCAGGTGTTTTCACAGTTTATAACTTTTCTGGATTCTGTGACTGACACAGCTTGCTGGTTTGATTCATTCATCTACAGTTCATTTGGCGTCAAACCCTTTGACAGATGTAGGTGACAAAGGAGGACTGTTGGAGGTTAAATCAAAACAACTTCACTCCTGTGGGAGAAGAGTTCCCAGTGCCTTGTAATTTTCAAAGACTCTCAAACAAGACTCGTTCATAAGTCATTATCAACTAGTCAGAGTTTCAGCTGACTATTGGAACAGCGGTGTTACGAGACAAAGCCTGTTACTGGATCTAAGTGCAGCTCATGTATTAGTCACCTAGGTCCATCTTGTGAAACAGCTGATATGTAACTGCTTATATGCTATGAATAGTATAGAGAGAAACACAAAAACTAATCTACACACACGCGCACACACACAGTAGCAGGTGCTCTCTGTTGGATGTGGATGAAGACAGATGAGCAGTGATCATTCTCATTAGAGCAGTGATGAGCTCCCGCGAAGACATACACCTGGACCAGTGCACACCTGGGGAGACAAAAAGAAAGTGTATGTGTGTGTGTGACTGACTGAGAGGAGGGAAAAGAAAGAAGAGAAGAGAAACACATTAAAGAGGCAAACAGACTGAAATGAAGGCAAGTGAGAGAGGGATTGCTGGGATTCACTCAGTAGATAGGCATGTACAGTATGGATAAAACATCTCTATCAAATGTGTTTATAGAGCCGTCACACTAATGCGGTCAGTCAATTCATTTTCTTACTATTACAAGATATATTTCTTATCAGTATCTTTAGATATACCCGTCATTGCAATGACAAGTCTGGTCTCTCACGGGAACACACACACTATACACATACACACACAAGCTTTATCTCTGATGAACCTGTCTCTAAACAACTCAGCTGCACGAACATATTGTGAGAGAACCCTATTTAAATGTACCTCACTGAAGCTGGCGTCTGCAGTATAATGGTCACAGTGTGCGTGAAAGTTTATTTTCAGAGATACACTTCAGGAGAAAATGTATTTACTGACACCATCTAGAGGCAATCCTGAGCTTTACATTTGAAACATAACATCACAGGTCAGCCATGGCATTAAATATATCCAGTAACACCTTGTGCTTACCACAGAATCCAATTATACAGTGTACTGAACTCTAGAACCCATGCTTTCTCTTTCTCTCACGAAATTAACATCAACGTGTGCATTGTTATAGTAGCTGCATCAGTAAAATTCAACTAACCAAGCAGGAGGTAGATTTAACATCCCTGCTTCCTCTCATAGGCTACATCCTTATTTCCCGTGTGTGCATAGGTTTAGTAAAATTAGGAGAAAGGGACACACAAGGTCGGAGGAATGACCCTCGTCGTTTGATTAATGGATGCTGTCATCCAATTCCATTAAAGCACTTTGTTCCTACACACCTTGGTGATTGCTAATTTAATCTAGGCTCTGATAAGATGAATTTGGTTAAAAGGGCCATATTAATATTTCCAGTATCATTTCAACCACTGATGGGCAGAGACTTTCATTACAGAGAAATTACAGGCAAGATGGCGCGTAAATGGGAGACAGTGGATGAGCTGGACAGAGAGATGTATGGAGCTTGAATTCTCAATAGCTGACATCGTTAGCTTCAATCAACCTGAATACAGAGAGAGAGAGAAAAAACAACACGCTGTTTTGCCTACATGCAGAAAAGCATATACAGTGCATGGGCACAGCAACACACACCCTTTGTAACTCCCTTATATTGGAGCGGTCTATAGACTGCAGGATGTCAACGGCCATTTAGCTGTCAGCAAACATAATAAGCACCATAACAACAGAACATAATCCAAAAGGCTAAGGGTTCCAAAGGAAATATCACACCCTCTCTCTCTGAGCCACTAGTCTCCCTTCCTCCTTCTAGGCCGAGCTGTTACACCTTTATCTCTTGATGCTCTCTTCTCCTCCTCCTGTGGTGTCTGCCACTTCTGGGCAGGTGCAGAGAAACAGCCATTTACTTGGCTGATGTGTCACATCCACACATTACATATATAGTACATAACAAACCCACATATCTTTTCTTTTTTTTACCTGGGGCGTTAGCAAGAAGTCTGTGTTTGTGTCTGTGTGTCTCTGTGTGTTTGTATTGGCATGGCACAGTATTCAAAGGGAAACAGCAGCGAGAATGTCTGCTTGTGGCTTATAGCTGCGGTTGTAGTACATCACCACCCTCACCAGTCTTTAATTCTTGGCCCCTCTTCTTCCGCTTCAATACCGACTTTGGAGTTTGCCTGGAGAAAAGATGAATTTTTAGCTTGAGTAATACTAATTTCTTGAATTAAATTTAGCAAGTCTGGTATATAGCTTTGGAATTGCTTCTGCTTTAATTTCCTACTGTAGTTTTATTCACTCATGCGCCCCACATCTGTGCCCCCTGCTTCCTTCCTCACCTCAGGCTATATCCCGAGCCCTCCCCTCTGCTCAGCTCCCATGTCCCACTGTCTCTTTCTTGTTCTTCTATATACCTCCATCCCCTAACCCACCTCCTCTACCCCACCTCCTTTTTTCTTCTTCCTCTCCCTCTGCTTCCCTCCTCTTCCTCCCTGCCCCAGGCCACCCCCCTTCTCCAGTCTCATCCAGCCTTCTGGGATAAAGAGAATACAGAGGATCAGTTCTGCTCAGTGACCTTTGGAGGTGGCCTTCAGTCTAAAGGTATGGCAGGAGGCGGAAACAAGTTGCAAATTTGCCTACAGGAAAGGTTTCCCCTACCCAGTTCTCTGGAGGCAAGCGAGGTGAAGAAAGAGGCAGTAGGAGAGAAGAGAAATTAGTGGGTTTCCTCTGAAATAGAGGCAGGATGAACACTGGGGCAGATGAGAGTAGATAGAGGAAAGAATGGGCGAGAGGAAGTACCTGCTGGTCACAGTGGGGCAGCGGTCATTTGTAGCACAACTGGAGGCTCTGACCACTGGAGGAGGACAGATGCATAGTAGTAAGTTAGAGAGATACATGTGGAGAAAGGCATATCATGAAAGAGGTGGGAAAAAGATATATTCTTTGAAGGCACACTGCTGAGAGCTGAAACAAATAGGTTTTTCTTTGTTCGTGTCCGTGTGATGGTAGCTATAACAATGCCACCCCTACATGCTGTCAACTACAGTAGATCTTTTTCAATAGGGCGGGAACAGACTTGTACCACTGCCACTGGGACAGACAGAGGTTAAGGCTGGAAAATCCATGCTATGTGATGTATGTGTGTCGTGGGTGTGTGTGTGTACAGACTGTCACACAGGGGTCCCCTTACAGGTGGCTTTTTAATTTTGATCCAATTTGCCTCTAATCAGGTAGAGTAATTGGGGTGTGTGAGACCGTGATGGGGATAGCACACACACACCTAGAGCATGCAGAGACGTCAGTCTGTCAGGATGCAACAAAAATTTGTTGCAGACAGGCCTGATATTACTGATAGGTATGACACTGGTGATGGCTCTAATCCGTAAAAAGTATCTTCCTAATCAATTGACCTTCCCCCATCTCCTCCAGTCTCCATCTCCCTATCTTCAAAACTCCTTGTCCCACATGAAAACGTCGCCGAGATGAGCATGAATAACCTGAATTACAATTATTGACCTTGACAGGCAGTGAAAGCAGGGCGATAGAGACCACACAGGGAGAGTTCTCAACATGAGGCTAAATGAATAAGTGATGCCTGTCAGCTGGTTTCAGCTGGGCTTGCGATGCTAAACTGTCTGTGGATGCTAGTTGTTTAACTAATGGAATCATTGCAGTTGCACTTTTAGCAAAAATGAGGCGAATTTTATTTTATTTTTGAATATCTAAAAAGTACAACACAAAACAAAATATGTTTAAATTGCCTCTTTGTATATATCCTTTGAAACAATGCACTGTTACGCATATTTCTACACACCTGCAACCATGCTGCATACAGCATATCGGTTACAACATTACTGTCCAGTAAAACTCCATGTATCTCCACAAATTTGGAGAATTTAGTGTTAGTGTTCCCATATAACCATATAACCATTACAAACCTGCGGATAATCTATTACAAAGTTGACATTGCAGCTCTTAAGCTCCTGCAAATATAATATTTTGAAGTATGTAGTTTTTCACAGCACAGTGTTAAAATGACTTGTACATAGCACCTCTTGGTTTTGTTTTACACTCCATAACCCACACATCGCTTGTACAACTTTTCAGCTAGAAAATGACGGTGTGGATATTTAATTTTATTTTTAATAAGCTGAAAATCAAACAAGACGTGGCATAATTTAAACTAACATGAAATCTCAGGAAATAATGTAAATTATATTTTAAATCATTGAGAAAAAAAAAATTGGCAGATTTGCAAATAAATATTAATACTATTAAAAATGAAACCAATTATGCATGTTAAATGGTTAAATAATGTGTTTCTTTTTCACGATCAAAATAGACAAAACACATATACACACACACAACATCATTGTACAATGATTCTGATTTACATTTTAAGTAGGGTAGAGTATTTTTGGTACATTTAATGTTTTTAATATGGTGCTTTCATTTTTTATTGCTTATTCTTCTGTTTTGATGTGACATAATGTAAAGTATCTGTAAGCGTAAAATTATTACCTCATTTTATGTGTGGTTAAATGTTATTTAAGAAATAACAAATAACTGAATAGCAGTGCCTTTTTTTTGCTCTTCATGGCTTTTTAGTGCATCTCAGCACTCACTCTGGAAACTACTGATATAAAGGACATGATCACAACAAATTTTGAATTTCATCTGAAGAAATGTTGAGGACATAACAAGAATATTACAAAGCTAAATACACACAGTATATATTTTTTTTAAATTAGTTTTCTGCTAGTGTGGACTATAGAGGCATCTTCCCTGGTTGCAGTCAGGCACCAGAAAACTGTAAATAATAATTGTTGAATTAACAAATTTAGATTTTTCTTTCAAATCCTTAAAGTGACACAGCAAAAGACACAAAGAGTTAGAAGTTAGAGATTGTATGACAGTATTCAACAGACATTTTCTTTTACCCGGGTGAAACAAACTGACTGTTTGTTACTTACTAATGCACTAGTCTGCCTATTTCATGACCATGTACATCTAGAAAGACATGACCAAATTTGCAAAAGCATCTTAAGTCTTCGGTGAAGTTTGTATACATTCTGTCCAAATTTTCTAGCTATGTGGTTCAACTGCGGTTTCTTTCCTGGGCATGATGAAAAATGCATGTGGCTGGAATGACAGCTAATTTCAGAGAGAGTGACAGAGTTTGTAGATTATAATACTCTGGAGAAGCCTAATCAAAGGAAAGACCAGCTTGAGGAAGAGAAACACTGAGAAAGCCATAATTACCACCAGCCAAACAAATGGGCCATCTAGGCACACAACCCTTAATTGGTAGTAGGTTTTTCTGTGGAAGGCACAAAGCACCAGAGATAATTTCTTAATGGGGGCCTATTAGTCTGAGGATCTGGCATTTGGGACTCACATAGGCAAACACAAATATATACTTACACACACACACACTGAAAGATGCACACACACACGTACAGAGCTCACCAAGACATACTGTGGCTGTCCACTGACCCTTTCGGTGGTACAGTAACTCTGGATCTCTAAACTGTATTCACACAGCACACATTTACTGCTTTGAAAAGAAGCCTTTGTTAATGCATGCATGGTAATCTCCAACCCCCATGTAAGCAATCATTAATGTTAACAGGTAAAGGATCAAGAACTGACAAGTAAATACTTATACTGTCTCCCCACCACTTTTTTCTCTCAAATGTGTAATAATGGTAAAAGTCACTTTAAGTTCTAGCAGCCTTCCTGTAGCTCATGTAACTGCCATTTGCACTGTTCTTAAATAAGGAATTAGATGTTCCATCACAACTTGTCAGGCCTCATTAAAACACCAGATGCATGTGTATGGACACAGAGGTTGAAGGTACTCAGATTCTTTACTGGTGCTTACTCATGTACAGAGTGCAACAATGTACAAATACTCTGCACAAAAGTAAAAGTCCCCATGTATTCAAAGTGCTAATCCTGCAGTAAAATGTAATATTATATACATACAACCATGTGTATATATATATATATATATATATATATATATATATATATATATATATATATATACATACATGTGTGTATGTATAAGATTAATACTAATGCATCAATGTAAGCATTTGGTGGTGGTGCAGTAAAAGTACAACATTTCTCTCTGAAATGCAGTTGAATACAATATAAAGTAATGACTTAGAAACTTCTAGATTTCTAACAGTGTTTTGAAGATGAATGTGCACAATAAAAGCTCATTCATTGAAAAAGAACACACTCACAATTAGCTGAAAAATTTTTTCAACCAACACAGACAAACAGAAACCTTGGCGTACGTGTGTATGAACCGTGCCTATCAGACATAAGGACTATGGCCAGAAAACAATCAAGTCACATGCAGTAATGCTTTCTGCTCGTTTCTGCTGAAAGGTAATAAAGAGTACCGATTGCTATAATATAGTGGCCTTCTGTTCCAACAATATAGGAGGAAGACACACACACACACATACACACACCCGCTGCTGTTGTGGCTTAGCAGCTGAACTGGTCAGTGCAGCGGGCAGGCTCTATGAAATTACATGAGGACATAATCACCGACACTGCACTGTATTTATCTCAGGCCCTTACGTGATGTGGTTCAGCAGGGCAGCAGTACACAAGACAGAATCTGGGAGGAAATGAGAGTGATGGGCCTCTGCTACTTCAGTGTATGTGGGAAATGTCTTTCCGTCGTGGAGAGAGAGAGAGAGGAGAGAGAAAACATCATTTCTGGCACAATACATTTGCATAATTCAGTTTGGCACAAAACACGATTCTAAACTGAAAGACAACATAGGACATTTTTTAAATTAGGTTTGAAAAACAGCACATTTGTTGAAGGATAAAAAAGAATCACAATTGTTGCTGAATGTTTGAAGACCTAGTGACATTTTATGTGACTCAGAGTTCCTCCTCCTTGTCTCCCACTGCTCATCAGCAGTCATTCCAATTATGACAAATTCCTGCACATGAGGGATGTCTGATCTCATTCCACAGATGAAAGTGTATTTTGAGGTTCTCTAAGTAGCGAGCTACTTCTCTGCTATGCAGCAGAGGTAATCTCTTGCGAGAAACATTTATCTTTGAGGAATCTTGTAATCATCTCCATGGTGTTATGCGGCTCAGCATCAGAGGTTAGGTGGTTTGGATTAGGCCCTCCTGCTGTGTTTGAGTCATCACAGCCTCACACTATATCCAGCGACAAGTCGATGGTCTTATTGAAATCCAGCTCTCAGGCGAGCCCGAGTTCAACTCATTGCTTTTATGTCAAGTGACAATATCTGTCTGGCTCTGAGCATCACTCCCGATACATCAATCTCATGAGTCCCTAATCTCAATAGCCTTTTTCCCTCTTTGAAACTATTTTATTCATTGTACGGATATTGATACATTTAAAGGGTAATTAAACAGCTACAGTACAAGAGATGTGATATCCTCTATCTCCAACACCTTATAATAAATCCTCATCACGGTTTATATATATATAGGCTTGTATTTCCTTGGTACAGAGAAAATAGCCTTATGAAAGCAGACATGTCATGCAGAGTCACCTTACAGAGGTTAATGATGGGCTGGCTACCTGTCATTCCTGGGAAGCGGAGATGGAGATGAGTCATACCACATATGCTTATTGACCACACATACACCCATAAAGATGGATGTCAGAGTGAGTGATGCATGTTACCTGGAGTGTTTCTGACAGGCTACAGGCAGTCAGGAAAACAAGGCCGTGCTGTGTGATTACTAACTGACACATGAATATGTACGGCGGACAGGGGCCCTGGCTGGCTGCTTCTAGTCCACTGTTAGTGCTGGTGTGTGTCTGTTAGTGTGTGACCGGCCACCACCACCTGGCTCGTTGCACTCGGCAGTCCCCAAAGGCACTCAGTCTTGCAGCCGCTGGAGCTACCACAGTGTGCATCCCAATATGGTGCCTTCATCGCTCTTCAGTGTATAGAGGGAATGCGTGTTTAAATATGCGCATGTGCTGTAGCTGTGGACCTATGCTGCTGCACATGTCGAGATAATTATCCTTTCATATATCCATGATATGCTGCCCTCAGGCCCTTCTCTCTCCACACTCCTTCCATTTGCCCTCAAGTTTATTTTCCTTATATGTTTACATGCTTACTCTTATGTTTGTGTCTATATTTATCAATCAATCTCTCTTTGAATGCTATCTCCTCATCAATCTGTGGAACACCTTCCTCTCCTCCTCTCTCCTTCACCCTCCTTTCCCCATGGCCATCTCCCCTCTCCTCCCTCCCACTCCTTCATCTTCCTGCCGCTGTTAGACTGTGTGTGTGTGTGTGTGTGTGTGTATGTGTGTCTCTATGTGTGTGTGCGGTTGTCCACATGTCTGCAGAGTGGATGGAGCCCAGCTGTCGGAGCTGTCAATCATTTTGCCGGGAGATGAGATCAGGATGTTCAGAGGACACACAGCACCTATCTGGCACTCTGCAGATAAGAGCGCCGCAAGCAGAGGTGTGAGCGTGTGTGTGTGTGTGTGTGCAGGAATGTGTTTGTCTATCTGTGTATGAGGCTGAAGGTGTGTGTGGTAGGTGAGGGGTATTGGTGAGTATGTGCATGTGTCTAAAGGTCTATACCCTGAGCTGCAATATCACAGATAAATCAAGCTAAAGTCACCTAAGCTCACTTTCAGTAAGATTGGACTTTTTGCTCATTTGCATTCTCCCATTGTTTTAAAATCACATTATGTGGTCTTTTTAAAAATCATATTATAATGTATTACCAGTAAATACAAGGGCATCACTGTTATACTTAATCTGCCTGTGTACAATAACCTTAATTTCCTTCTCATTTTTGAGCTGCAGTGTGGTTTGCCATAGGCCAGCCTAACTCTGGTACGGTCCTGATCATGAAAGCCTGCTTCATATTATCATAAATATACATATAATGCACACATTTTTCTCACTTGTGTCTTACTGCAACTTTTGGTTTGGTTTAAATTGTCAGATTTTCTAGCATAATCCACAGATCTTGTTGTTTGACTGTCTTATAGGGGCTGTTTCCTCAGCAGACATTGTTCCACTAAAAACTGTTGACAGCTTGTTGTTTGGTTTTATTCAGGTAACGAAACAGTTTCTGCAAAGGCATGGGTAGCATAGTTTTTCAGCATCACTCCTCAGTGCTGGGCACAACAAACTAATTTCAGTTACCTCCTGGTATTACACATATTTGTGTGTGCGTGTCGTGTGTTTTATCATTTATTTCAACCAACCCTTTAAGTAAAGATGGGTGGCACATTTTCCCTTTAGCACATGTCACGTGTTTTCTCTGTTTCTCGGTGTCTGGTCAATTTATCAGATCCTAATGAGTAATGGGGAATTGTCAGTTATCAAACCTAGAAATCATGTTTAATTTTGCAACAAATATGTTTAGTAAATGTAATTGCTACTGGATTATAGTTTCTGTAGATGTAATGAGATGTTGTTAATTTACATATTTAGCATTAACAAATATGTAGATACTCAACATATTTGCTTTCTGATTGACGTGCTTTAATATGCAAAAAGTAACTGAACACAACCCTATTTATTCACATTTAGCAAAACCACCATCTTCCCTGACCTTAGCAAAGTGCTTTTGTAAACCCAACAACAGCAGATGGAACTATGGGTGTGATCTCAGATTCTGTAGGCGTGACGGCCGTGGGCTCTGTACACCACAATCCACCCCAAACACACAACAGCTCAAATGCTGCTAATAAATGCAGTGCTTCATTTATTTAAAAAACCAGAGTTTCACCTACACATAACTTGGAAAACAGTTCAGTAGTATATATATATATATATATATACAATTCTACAAGACAGGGTTGAATGCATGAATGATATTCAATTTGAGAATGAAAAATATGTCCCAAATTCTTAAATTCATAATCCTTGAAACCTTACTGCGTCTAAACAGTTTGAAATGTGAACACTATTAAATTGCAGGTCTTATCAGCACTTGTAATTGCTTTTAAAAGTGGCAAACAACGCTTTTGAAAATATGAAATATGATGATTTTACTCATTAGTTTTTTTAGTCAATGCTTTACTGTAAATGTATCTTAATAGTGCCCAGCTTCAGTCAGTAAAAGAATCTCACTGATATATACCCTGTGGATGCCTCAGCTGTCTTCAGTAGACACCATTGGTATATTGTTGCTGTGTAACACAATGCAGAACAAAGCTAAACTGTCAAAGCCCGAGGATAGAAAGTTTCTGAAGTGAAGTTCAATGACAGACCTTTAAAGCACAACTGCACTGGCACAAGCGGAGTGTGTGTGTTCAGAATTGAAGAGATTATGAGGCCTGAAGAGTCACCTGACTGTTGGGTCATGAATTCAACAAACTAAAACTCATCTCTTAACAGTATAAAATAAGTTAGAATGAGCTCACATTTTGTTCTGTTAATCTGATTACATTAAACTGACTGAAATGTACCCATAGCAGCTGAAATATTAATTATCACAAACCAATTGCCATATATCTTCTTGGCTTTTGGTGGCACCTAATCAGCATTCGCTCTCCTTATATATAATCAAGATGTGATTTGATTGAGCTCATAATGAGGTTTGCCTCTTCATCGCCTGCTGAGAGGTGCTCAGAAGTTGTACGACTTTATATGAATCTCCTCAGGAAACTCCTCTGACAAATCTATTTTCAAATTTCTGCATATTCATTAATCACTTTTGGAAATGCTTCAAACAGACAAACAAGTAAACAGATGGATGGGGCAAAAACCTAACCTGTGTCTGTCTAGCACTGAAATGATGGGAGGATGGAGGATCACCTTAGAATCAATCCTTTAACGTCCAGTTATTTACAGATGAAATTGACCCATGATGTTGAGGTGATACAATAACAATATATTCTGAATTCCACACCTCCGATTGTAAAATAACTGATGAAAGTCACATGGGTATGTCTGTAGGCTTTATGTTTAAGGCAACACTGCCTCACTGAGTCATGCTGCAGAGTTAGTAAACTGTTGTAGCTGTGAGGGCTTTTAAAGATTCTGAGCGTCTTCAATGTCAGATAATCGCATTGCCACTCCAGTACAAAACATGTCCAACAAACACAATATAAACTCTTGAAATATAATACATATTGAGCATTACTTTGGAGAGAGATTAACTCAAACCAGATCTGACCTCAGCCCTCACTCCAAACCAAAGTGTACATGTGTGTGTGTGTGCTTGCATTCATACAATATACGTGTGTAATATCAATCCGCTCTAGTCATCCTACCTTATCCTTCATCCTCTATTTTAGATTTAACTGTCAAACAAGCCCCCTCTGCCCCTCCTCACACACTTTTAAACCCCAATTGTAGCCAACCCCTGGATCACAGACACAATATTTTATCTTTCCAAAATACCTGGGACTTTTTTATACACTGTCTCTAGCTTGCTTAACATTGCAAACTAGAACCAGCAAGGGGACAGTAGGGGTCTTTGAAAGCAGCATAAACATAGCTGAGGATGAGAGAGAGGAGGAGGGTGTACATGCACCCCCTCCCTCTTCCTTATCTCAATTCACATGTGCATAATTCTGTCTCAGAGGAAGCTCTCTGCACTCTTAGATGTTGTGATTTGCATGGATTTGAAGAGGAGATGGGGTGGTTCCAGGACACTCATGAGTAGTGTGACCATAGGGCATGCTGGGTTAAAGGCTGAGTCTTTGTTAAGGAGATGAAGAGCAAGGGAAAGGAAGAAAGGTTAGAGGCCAAAGATGGCACTTGCTGTAAAATTGGCGCATTTCTAGAGGTGATTTACAGCTCAGGCATCTCCAGGGGTGAACAGATGAGGCTATCATTCATAGGTAATCGTGGAGGCATGGATCAAAATTGTATGTTAATGTTAACCAGGTGAGCCGTTTGGTGGTGTGGATGGACAGAATCAGAGATAGCTTGTTCACCAGATCCCTACAGGTGCTGAGCTCAGATACACAGATGCATCCCAAATATACACATAATATTGAATTGTAACAATACCAACACCAGTATGATAACTGAGTAATGCAAAGAGAAACATTTATGGTTCCTTAGTTTGAGGAATTTATATGTTTTCTATTTTTCAATGTAAGGGAAATTTATTAAAGAAAAACATTTAACTTTTAAATGCCTCATTTTAATGGATTTAACGTAACATTTTCAGAAATATGCTCTTTCCCAGAGTTAAGATGATGAATCAATACTCTCATGTTTGTCTTTAAGGGCTACAACTTGCAACAGTTAAGCTTAGCAGAAGACCTGAAACAGCTAGGATAGCACTGTCAGTACATTGTATCTGCTAATAAGTTGGGGTTTTACAGAGGGTTATGTGCCAGACTACTTCTTGGCAGGGAGCAGTAACTTCTAAGCAACCATGCAGTAACACCAAGAAGCTACTGCTCCCAGCCAAGAAACAGTCCAACACAGAATCCCTCATCAAAGCGCAAACTATAGTTTTTACATTTTATTTTTTGCACAGACTACAAACAAGAAATAACATGCTAATTAGTTAGCTTTAGAGATGTTCATGTGTAGATTTTGTGACCTTCAGACAGAACAAGGCTAGCTGTTTCCCATAGAGCAAACTGGCTGCTATTTACAGTACAGATATAAGAATGACATCTCCTCATCTAACATTCTGCAGGAGAAAGAAAGAAAATTTCCCCCAAAAGTGTATTTCCCAAAACTATTTTGTTTATTATGGAGCTAGAGCTGGGAGGCACTTAGCTTAGCTTAGCACACAGACAAGAAGGGGGGAAACAGCTAGCCTAGTTCAAGCCATAGCTCAAAAATAAATGTTCAACACAAAGGTTACATATCCAGCCCCATTCACACATCAACATTCATATTTGCATAGAAATTCATACACACAAAAGACACAAGTACAAAGCTCAAAGACAGAAGCAGAAGCCACAAAACAGGGTTTCAGTTGAATCAAACTGCACCTTTTCATACCTTAGTATTTTAAAATATGATTCTGTTCAAGAATGTTCTATTTTAAGGTTTAAATATGGTGTTGAATAGTCTCCTATCTGATGATGTTGAATTGGTCTTAATCACTTGTCTGAATAGGGCACATACTGATCAGAGCTAAGTCACTCCTGTAGATTCACTAATCGTATCTCTGCACTCTGTTGGAAAATCCTGTATCTTTTTCCGACTTTTGAATCAATGTTTATCACAGAGAAGAGATCAGAATGTGACCTTGATGGGGTGTGAGCAGGGCATGTATGAACCTAGTTGGCGGGGAATAAAAGCAAAGCATGAATCTTTTTTTGGCAAATGTGTTTGCCTTCATTCGAGTCATTCTCTCTTTCCACCTAATGTTTTGCTTCCCCTCTGACTCAGTCCAATCTTATTTTATCTTTTTTACCTCAGTCCTACCACCACTAGAAAACTCCCTTGATTATTTTCCCACCTCCTTCCTCATTGTGCCTCCAGCCCCTCTCTCCGGTTTCAGTCTTGGTATTGGCCTCCTAGAGTGTTGTGTCTAACCAAGCTGTCCAAGTGGCTGTCTGTCAGTGCATCAACTCTCAGCCTTGGGAGAAACAGAGCTGGAGTGGAGAAGGAAGACCGATTACTAAGAGGATGGACATCGGCTAGTGTGGACACATTTTATGCATACATCAGTGTGTCCATTTTTATATGTACTGTGAGTGGCTTTGTATCTAGCTGTATGTGTTGTATATTCAAACAAGACTTTGAAATGAAATATAAAACAAACCAAGCCACTTCTTTTACTAATCTCTCTGTTCTTCCTTAAACCACCATCCCCTTTCCACACCCCTATTACCTTCTTATTTTCCTGTGGCTCTCTCTCCACAATATCTTTAGTCCCTTCTCCCTGTCGTCTCACTCTGCCTCTGTGTTCAAATGACCCAGGCTCCCTCTTGGCCTCTGTCACCACTGGCTGCCACCTTGGCAGCAAGTGATAGTGTGAAGCTGTGTGGGGTTCTCTGTGGTGCTGAGGCGTTTCAGGCTATTTTTCCTTCTCCACCGCCGTGGCTTATAGATCTGGATTATGAACACCAAATATCAAATTAAGAGGTCTCGGCCAACACCTGAAAGCTCCGTATTTAAAATACCACAGCTGCATACTAAATGAACAGAATGAAAGCTGAAACTAAAGAACAGGAAAAATTCACTTGGAAAATACACAGATGATTTACTAAAATAAATTTACAGAGGCAGTCCCTAGCTTTAGGATCCACATTATCTTTTAACTTGTAGTAAAGTGGGGAGTGGAGGTGAAAGGGAAGCCAGGTATATCTATCATTACCCGGCCCCCTGCCCGCACAATCTCCTTTAGAAGGACCGCCCACAGTGACACACTCAAATTATTCATGGGAATTGCAGACCACCTAGCACCTAGCAGGAATATCACTCATCCATCCTCAGATACACGGACACTTTAATTTGATAGTGTGAAATTGGAGTGCCTCTGAAGAACCTCCCCAAAATCCTATTTCCCCTTTCTTCACTGTCACTGGAATGTCTCTGAAATTCAAGAAAACTTATAATTTGCTTTTTTTTTTTTTTTTTTTTTTTTACAATATTCACAGGGCTATGATCTCTCTCTTTTCCATTTCACTCTTTTTTCCCCAGAAACTTCTATGGCTAAGTCTTTTGATACTTTTTAAATCTACTTTTGTACTTACTTACTTTGTCTCTCAATTGTATTCCACCGCAAAAAACCCTCACCAGACTTCCATTTCTTTTTTTTCTGTTCTCTGTCATCCTTGCTTCATTACAACAATGCAAGCAGAAAGTTCATGGTCTGATATGAGCAGTGAGATTCTTAGATCCACTATACTTTACTGCAATTACATAGTAAGAACAGCTTAATTAGCCCTTGCGTTTTTCTTTTAATGAAACACAATCAGCATCCTTAAGCAGCTGTTTTATATTCTAAAAGTAGATTGAAGATAGTTCTCCTCAAAAGAATAAAGAGAGAATTGTTGTAAACCAAAATAAACAGGAGTGGAGTAAACCTTTACATTAATGACCTTCATGTCATATTTAATGTGACTGAACTTAACTGTATGCCATCAAAGAAATGACTGAACCAACAGGAATATGGCTCTCTTTTGTGGTCTTGGAGGTCTCAGACTGAGCTGCCTTAGGCTATGGATCTGGCTGAGAGTTTTCTGATAGATGTGCCTCTCTATTCCACTTCAGCTTCAGCGCAAATACTTCAGAGTGGGATAGGCTAAGAACACATTTACTCCCAGTTGCACACACTGCCCTACTTAAGTCCAACACCACTGTAGCTCCCAGTCTTTCTTTTTTGACTGATGTTTGCAGAGCCATTCTGAGAAGGATATATATATTCGGGGTGGAAATGGGCAACAAAATTTCTGACAATTTTCGGAGCTTTCATGTCATCTCACATCCAGTGCGAAAGCAAATAATCCTGTTGTTGGACTTAGAGTGGTTCACAATTTTCATTAATAAAAAAAAAAAGTTCACTGTGGTAATTGCGGACCTCGCTGACACCTCCTCCCAGGTTGTTTTCTTCCTCTCCCATTTTGTGTCTTCCCATCTTTGCAGGCTTTGTTCTCTACAAAGAAACTGCTACAACCAAGTGAAAGTAAATAATAAAAAAGAATGGATTTTTTCCCCCTTAGGGAGATCAGCAAAATATATGAAATCAATAGATACCTATAGATTAGAAAGCCATAGGGAGTGATAGTCCACTTGTCTTAAAGGTTCCATAATCCACATAAATGCCTCACTGGTGGCAACAGTGTTTCCTGACCAACTGCAATTCTCCTTTGTCCACTGGATACAGTGATAGTGACATCTGCACAGTCTAAAGATGCTTTCACACTGAAAACAAGGCAAAACTACCCTTTATTTATTATTTGTGTTGGGGTGTTTCTTTTTACCATAAACAGCCAATGTGATCTTCGAGCTGTAGACATAAGGTGTAAGCTAGTGTGAAGAGTTAAAAGACATTACACTTACACTCACCAAACACTTTATCAAGAACACCTGTACACCTGCTTATTCACGCATCTGTCCAATCAGCCAATCTATGTGGCTTTTACCATGGTATGGTTGCCACAGCAGAAGAACATGTTGGGTTCCACTTCTGTCAGCCAAGAACAGAAATCTGAGGCTGCAGTGGGCACATACTCACCAAAACTGAACAGTTGAAGGCTTGAAAATGTCGCCTTGTAGATGGTAGGATCAGAACTTGGCGTCAGCATCATGAATCCATTGACCCAATCTGCCTTGTGTCAACAGGCTGTTGGCGGTGGTGTAATGGTGTGGAGGAAGTTTTCTTGGCACACTTTGGGCCTCATAATATAAAATAATTATTATTTTAATACTACAGCGTATCCGAGTATTGTTGCTGACCATTTGTACCCATTTATGGCCATAATTTACCATCTGCTAATGGCTACTTGCAGCATGATACTGTACCGTCACAAAGCAAAAGTGAACACAACAATTGGTTCAGTGAACTTCAGTGGCCACAGTCACCAGATCTGAATCCAATAGAACACCTTTTGTGACATAGTAGAACAGGAGATTGGCAGCAGAATGTGCAGCTGACAAATGGTGTGATGCAATCATGTGAACATGGACCACACTCTCAGAGGAATATTTCCAGCATCTTGTGGAATCCATGCCATGAAGGATTGAGGCTGTTTTGAGAGCAAATACAGGCCCTACCCAGTATTAGTACAGAGTTCCTAATAAATAGTCTCAAACTGGTTTCATGAATATGTCATTGAGTTCAGTTTACTTCAGTGGCCTCCTAACTCTAATTATCCATCTAATTCACTATTTATTTTAGATAATCTGTTTGTCAGAGATAGATTAATTCTGTCTCTACCCAAATATCTCCAGAAAATTGTGGTATTTTCATCATTTGGCTAAAACGTTTTCACCCACCACTATCACTCTCATGATTATTTCTCACTGTTTTTTATGTATGAAATGAATATTTTTCACAGTTAATAATGTGCAAACATGTATAAAGCGCCAAGGAAATTATTATGCAGCATGTGTATGTATAGTGATATATTAACATGTTGTGTATTTTGCATTTTGGTGAGTTGTCTGAGAGTGTACTGAGCCATAGCTACTTGTTGAAACTGAAACTGTTCAGAAAGTGGGGATTATGTCTCAGGGAAATACTGAAGTACTGTATATTGATGTCACTCAAAAAGACATGTTTCCTATAGATATGTTATATAGATATAGATTGTTTATATGTTTGCACCACCCCCACCTCCATAAGTTCATTAGGCTTTGGGAAACACACATTTTACATTCAAATTGAAATATTTTTAACTCTCACAAATGTGTCTTTGACTTAAAGACACAATGAAATAACTATCCAAGTTCTGTTCCATCTTTTTCTTGATATATGCTGCTAAGCATTTTTATATCAAAGTCCTTCTCTTATCCTGTAAAATGTTAATACCATATTAAACTGGGAGGTTTAAGATGAATTAATCCAATCAAATGTGATGTGGGGCATCTTTTGAGCGATCTAATCAAATTTGACGTATTTGATTAAAATCCTTCTTGTAACTCTATCCCACCCATGTATGCCATTTTACTGGGTAATACATCACGTTACTGAAGATATAAACACACTCTAACTTCAGTTTCTTACCTTCTTACTTTCTGTGACTTCAGTTTGGACTGCTTAGAGCAAATACACACATACGTACTGTAATGTGTGTACTATATATACTATATAGAGTACATACAGACTTATTCAATGTCAGTGACAGTGGGCTATGCTTCTTGAATATGGCTTTTTCTTCAGCTGGCACTGCAAAGCCAAAACCTCAGAGGAGTATCTTCTCTCTCTCTCTGTCTGTGTGTGTGTGTAGTATGTATTTGTACTTTTGAATTATCAGAGAGTGAATAAAAGGCTAAAGGAAACAGAGGACCAGATAAGACAGTGTTCATAAGGAATCCAAAGGAAACTTCTGCCCACAACTTCTCAGTCTCTATAGCAACAGCTGCTGAGGCTCGGTGCAGGAGTAAAAGCACTCCTCTGATTTTGCAACAGCTTTGTTGAATACTCAACTCAGATTGGTCAGACACTGGAAATGTACTGTGTTTTATCACCAATCATTTAAAAGATGTGATGCAAATAAAGTCAGGACTGTTATACTTTTACATCATGATCCACCTCTATGAGAATGCACATTACAGACTTTAACTGTAGCAAGACACAGAAATAATAAATTAGGACTCACTCAGGATTTTATACATGTTTGGTGTTTAAGAGTAACAAGATTAAATTTGAATTATAAGGTAATGAAAATATTTTTACACATACTGTATTGCAATATATTATCCTCTTGACCAAGAATGCTTTGTAAATCTAATTTATGTTTCTGACTCCATTCCTCACCTCCCACACAGCACACCCCACGATGACGCACAACAATATAAAGGCAACTTTTGGCCATTGTTGCTCTCTGACTTGCCAGAAGCTTAGCTGTCCTTTCTCACTGCCAAAAGACTGGATGGCATGACTAAAACAAGTAAAACTAATGAGCATTTTACTCCAGAAGTCTATTGTTAAAATTCCAAAATTAAAACTGTCTCAGCCTACCTTCTTCTGTAATTGTTGCTGCTCTGTATACCTCCATCCTCTCCTCCTAAGAATCCTTCTGACTTTGTATTCAAGACCGACAGTGAGATGGAAGAGGCCAAAGGAAAAAAAGGAAGAAGAAGAAAAAAGCCTGTCTGAAGATAGCCTTTCCATTTTGTACATTCACATCTCTCACAATGTGCATGCATCGAGGAAATTGCTCACTAAGTTGATTATAGGCTTTGGCTGGTGCACTGAGCATTATGTGGGAGAGAAACCCAAGAGTGAGGCAAATTGTTGAGCTGAGGAAGGACCGCTATTCACACAAGTTTGTGCAAAAAAGTGGAGGTGCAAAATAAATGCAGCAACTCACAGAAAAATAAAATTCATTTCAAACAACAAGCTTTAGACAAAAGAACATTCTAGTACTTGCCTGTAAGTGTTAACAATTGGGTCTTATGTCATGACATGACGTGACTGCAGAATACTTTATATCTCTATGTTGACTGCAATGCTTCACTGTGGCACAGAGTGGACGTGAAGTGTAGCATGCACAGATGGTATCTGGAAGGCCCTGCTAGCTTGTATCTGTCTGTCAGAAAGAGATTATCAAGAGAAACTTTTTGCTGGCTAGTGTGTAGAGAAAAGAATCAGAGGAAGGTGACACACTTTCTTGGTACCCAGGGGCAGGGACCATCCATGGCACAGCTGGGCTTGCTGAGAGCCTTGAGGCGAGAGGGCACCCCTCTGCTGCCTCGAGGGCAGACCACACCCTGCTGCTGCCCCACAGGCCACAAGATGTCTGGCAAGGGCAGGGCACAGATGGAGGAGTGTGTGTGTGTGTGTGTGTGTCAATGCTTTCACATATGTGATACTTAGATATGTCAAGTGCAAGTGCAAGGTACATAAATGTTTCAATAAGGGAGGTGGTTAGACTGACATGTTTGCTTCTTTTTTACATTGGAACATATGCACCATGCTATTACGCATACAGATTACCCTGTAGAAGTAACATTACATTAAGTAGCAGCTAAATTAAATAAATGAACAATGTACTTGCAAAATGATAATTACTCAACATGTCTGCTTAGTTAATTATCAGTGTGTTAGCAGTGATAATCCACTCTGTCCAGGGAAAACCATGTATCTCCATATTATATACATTGGTGATTTTCCATTAATCTTCCATATAAGAATTAAAACTTTTATGGGTTGTAAAAGTTTTGTCAAGCAACATCCAGAGAGCCCCAGCTCTGTGTTTTCCTTTCGCTACCCTCATCTGATTAGTTGGATCAGGTGAGCTCAGCCCGTCTAGAATTAATCAGGTGTGGGCAGGTGAGGCAGAAATGGAAAATATGATGTACTGGGGCTGTCTGGAGCCAGGTGTGGGCAGGAATTTATTAGGATAAAACAAGACAAAGGCTATGTTCACATTGCAAGCCTCAGTGCTCAGTTTGGGTTATTGCTCAGGTCCAATTTTGTTTGTTTGGCCATTCACATTTTTTTTTTTTTTAAGTGTGGCCAGTATCTGCTAGTGTCAACAGGTCACTGTTCTGAACTGACCATCCTGAGCAAAAGTTAGTCAGCATTTACGGTTTCATTTATAAGTTGATATGCAGTGGAAGCCAGCAAATTTGTGAGCAGATGAGGACAAGGATGAGGAAAAAGAGAGCCAAATTTTTAATTATGGCAGTGACTGCTACTTCTGTTATGGAGGTGTGTGTGGATATGGAGTCTGAGCCAGAAGCAGTGGAATCGTGACCTGAATGGCTTTCCTGAAACAGATTTCATCCAAAATTCCAGGAAATTGAGGGCTACTTTTAACTAAATCTGTCAGCGCCTCTCCATGAGACACACAGGTGACCCATCTCCCTGAGAGAGTGAGTAGAAGTTGCTTTGAGTGACGTTAAAGTCTCAAGAATTCCAATATGACAGTTTTAAAAACCAGATCTGTAGCTGCTTTAGGACCACATGTGGAAGAGGCCCAAATCAGAATTGAAAATATCAGCCTGCCTGCAATCTGAATGTAATTTAGGGGTCTACAGCAATGCAAACAGCTCTATGAGGCTTTACTTACAATAGCTAGGCATCACAAACACAAAATACACCTGAGGTTGATAATGCCATTAGTTTTGGAGGAGTTTAGTCATAAACCAAAGTATTGGACAAAGTGAAATTTTGACCTGATAGTGGATGAAAAGTGAGTTATTGCATTTAATTCTGAATGGGACTTGAATGTGGGCACTAAATGTCATGAAAACACTTTAAAAGTCCATTAAAATATCTAAAATATGCATATTACAAATGTCTGTATTTCTTAATTCATTAACTGTTGACATTTTTGAGATGCATTTCTGTCATGTGATAATATCATCCATGAATATAATGATTCTCCCTGCATGGAGTGTGGAATATACATGTTCTCAGTAAATGCTAAATTTAAACAGTGTACCGGTCATAGACTGTATATAGGTACCAGTCACCTGGAGAAATAAAAAAGTTCCGATTCAAACATAATTATAGTGATGGGTATTAATAAAATGTTAAAGAATAGGCTGTGTAACTACCTTTTGGTCAACGGGTGCAGGAAACTGCAATTTAGTGTTTTCATGCCATAAACAAGAAAGCTGCCTCCAGAACTAATGGAAGTGTTCATTATCTAATCGCTGGCATGCAACCATTTTTGATGGTCTGAATGAGAATTAAAGAAAGTTTAAATGAGTTAAAAAAAAACAACAATGGCAATCCTCTACCTCTGTTTCCTCCACCATTCTTTTTCAATTCTGCCTGAAAAGAAAAGCTTTGTGAGCGTGCAGTTGAGGCTGTAAAAGGGGGAAAGGGAGATGAAAAGGCTAAAGAATGAGAGAGAGGGAGAGAGAGAGAGAGAGAGAGAAAGGGAGACAGAGAGAGAGATCCCTTTGATGTTCACTGCTACAACACATCACAAAGTCAACTCAAAGGGTTTGTTAAAAATGCATGACATGCACACAACTAGAAAATAAGTAATGAACTTAAAGAAATAAAGATCAAGTGATTTCATACACGCCCTGACTTCAAAGAATCAACTTGACTCGAGGGGAGGAAAATAGAGGGAGAAAAATACATATCAATGATTTCTTCTCTCTGAGATTGCAGACTAATTATCCTTCTGTACCTCAGAGTGGGCTGGAACTGAACCAATGAATGAATTGAAAAGAAGGCTAGAGGTTATTTGGACTTTAAGAGAAGTTTAGGCGAACATTCAATATGTCCTCAGTCAAGTAGCCTGATAGTAGTCTAAGTGAACCTGCCATGCCAGCGGGAGCGTAATAGACACAATCTGACTTTGCATTACAGCGATGGAACACCAGTTCGAGGCAAGGAAGCAGATAATTGCTACATAATTACATGCAACAGCAGCCATTAGAATATCCGATAAAAAAAAAAAAGGAAAAACACAATTATGAGAGGACGGTAATGAGGATTCAATCGACGGGGACGACGTTGCCAACACCACAGAGACCTCTGTTCTCTCCCAGTTTGACTCACATATGCTGGCCCACATTCCACCATCTGGCAGTGGACACAAGCATGAAATGACCAGACACTACGCAAACGTAATGACTTTGGCTATATATTCAGTTTTTTATCCTAATGGCACACCTTTTACCCATTCATTCTTTCATGCCAAAGCTGGCTTAAAGGGAAAAAAATAGATGTGTACTTTTTATTCAGCCTGACTTTGTGTGAAATTTGACACCGCAAGCATTTCTATCAAACTACAACTGATGCGGGATCAAAGCTTGGGGATAAAGGGACAGGGAAATGGCAGATATGCGTAGCTCCTAATCAAATTTGCTTGCCAGCTATTCACATGGTTAAATATACCCAACAGCAAGGTAATATCCACTTATCAACCTGGTTATTACTATCAGTTTGGTTGGCTTTGAAGTCTATTTTCACAAGGCTGCATTAGTGAGCCATTGTGCCATTTTTCACCTCCAGTTTGCTTCCCTTTTCTGCCATTTGTCTCTTTATTCAATATTCACAAACATAGAGCACTGAATTTGAAATCATTTCCAGCTCAAGACAATGAATGCAACCATAAGCCCATGGTGGCTAAACCTCGGGAGCATATGAATAAATCAGTAGAGAGAAAAAAGGGGGAGAAAAAGAGGTAAGGGGAGGGGGGTGTGCACAGGGAGGAGTGGAACAAAACTGGATCCTTTTACCCCTCGGGTCTCCCTGCTCCCCCAAAATGTAATCGGCTTAACCCGTGGTGTTGCTGTGGGTTCTCTAGCATGAGCCAGACTGTGCCAAACCAGATCCCACCAAGACCAGAGAGAAGCAAAAATCAATGCCATACACCCTCTGACTAATGAGATTTCCTCCGTTGTGTTGTGCGTTGGGAGGGTGTGGGCACATGTGTGTGTCTGTGTATGTGCATGTCGGGGTGTATCTGCGAATGCGTGTACTGTATGCCCTTGTGCTTTGTGTGCGTTTGTGTGAGTGTGCATATTTGGTAAGGAGAGTGGTGGGTGGTAAACGTCTGACATTTCCTCACAGCTGGAGGCATCTTGGGCATGCTCGGGGGTAGAAAATAATGCATACGTGCTGAGGGGAAGGAAGAGAGGGGGAGCCGTGAAAGGGGGTATGACTGGGAGCGAGGAGAGAAAAAAACAGAAAGGGGAGGGGGGGGGGGGGAGTGTGAGAGAGAGAAAAGCCTGGGGCTCCCAACTGTGGTGGCATTGCAGAAAGGTGTTATTGGAAGGCTGGTCCTCTTCTTGTCTCTCTCTTTGCAGGGTTTGTGTTCTCTTTAGCAAGAGCGGAGATGAATTATTAAGCTGAATCTAGAGAGAGCGTAGAGGAGGATGATGGGAGGTGCTAAACGGGAGCAGTGAGAAGGGGCTGTGCGAGCGCAGGCAATGTTGAGAGCAGGAGGAGGAAGTACAAAGGATCAAGACATGTAGCCAGAGAGCACAGGAAGGTGCAAAGTCTCAGTGGCCGTGTTGTAAAATATTACCGCAGCCCAGATATGCTCCTCCAACACTTGGCCCTTCTAACTTCACTTTCTGGATGCACTGGCTGAGCTACACCTGCAGGAGTTGGAATTACCTTTCAATTACTGCTGATAAATCTACGTAAGGCTTTGGGGAGATTCCACTTTTAAGCCGGCTAACAAGACTAATTAACTAACGAGACCTGGGGGGTTGTAGGGAGGGCTTTTACAGTTCTCTCCCTTTTTTAATACTGTATCTCTTTCTCTGAAACCAACCTTTGATATCATAATCTTTCTGTCTTTTCAAAATCATAGCCTACTGTTTGGGTAATACCAGGGTAACATGTTTACTTGCTCTCTGAGGCCCAAAGTCCAAAGAATTTAGTGTTATCATGAATATTGAAGAATCTCACACATTGTTTCATAGTAACTGTCCAAGACTAAGTTAGTACATGCGGTACTTCGAGCACTGTGCGACAAGGGATATATATAAAACAAGCTTCAGCAGCGAGTCTAATGCAACATATCATGAATAACTTAAGACAGTTTGCCATTTTCAACACGCGGGCTTCCGAGGAGGCCTTGTAATGGTTTAGCTGTGCTAGGCGGTAAGGTCTCACCCCTGGAGAACTGACGAGCATTACCATGCCTACGACAGCCTGCAGCTGGGTAATAGCACGCATACACACAACTGCGGGAGCCACTCAAATATTTACACCCTTAAATGTACAGAGAATTCCTTGAGCATCATGCACTGTCTAACACACTCCTCCTCCTCTCTCTCTCTGCTAAAATAATACACTGCACTTTGCCTCAGTTTCCCAGTAGTAGCAGTAGTTTGTGTTCATGATCTGTGTCTTTATGTGTGCATATATGGGATGTATGCATGCATATTGTATGTAATCGTGCGTTTACCCCCCTGCAAGAGTGTGTGTCTTTCGGGATGATTCAGGGAACATGTAGTGTAAATAAAGACCAGAATAACGGTGATACTAAAACAGTGGTTTTGGACTCTGTGAGTGCAGGGGGGCCTTGCACATTCTCTCGTCTCCTGCTGGGCTGACTGCAGCTTTCAAAGCAACACTGGAGATGACAGGGGAAAAAGTGTCATGCCAATTAGGGGCTGAGAGAGAAAGAGAAGAGAAGGTGGGTGCAGCGGAGAGAGGGAGAGAAAGAGAGGAACAGGGTGAGAAGAGAGGGTACAAGTGAAAAAGGAAAAATAATGGCCTTACACTGTCAGGGTGGACGCTGAGCCAAACAGAGGGAGAGGAGGAGGTAAACACCAGTGGGACAAACAAGTCAGCAGGGACGAGAGAGGAAGAGATATGCAGGGAGAGAGGAAAAGGGAAAGAGAGAAGGAGTGATAGAGGGAGGGTTAAATTGGCCTCTCTTCCCTCAGGCTCGGCGGCTTCACAATGGCGCCTCACTGGGAAAGAAAGTAACGCTCCAAACAGGACCCACAGGGGACACAGGTATGTGTGTGTGTGTGTGTGTGTGTGTGTGTGCATGTCAGAAAGAGAAAAGAAAATGACAGACACAGATAGTGAGACAGGTAGAAAGAAAATGTGCATGTGTGTGAGAGAGCAATCCTCTGTGGGATCTGTGGGGAAGCTTGTCAACGCTGGTCAGACAGACAGACTGGGGTGGATTTGGGACTAAAATTACCAGAGAGCTCTGTTAAACAAACTGAAGGCACAGCAACAGTGACAGCTGAAACAATTAATTCAATTTTTTGCGTGATTTCTTGTGCTACAAAAATTGGCTTGTATTTATTTGTGATTGTTGATTTGCATTCCATTCAAAGCATGTTTTCCCACCAGAAATTAAACTTTTTTTTTCTTTTTTTTTTTTTACAAGCATAAAATTCAATCGGCACTTGAGCTTTAGATAAAAAAATATTACAAGAAGCAGGAGAGGTCAAGAATCTTACAGGGTGGACCCACACTGTCCCCTCGGAGTGAAAATTTAAAGACAATTAATACATATGAAAATATTCATAAAAACAAAGAAAAAGAGGCACACAAAATTGTTTCATTTTATTTTAAAGGGGTAATACAGCATTTGTATGCCATAAAACATAAGAAGGGCCAGTAGCTAAGCTCCAGATTAGTCCCTTGTTTGGTGAGGAAGAAAATACACCTTTTGGTTAGTAAGGACTTCGGAATAAAATCTCTGTCTGAGTCTGAAAAGTCTGAAACTACTACTTGCAACTGTATGTTAAAGACCCCTTCCTTGTCCTTCTGTTTATCATACTTTATAACTGTTGATTATGTCATTTACACCGGCAAGTTGATCAAGTCTGGGGGCTCTTCCTGCTCCCAGCTGAGTCAACAAAAGGTCTTGTCTGTGTCATGTGATCCCATCTTGTACCATTGTTCAGATTTACATACTGTTTGATCACTGCCCTGTACCACAATATAACTGGCCCCCCGCCCTTCACTCTTGGTCAGTTTGCTGTCTCAGACCTGCTCTGTGTGTCAGCAGACTCACCGTCTTCTGGAATACTAATAAATACCACCACTACAGCAAACTTTGAATTAAGGACTTGGGAGTTTCTCTTCAACAATGAGTCAGTCCCCAGAGATGCTGCATCATATATTTACCGTAATGCAACCAATAGCATAATTTCAACAGACGCAGGCTGTTTAACATGTTTAACGTGTGGTGAGTTATTTTGTCAGAATCTCCACCAAAACCACATAAAGACATTTTACAACTGTTTTCACAGGCTGGACAGTGTAATCTCCCTGATGAGTAAACTGACATTTATGTTGCAAAATTGGTGGAGATCTTACTCTTCTCACCACACTTTGATCAAGGCATAAGATTTACAGCGTGATATTTGGTTGGTCAATGTTGAATTTAGATTGAAAAAATAAAATCCTGAAAATTCCCATTTTTCTTAGTCAGTGGCCTTGAATTGGCCACAGCAGTTTTATGGCCACAGAGCTGTAGGACAGATATCACCCTGCTGACTTTTCCTCGGCTGGTCAGTCTTTGCATCTCCCCTTAGTAGCAGCTGCTCAGCCTCCAAAACAGTCCACCACAGCGTAATATCACACTGAGCTGCCAAACCTCAGTGCCCAAGTGAGCGATAGCATTTTGTGTTTTTCTTTATTTCCCTTGTTATTTTCTCTGCTGTAATTAAGAGTAGTTTTAGAGCCCCCTGCTGTTCTTATTTATTTTGCTGTCTATTATGCATAAATAATAGTGTGCAATCTTTTTCTTCATTTTCAGAATGAAGCACAGTTTGAGTGTGATCAGCATCTATGTCCAGCTGCACCTTTAATGCTCTTGTATATCTGTTAGTTCTGTTGTAAACACTGTAATCGCTGACAATATTGTAAAAAAAAAAAAAAAAAGGGAAAACAAATGGAGGCATACAATAAAACAATACAATGATACAATCAGAAAACAATCCCATAATTATGAGATCTAGATCTTTTACTTAATCTTGAGATCCAGATCTCATAATTATGAGATCTTTTCGAGTAATAATGAGACTTGGGTCTCATAATTATGGGTTGATTCACAAAAGCAAGTCATCATTATGAGACACAGACTAGCCATTGGGAAGTTTGGGAATTTTCCCTCTGGGTCAGACCCTAATCCAACATGGCTGGTGTAATCCAGTAGCAGTTGTTGTCACAACTGAAAGTATCTGGCACTAGTTGCCGAAACATGGACAGAAAGATAAAACAAACTTTTAAATTGGATAATTTTCTTCTGGACTACTCATCAGTTCTTTTTTGCATTATAGCCTGTATAAGGCATATGACATTTTCTAGCCAGCCCAGCACCGAAATTCATTTATTAAGTACTCATGCTACAATGTAAACAAATAGGCGAACATAGTTCTGAACAAAGGGAATAGGTGGAGGAAGAACCAGAACCAGAACTAGGACAGAATGAATTAAATATACACTATTGAATGTTATTGTGTGACTGTGAAGTAAATTAGAGCATAATTCATATGATCAGCTTGGACTTCATTCAACTTAATTACTGTTGCATTGCAATAAACAGAATGAATGGCAAGTATGTTACATAATACACCACATACAGTATGTATTTGCACGTCATGGTTGGACTATTCATCATGAATTTAATAACATTTGATGCTCATGTCAGAGAGTCTAAATGCTATTTTTTAAACTAATAAATGATAATAAAAATAATATTACAAAATAAATACATTTTAATTTATATGTCAGGTGGTAATTACATTAATTCAACCCAATTTTTTTGCTTTCTATACACACAAACATGGGGAGGAAGCCCAGCCTAACACAAACTATACAAATTAAAAGTATTTTTTAGAATAACAATTCGTTCATCGATAAACATGTTTCAGTTTGAATTGGTGCGTCAAATTCCTGGACCGCTTATTGTTGCCAGTCTGCGCCTGGACACCAAAAAAATCATTTTGTAGTAAGGCCCCAAGTTTTTTTCCTCAGATTATGTAACACCAAGAATGCAAGTATCTGAGGTAAACAGTCCATCATCACCCACTTAGCTACTCAGTCTGCGTCTGCTGTGTTTCTATTACTGCTGCAACTTGCTAACATAAGTAAAAAATTAATCACTGAGAGTCTGAGAGAGAGCATGAGGGATTTTTCAAGGACGACAGAGGAGACTGTAAACCTAATGTACATTTTCATGGTGCAAGCAAGGTTGGAAAACCCTGCTGCATAAATACACATCACAATTAATGAAGCAAACGCTGAAAAATTTATTCAAATGTGGCTTGTTATATTTACCTCATTAAAAATATTTTTGGTTTTCTCTGTTCATTTAAAACTGAACATATTCTGGATACCACCAATGGCATCTGTACAAGAAAGAGCTCCCCATGTCAGTGTGTTTTACCATATTGTTTGCATATTTTTCATGTATTTTTCCCCATTTTCCTCCTGCTTGGAAGCGCCAGTTCCCCTGTTAGCACTGCTTACCACCACTGTCGGCCAGGAGATACTGCACACAGTGATGTGTCTCCCCTGTGGCCTGACCTGCTCTCCCCAGAAAGAATGAAATGCATGTTCACACTGGCAACCATTGTACAAGCATACGAGTCAGATAGCAGCATATTCATACTCCGCTATTTGTAGGACATCTGACGAGTCTTGCACTCCACACAGTCATTCACAATGTGTCCAATTTCCTTTCTCCAGTTTCAAAAAGTCCAATTTCCTTCTCACTCACTCTCAGACAGAATAGCTGTCCCAGCCTTTTCCTGCCTCACGGTGCTCCTTTGATATTTTATCCGTTTCTGTTTGGAACATGAGCATTCAACAGTAGCCACGGTAACAGAACATTAACATTTTAGCCAGCTCCATCACTGTTTTTCTGCTTAGTCATTTGGCCTCTAAAAAACACCAAACATGGAAAGTGAGATCAGTGGAACTGAACTGGCACAAGTAACATAATTGTGCAATGATCTCAATTTAAATAAGATTCACAGGGCAGGGGATAAGAGTCAGAGGAGGTGAACACTGCAATGTTCAATCACAACAATAAGTTTGAAGCAATCCTTTGCTCCTGCTGCTATTAATGTGCTTAACAGCTGGCACTAAATCTGTGCCATGTGTTATGGTCTTACTTCTTACTGTCTCATATGTTTTACTGTCACATATTTAATTTATTCATATATTACAGATTTAGTTTACACTTCTGCTTTCTCTAGTGCGTGTGAGTGTGTGCAGCTGCCTTTGTTTTCTGTGTGTGTGTGTCTGTGGGCTTGCTTTACTCATTCATGTGGACTGGGAACCCGCTATACTCGTAGGGTCTGACAACTTTGTGAGGACCAAAATGCTGGACCCTGCAAGTTTAAATGGCTGTTTTGGGGGTTTAGAGTTACGTTTAGAATTAGGGTTAGAGTAAGGGTTAGGGATTGCCATTAATTTGTGATTGCTAAAGTTAGGATAAGGGGCCTGGGAATGCATAATGTCAGTGGTGGGTACCCACAAAGATAGGTGTACAAGGATGTGTGTGTGTCTGTTTGTGTTGCTGATGTTTGTGGGTGGTGTAGAAGCAGACTATAGGGAGTGTTAAGTAAGACAATAAGAGTTCCTCCACAGGGTACCTTTAAATGTAGTTTTTGTGTAAACAAACAAGTTTACATTCAGAGTTTCACACAAAAATGCAGTGTGTGTGTGCTTGAGGCCCAACAAACATGCTAAATGTATTTACATCCTCCTTTCAAACCTGCCACTGTTTTCATCCATGTTTACACTGGCTAGCAGTCTTCCCTGGCTTTTGCCCCCAGCTGTCAATCAGTGAAATATCGCACACTCACCAGACGTCACATAGCTCTTATACATATGGATGATGCACTCTTGCTATTTTGTGTTTTGTTTCCATTTGGTCTCTGTTTATATATCTACACTGCTGACTAAATTAATTTCCAACATGAATAATGAAGTCAAACTTTGAATTCAAATTGCAAACAGAGGGAGGGAGCAATGTGAAGCAATCTACGTGAACAAAGATGGGTCAGAAAGAGAAACTTTCAGATTTTCTTTGTACAAGCTTCTGCTTTGTGCAACTTGTGCTCTTTGTGACTGGAAATAACAGTGATGCTAAGGCTGTCATCATGTTCCCATTACATTGTGAGGACCAGAGTGGAACAAGGGTACATTTGTGCACCAAAGTGTGACAGCATGTGACCTAACAAAATTGGTGCTTTGAAAATACAGAGTAAAGGGGAATGTTTTTTATGAAAGTAAAAATGCAGAACTTTTGTGTGCATGTGCATTAGCTAACAGAAAGAACACAGCAGCATGACCATCAAATTAGAGTCTTTTTCATGCTACCTCTCAAATATAAGTCCAATATTTATTTGTGTTTTTGTCCCAGTTTGATCTACCAGGGCCTGACAACCATTTTACTTATTAATAAAGCATAATAATTCTGATTATACACGTACTGTACTAAGAGTTACAGAAATAGCCCTGAGCCCTGGATGTGGCTCTGTATCAAGAAGCTAATCCCTGTCCTCGTGAATATATCCATACCTGGAGTAAAAGCTCTGGACATCTCAAATATGAGTGTCAGCTGCCAAAAAGCTGATTTAAGGCAAGTCAGCTCACACTGATACTCCATGTCTATCGTTTACAGCTGGATTAATGAAAAGTGCGACAGTCTGTCGGGCTCTATGATCAGTGTTTTGCTGGTCGATAAGTGTATGTCAAGCCTTGTACAGTGGCAACAAGAGACCTGGTGGCAGCTGCCAGTTAGTCAGAATTCAGGTTTGACAGAAGTGAAAAACATACGGCCTAGATATTTATTTAGCTTAGTGTGAACTATACACTCCTTTCAAATTCACTCTTATATCGTAACTGCACTAAAGCCTGTTGTTTGGTGATATTTTATCATATCCTTTCATTTTCTTACAAAGTATATCATCTCATTCTATAATCTGATGTAATATTTGAACAAGTTGGAGCACCCACGACTACAGAAAGTGATCACAATCTCTTGTTTCTGTCTGAATTTATGTTTGAAGAGAAAACCTACCATTTCAAACCTCTGTCACATACATAAAGTCTCTCTGTGCAGCTGTCTAAAACAGAATCAGTCAGTCCACAACAGTGCTTAGTGAAATCACTGTAGCATAATTGCTCAGTTCTGTTGGTTACAATAGTTGGCTCCCCTCAGTAAAGTCTTTATCGTCCCCACTAGCTGCGTGGCAGATTGCTCAGTCCCTGTTTATTATTCAAGCTAGTGAGGCTAAATCAAACATAGATAGATGGATTGGTGATTTTCTATACTGCGGACCTGCTGTTGCAGGGCGATTGCTGACCTGCATCTCACTTGCTGCCTGGGCCTCTCCCTGCAATTTCTCAAATTGGTGTGTGTCCGCCCAACATGCTGCCTCCACCTCCTCTTGCCCAGTGTATGGCTAATTGGCTGAAGCTCATTCTTCAGCCTTCTATTGTTGTAGTTCCTCTTTTTTGTATTCTGGATTGAACATGCAAAGATTGATTTTAGGAGCCCACTGTGCAGTTTCTTCAAGGAAGTGTTCTCACAAATAATTTGTTTTTCAGCAAGAGTAGCAGCCACTGACGTGTTCAAAATAAATATTCTCAAAAAATTCCAGATCTGAGGAAGAGTTTGTTAGCATAGAATGGCAAGAATATTAGCTCCCTAAGTTTGAACAAGTGATTGGAACAGCTAGCTCTAATTTGTGGAGAAAAGGGGGAAAATGGTAAAACAAAACATACCCACTCCACATCCTCCGGGGAGGTTTGAATGGGTGTTTCTTAAGTTTTCTGTGTAACACCCAATACTACTTCAGATTACCTGGAGGACATCAATGGGGTTAATCCTCCTTACCTTATATAGCCCCTCCTAGAACTTTATCAAGACTAATACTACAGAGGTGCTCAGGAAATACTGCATTAACACTTTTATTCCACAAGATGATGAACAGATTTTAATATTTGCAACTGGCACAGTTCTTCCCTTTAAAGGGCAGTTGTGGATTTTAGTAATACAATACTCACATGCCTTATGTATTGTATGTTGAAATTGTTATTGTAAAATGCCAAAGTATTTGTTTCCTGCTCTTGTGTTGTGATGATTTGCTGCTTTTCTCAGTTTTACAACATCATAGAATAAATATCTCTGGGTTTTAGGTTACTGGTCAGACAAAACAAGCAATTACAAGAAATCATCCTGAGCTCTGTTGTTCTTTAAATTATTAATCAATAAATTTAGAATGTAATCAGCAGATCAGATGATGAAAATGAGTGAAGATAATCGTTAATTACAGCTCTAATTGTACCATACATCACCCATGTGATTTACATCTTACTGCAGGCTATTGTTTTTACCTTGTGTGTGTGTGTGTGTGTCTGTCTGTCTGTGTGTCTGTTCGTATCATCATGTCAAAATGTTGGCCTGGAAACTGTAGGGGGACCTACCACAGAGGTCTATATATCTGTGGCTAGGTATTGTCACTGTGATAGTGTTGCTGTAGTGTCCAAGCTACAGTCCAAAACTGTGTGGTGTTTCGGTGTAGGTGTGTAGTTCAGGTCAAGTTTGAAAATGGGTGTGGTCCGACCCATGAGCACTCATGTAATAATGTAGTGATAACTACTGAGTATTCATGGGTTGGGTCATCAGCATGTTGATGAGTGTTGCAACTGGGGTGATCCCATTGCAAGATGGTCTCTAGTTACAGAGTACTCAGTACTCATGGTGGTTGGGACCACGTCCATCTTCAAAATCAGCCTTCATTTTGATGTTAATGAAATACCTGTAAAGTTTCGTGACTGCATTTTGCACAAAATCTGTTCACAATCAGACACAAATATAAACGCCTACAGTAGGTGTCTCCAGAGCCACATTTTCCCTTGGTGATACATACAAAGACTCACAAGGTGAAAACGATACCAGCAATGCTGTCACAACTGGTAAAAATCAAATCCTTCAAAGGTCTTTAGCTTGTCTGCACACGCTATATCACATCTTCAATAAAGCTTAACCAAATCGGGAACTGACTGAAAAGCCTTCTGGTATATTCATAAAAGTCAATAGATATTTTGTTAGAGCTACTCCCAACACACATTCCTAATAGCTAAATCTTTCAAATACCCACAGTAGAGAATAACTAACAAAAGATGAATGCCTGTGAACAAAAAGAATTGATTGCAAAAGACCTTCTATAACCATCTGTTCACAAAAAATCTCTCAGTCATTCGCTTCCCCTCCTTCATTCTCACACACGTACACACAAATAAATGCGTACAGAAACACACACACACACACACACACACACTTCCCATACCATCACAGTCGAGTGGTTTGGAAGAGCGACAGCAGCAGCAGTGGTGTGGAGCTGTCTGCTGTTCTCTGTGCACTCACCTTTCACCTCCTGCCATTTTAGCCTCAGTGATTCCATTAGTGCACCTGAATACAGATGCCGAGTTCAGTCCTTTGCTTTGTTCTCACCCGGCACACAAGGATACCAGTGCAACAAACGTTAACAGACAGAGTATAACAGGTACGAAAGGGGAAACACAACAACAATAAAAAATCAGATACAAGGCCATATGACAGCTGGAGAGACGGTATGCTGATGTTGTTTGCTGCGTCTTGACATAATTCGTTTTCCACCTGTTTCACCTCATGTCACTCTGCTTTCTTCCACCTCTCGGTCCTATTGCCCGTCTGCGTCCATTTTCATTCCCTACTGTCTGCATAGTTTCCCTTTTTCAGGAAACTACCTGTCTCCCTCTCTCTGAGATGCATGACCCCCTCAGGATGATCATGGTATTACAGGGGAGCTGTTTGGAGCGAGCATTAGTTTTTATACTTTTGTTATGTGAACCGCTGAACCAAAATATAAACCACTGAGGATGTTTATACCATATAACAGTCTGGTGGAGCTGCAAGTATAAGGGAAACAGTTAGCCCTCATCCATGAAGTCTTCTTGGTGAGGACTGCAGACATATTGGGTGTTTTTTCCTCCAACAGCCACAAGGGGCAATGATTTGTAGGACAATGCAGCATGAGCTTGACTGATATTTCACAGTTGTTATTTTTACCTCAAGATCTGACACTGAAGCCTGGCACTTTGTGCAGCTTGTCAGTAGATGGGAAACAGAGAAGCTGAAGTGAGGGACCTGTCACATCTGCCTCAGCAACCTACCCTGACACTCCCTCCACTTCTCATTCTGTGTCTCCCCAACCTGTTGTTGCTCCCCCAGTGGCTCTCTCCCTCTCTCTATGCAATATGGCCCAGTGAGTTATTGTTGCCCATTAAGAGCTTTCTCATTTTTATCACAGATGCTTCAGACCAACTTTGCATTCATCAGAGCCACCTCCCATTATGCCTCCCATTATATATAAAACCTTGCAGTATGGCCCAGTGCAATTCTGACTTAATTTTCCCACTGCTACCTCATTCTGTTCATTTCCATGCAGGCCCTTAACAGTTACACAGTTTTTATCTCAGCTCAGATTAGACTGCCCCCATTTGTTTGAGAGTGTGGTTCAAATGCAAATTATGTTTATTATTTGACACATTCAGGTACATAGTTAAAACAATATATTATTTTGTACCAATCAGCTACAGCATTAAAAGCACCTGCTGAATATTGTGTAAGTGTCAAAGTAACAAGACTCAAGGCTTCCCAGCAGAACATTGCCCATAACATCACTGCCTCTGCTGCCTTCTTCCCATAGCACATCCTGCGGTCATCTCTATTCCCCATTTAAACAACACACACATACCTGCCATGGAACGTAAAAGAAAAAGAGCTTCATCAGACCAGACAACCTTATTCCATTGATCCGTGGTCCAGTTCTGATGTTTCCGTGCCCGTTGTAGGGCGATGACTTTCACTGGTATGCGGCTACACAACCCCATATGCAGCAAGCTGCAATGCACTGTGTGTTCTGACAGCTTTCTGTCATAACCAGCAGTTTTTCAGCAACTAGTGCTACAGTACCTCTTATGTGGGACTGGATGACATGGGCCAGCCTTCGCTCTGCATGTGCATCAGTGAGCCTTGGGTGCTGGTTGTCCTTCCTTGGACCACTTTTGATCGGTACTAACCACTGCATACTGGGGATGCCCCACGAGACCTGGGGACCTTTGAAGATGTTCTAACCCAGTCATCTCGCTGTCAAAGTTGCTCTGATCCTGCCACTTGCTCATTTTTCCTGCTTCCAGCACATCAATGTCAAGAACTGACTGTCCACTTGCTGCCTAATAAATCCCACCCCTTGACAGGTGCCATTATAATGAGATAATCAGTGTTATTCACTTCACCTGTTAGTGGTTTTAATGTTGTGGGTGATTGGTGTATATACACCTACTGCATGAATGAGGAGTATAAATAGAAGCGGGAAACAATTTTACACAGGAAAAAGTCAAGATGATTTCTAACAAGTTCCAGCACAGGCCCTGCACATTTCCGACACAAATCATAATGCAGATATTAATAAATCTACAACATTGATATTAAATAAAGCTTTTACATATAGAAATACAAAAATATTTTGATATATAAATACAGTGTCAAATCTCTCTTCCTCACTGTCTTTCTGTCTCTCCCTCCCTGAAAAAGACGATTGGTATTCCTCCTTTCCTCCTCACCAACAGCAAACATCACTCTCATCAAAGGCTCTCGTCTTTGATCAGGTCTTCAAAGAAGCGTGTCATCAAAGTCTATCAGGTTAGATATGAACTGGGAGAGGGGAGAGCAAGAGAGAGGGAGGTGGGGGTGGGGGAATTGCTGCTAACGCCTCTGGGTTATGGCACAAATGCATGCAGTAACGGGTCACTAATTACTAATTACTGCCGTGGCATACACACCAACACAGGAGCTGCTGTTAGACAGGGAGAGGAAGCGATGGTTTCTGGTTAAGACGCAAACGAGATAGGTATCGCAGAGCCCTTTAACTCCAGCAACATTACCATACAGCATCAGAATGAGAGATGATAGCAGCAAAGGGCAGAGAGCTGTCCTCTCTGTTGAGCGACAGGGGAACATTCACTCTTTAATCCAGCATAAACGGGGTCTCCCCTGGTGGCATGACGTGCAACATGCAAGAGCATTACATGTCACAACACAAGACACCAGCCGTGTGTCGAGCATGAGGAAGAAAAGGAGGAAGTTTTAATAAGAGAATAATAGAGGACAGAGAAGAGAAATGATCTCCATAGATAAATGTCTGTATCACTAAGTGACGCCCTCCCCGACTTTGCTCACTTTAAAAGAGACAAATTCTCATGTAATGTATCCATAGCAGCACATTGCATTACTCCTGTTCCCTGGTGCTGAAATATGAGTGCTATGTCACCTAAGGCTGCCAAGCTAACCGTTTGCTTAATATAGGAGGGAGCTACACAGCAAAAGAGAGAGAAAGAGAGCACTAAATGGCCTGATGGAAAGAGAGAGAAAGAGCGATAGAGGCTCCCGAGGAATAGTGCCATCTGCATGTGAATGAGTCTCACCCGGGGAGATCTCTTTTGGAGAAATTAATGATCTCAGGAAACCAGAACAGAGACTGTGTGCTACGTGGAAAAAGGAGTGAGTCTCCCATCAACCAGGTCTCTTTCTCCTTCGCGCTTTGTACTCAGCTAGATATTAAACGTCCCTGGGCCTCCTCTGGCAAACCTCTGCATATCCACTTGTTTAAATGTCATTATTTCAGGGGGACCTGGAGGCATTTGGTGAAAGGACCATAATCAGAGAACAAGAAAGAGGGATTATATAAAAAAAAAAAAAAAAAAGAGGGCGTGAGTTTGAGACTGCGAGCAGGTTCAAAAAATAAATAAATGAAAAGAGAGAAAGACCTAAGGCTTGGTCTCAGTGGCACTGACATCCAGCTGTGGGCTCTGTACCTGGGTGGTGGGATGTGAGAGTTAAAAGAGCAGGAACAGGCTAATAAAGGATAATCAGCCCTGCATTGTGGAGACCTCAATTTCTTCCTCCGTCCCTCATTATTTCCTTTGTAGACATGTCAATGTACTGTATGGCAAAGCAATATCAGAATAATGCCTTGCTCAAATGAAAGCCTTGTACTTTTTGCACTTAGAAGTTCTAGAAACCTGGGTTTTGAAAATGCCATTTTGAATAGACATATTTTTTAAAAATGTTTGAGACACTCGACTTTTGTTCATTTGAAGAATAACACTGGTAAGGCTTTGTTTTAACCCCCTATTTAAAACCCTCAATGGATGGTTTATCAACTTAAAATACCATAATGTAGTTGTAAGCAGATATGGGCTTGTAAGTGTGTATTAATGCATCTATTACCAACTATAACTCTTCATATGAAATGTGTATTAAGTGAGAAGATTTCACATGTGCACAGTAAACTATAGCTGTAATCAAGGGTAATGATATATAATTGCTCATATAAACAAATGAGGAGTCATAGTTGTTGACTGATATATTTAAACTAACCTCAGCACAACTGCTTAAACATTTATTTAGTCCCCATTTGACATGCTATATGAAATGTAGTGTCAAACATTTTGAAGACAAATCTTGACCAATATTCCTCTAATGCCTTGTGTGTTCTTTCAACAGCTCCACCACTCAGTTAAGTCCTTGGTCTCTTGTAAATCCCTTCATTACAACAGTATGGAATTGCTCCTGGTCTTGGCTAGCGGGCTGAGAGAGGCACAGCCTGCCTGACAGTAGCTCTTACAGTTTAGCGCTCACATTTGGCTGTTTACAAAGTCTAATAAGTGTGTCCCTGAGACAGGCCATGCAGCTGCAGAGGAGGAGATTGCATTTTAGCTCCATTGTGAGGCTCGTGGTCCCCTCATCAGATCTGACAGGCAGTATGACAAGTCCTATCTGCCAGCTAGCTGATAAGTGCGGCTCGAGCTGCGCTTAGGTCTGCCTCAATCCAATCACACGACAGTCCCAGTGAATGGTGTTCACTCGCTGCAGCCGGGGCAGGACTATCCTGGCTCAGTCGCTAATACTGTAACACTCTAAGCCACTGGTGGAAAGCTAGCCATGCAGAATTATAGTGTGTTGCGTTAGATATGCTGCATGGACTTAACTTGTGCTGACGTTGATTTGTGTTAGTATTTTCATCTAATAGCGTCTGTAATACAGTACACAGAGCACTGAGGGAAGCCTTTATCTTGTATATCTTGTGTGTTCTTTTCTTTTACAGACTTGGATTGTTTTGACTAATTAGCCAAATACACTTTACTTCTTTACATTTTCTCCTCAAATTGACCCAGTTGTTTCAGTACAATCATATTTATTTATAATCCACAAGAATCCTGTAGTATTTATTTATTGGAAGCTTCATTGATGATGATTCTTACAAACGCTGACTCTTTGAGACACGACCTGATGTCATGCAACTACCTTGACTGAACTGCAGTTATTAAACTGTCTCTGATCCAACAGAAACTTCACTTTGAAGTTTTGTAGAGAGTTAATCCAAGCCATCACTCTGACTCCTCCATGCGAGACAGTTGATCCAGTTGTAGTCTACATACAGATATTTTCACTTTACGTTCAGTGCCTGTAGGATACATGGCTATGGATAAAATAAGATGCTGTGAGAAGTTCAACATTTTTGTGATTTCGTTTGTTTGTATCTGAAATAGTCTATGTAGGCAAGTATGGTGCAATCCTGGCCCAGTAATCCTCAGTCAGTCATGCTGACAATAAGGCTTCATGGAAAACCAAGCCAAGTCCAATTAACAAGGCCTGTTACCATCTTCTGTTGAAAGGAGCCACATACTGGGCTTTCATTTGGGACTATAACAGCAGAGATGTAATGTGCACTGACAAATGGTGTTTTCGACTTCCCCCTCTGTTTTGGAGAGAAAGGGAGGTGACAGAAAAGAGAACTGGCAAATTCCACTGTAGTTAGTGCTCACATTTTCCCTCCTTTCCTCCAAATCTCCCCACGCACTGGAGCAACATGTACCAGACTAATGCCGAAGAGCTTTTTGTAAATTGACGTTCGTCGTAAAAAATCAGTTATTTCAGCACACTTACATTTTCTTATGCCACACCTTAAAAGCTAGAACATTTTCTCAGCTGACAGAAATGAAATGAGTGAAAACAATGAAGAACAACTTGACAGGGACATTTAAAGTATGAAGCAGATGTTGTCGAGACATCGATAGTGAACATCTGAGACGGTCACATGGAGGATATATTTAATACAGAGTTAATGCCATCAAATATAAACTGTGTCAAATGTAGAGTATTTTGTTACATTAAACAGCCCAATTTAAGGTTCACTTTTCCTATTGTCTTCATCAGTGGATGGTGTGAGCTTGGCTTTCATTTAGCTGAGTCTGTTGACATGCAAGCTGAGTAGTGTTTATGATTTCATCAACAGGACTTAGGGACTTCACATTCATGTTTGCTTACAAATTAGGCATGGTCTTTCACTGACAACTCAGCAAACAGCATGTGCTAATGAAAACTGTGTGATATGTCTGAAAGCACCAGGAAAGCCTAGTAAGTGGATTTGAGTTGGGAGCTGAGTTGGGATTGTTCTGTCAAACTACTATTTCCAATGCCAAGAATGAACTTTCATACAGTACATTCAGTATTTAGTGTGACAAAAATGTCAAATTTCACTCACTAGCTTTTTCCAGAGCTTTCAACCACATCTCATGGTCTTCATCAGCAGATAGAGATAGTTCAGAATTTAAATTGCTTGGCTATCATGTTTATTTACATGATAGTGTTGATGATAGTTACTTAAAATAGATTTTAATCAAGATATAAGTAATTTGCACCAACAAATTGTTGATGTAAATATGAACACATGATGATTTATGAATAATTCATAATTAATCACTTTGTTTGTGGGAACAATAAATAATTTCAGCTTTAAAAAAAAAATCTATATAAACAGAAAAAAGAAAAGAAACAGAAAAAAGGAAGTGCAATTTAATTAAACTAGTATAAGCTACAGCAATATGTAGTGGAACCTAGCGTATATAGAAAGAGTCCAAGATGGGTTTTTTTCTCTTTGTGAAAGCTTATGGTCAGTTGGAACATTGTAGTAACAGTGAAGGCGGTGGGTTTGTGTTCTGTGTGGTTTGGCAGCCAATCATTCATATGCCTCCTCAGAGTTTAGCAGTTTAACACCAGGCCTGTTAAAATGCCCCAGCAGCTGTCAATCTGGCTGCTATCCTGGCCTTGTTAGAACCCAGATAGCGAGAGGGAGGAGGATTGCAGCCTCTGATACATAACATACCCCCTGTACGCTGACAAGTAGACAGTGTGCAATGCATTGCAGTTAGAATAACAACACTCTAATGAGAAGCATGCTACATAGCATGTGCCTCAGTGTGAAGGCAGATTGACAAACAAGCAAAGCAGTCAATTGGTCAAAGGGTTAAGTGTGGATAAATGAAGGGGGCCGAAGAGAGATTACTTAGCATTCATGTCAGGGAGGCTGAAACACAGGAGACTTGGAGGGATATACTCTCAGCTTTTGGTGGGAGCTAGCTGCAGGCTCTCTAATAAAGAGTGGAGCCTATGGAGCCCTTCCAGGTCAAAATGCCATGTGGATCAATCAAAGGCACACAGACCATGTTCCCCCTGGCAAGTCCACAGGTGGTACAAACTGGGAAACACAGCCTAGAAGTCAGAATTGCAGAGCCGCTGACTCCCTACAAATTCCCTTTAATCCTTGCCCTGGCCAGGCTAACAGCAGTGTCTGTGCTTGAAGGGCAGGGTGGACACTCTTCTCACAGGGGTCAAGCTTCCTGCTGTCCGTTGTCAGTGTCCACGTGAAAAAGGCTCTTTGCAGTGGAAGGGAAGGTTTCCCACCTTCACATCATCTTCACTGCTGGGCCACAGAAACCTTTCTACCATTGTCTCCATGGAACTCAACTTCTGATTGGAGTTGAGTGTTTATGCAAGTTTCAGCTCCTTCTATTGAGACTTTGCTAACTTAGCATTTCCTATTGGATTCTGCTATACTTTTTTTTCTTTCTTTCTTTTCTTTTTTTTTTGCCAATGTCGCATCCAGAGGTTGTGCTAATAAAAGGGAAGAGATTTATTATCCAGTTGGCTATTACAGGTGGTAATGCACTAATCCACATTGTCAGCATAATATTAATAACACAGTGGATCAATGCAGCAGCACCATCCAGTGCAAACATAAAACATAAAGTATTTTCAGTCAAATGTATGTTTACTGTGAGTGATTTTGTTACATAAGTGGAATAATGAGACTGTGTTATTTGCATCTTTGGTGATAATGTTTTGCTCTTGAAAATAATTTTTACTGCATCTTAAAGTTCAGGCTAGAAATGAGCAGAGAGAGGGCTCATTTCCTGGGCATGTGGGTGAGGTGCAATAACACCTCTGCTACTCAGTCCAGCACTATCAGGAGTGACCTTTCCCATTAATAATTCTATTACCCGTGCTTCCACCGCACAAGTTAGGGACATGCTCTGGTGTCCCTCTGGCTTAACATTCTGCATGTTGGTAAAGCACCACAAAGAATAGGTTGTTCATTTTTACAGTACTCAACTATTTATTCTGAGCTGGCAGTTTAATGACAATGCAAAGATAACACTGCCATTCAGAGGTATAAACTTGGACCTTCCCCACAAACAGAGGCTCAATGATAATTTGCTTCTGATTATTAACAGGTTCACAGCACACATACAAATCATATGCTTAAATAATACAGTAACTATTAACAATCATAATTGAAGATCCATTAAGCACTGATAAAACACATCACAACCTGATGATTTCGTAATAGTAAACAACAGGAATTCATGATACATATAATACCTGCATGAAGATAAGCATTAACTCATCATGATTATTTACGCATTAGTTAAGTAAATGATTTGTACCCTTATTATTAAGTTTTACTCATAACATCGTATATCAGATAATCAATCCCTCAGGTATAAGTGGTTGTAGATAGCTAAATCAGAAAAGTGTGATGGTGTTTTTTGTTTGTAGATGTCTGTAGACCTGAGGACAAACCAAATTACATCTTTTGTCTTGAGAATAAGGTTTCTGACACACTTGGCCCTTAAGACATTTGAATAGGAAGGTAGAATGACATATTTTATTGCATATCTTATACTGTGTTGCCCTCATACAAACCCTAGTCTATATTTAGATATCCATATTTGCATAACCTTATTTTGTTGTATTTTTCATTATTTTTGAGTCATTGCCCTATTTAATTGTATTCATATTAACAATATGTGCTTTGTGTACTTTGGTATATAGGCCAGCTGATTGTCTCTTTACAGTACAAACATTTAAATGTAGGACAGAGTATATCTTAGATCTAATGTATAGTCTAATATAGCCCCAACTAATGTGTTATTCTGACATAGTTCTTATCGAACATTTATCAACTATGCACAGAATTTGTGTAAATTGAGTTGTGTGTGCATCCTCTTAGAGGGGTATTCATGCCTGAAAAACAAAATAGTCATTCATTTATTCATCTCTCACTAGAAAATTGACTTGTGCTTTAAGATCAAGAAAATAGGGTATTCTTTGATAATATATTTATATTTTAACACAAACATGCTAACTAGCCATACATTCCCAATTCTTAAAATGACCATATGAAACAAACATCAGAATGTCAGATGTCCAAGCCAACAACAGTAATTCAACATTTTTATGCCTTCATGTTTTAAAAAAAAAAAAAAAAAAAAAAAAGGCATGAAAAGGTTACTTTTAGCTTCATTGCAATTCAAGTTAACTATTCCCATACCATCAAATATAAATGGCTCTCCAGAGAAAGAACCTTTCAGTGTGTATAAAAGGACATGCGGAGAGGTAATCTCAGGTTACTCTGTAAATAATGTCATTCCATATTACAGTTAACAGAAAGCATTTATATTTAATCTTGACTGTACAAACCTGTTACCCAAGACCTGATCTGTTTTCCCTCCTGGTATGATTCACATATATTCAAGACATATATTCTGACTGACGCTAAATAATTAACCTTAGGTTGAAGAAGTAGAGATCAAAATCATTGTTGAATATTAATTTAACAGTCAGGGATGCATTTTGGTGTGTAGCCATAGTCTGATACATGTAATGGTGCAGCGAAATGTGACATTTACCTGTATGATCAGAAACTAAGGTCTCTCCACAGTAAAGACAGTGGAAAGCTTGCTTCTCCACAGAGAGACCCGACACTGACACTGTTGTGTTTGGTATTTGGAGACACTTCCTATTTCCCTGTGCAAACCCTGACACTTTCCTTCAGTCCTCCATTCAACTCTATGCAGTGATTAAGTAAAAGCAATCAGATCCTCCTCAGTGCTGAGACATGTCAGCCAGATCAATAAAAATGATAAACTCTTAATGAACGCCACTCTTCATCCCCTCTAATTCTGCCACTCCTGCCAGTGTGAAAGCCTCCGTGCACAATAATGCCATTTAATATTTATTTACACCCTGTGAAAATCAATAAATAGATTTTAAATAGAGCTGGAAGACACCCGTTTGCCCTTTATCGCTCTTTTTAATGAAGGCTGTACTCTCTTTGGAGATGGGAGGGGAATTTTTAAATGAAATTAAATGCACTTCAAGCATTTTGGGGTGGAAAGAGAGAGGATTGAAGTAGCGTATGTGTGTATGCGTGTGCGTGCAAGTGAACATGTGCATGCAGGTTTAGCTGACACTGTTTGCGGCTACACAGAGAAGGAGAGAAAGTCTGAATCAGGGCTTTCAGTAATCAGTGTCACATTGTCAGGGAGGCTGCCTTTGACTAATGAGAGGTGCTGACAGCCTGGCTGCATACTCCCCTGGCTCTGCTGAGTGGGACGGATCTGTTTCAGGGCCTTTGTCAGGTTCATTCTCCCTCTGCTACACCCCCCCCCCAATCCTGCCTCTCTCTGTTTCGTTCTTTTTCTCTCTCCGAGTGTCAGGGAGAGCAATGACCAGTGGTCAGCCCCAAGGACACCCCCTGGCATTCTGCATGGTGACAAATTGACCATGGGGGACAAGGTGCCTCAAAATTGCCTCAGAGATGAAGAGGTTTTGAATGTTCTCCCCCCAGGACCAGAAACTGCAGATCGTGTTGGAATGGCAAAGACAGGAAAAAGAGGGGGAATGTCACAATATCAGAAAATAAGCCAAATAGGAAGGAAAAGGTAGGCAGGGCCAATATCAGGACTGAGTGGGTCAGGGATTGATAGAAACGGAAAAAGGCTGTATTGAACAACTGAGGTGACATAGTCACCTATTCAGCATGTTGTGTATCAAAGGCCACAGGATGATTTCCTTCCATGGCATTTCATGTAGCTCAGCTAAAACGCAGTACAGATTACCTCTATGGGATGTGGATTAGCTTTTAAAATCACAAAACCACCAACTACACAGTGTGGGAGCAACTTAAGCATTTCCTAAACACAGATATTTTCTGTGAATCCCAGATTCTTGATGGAAAATGTACAGAGTGAATCTGACCTTGGCAGTAAAATGTATTTGAAGACAAATATATGTCACCTTGTAAGAGGTATTTTCTCTGTCTCAGTCCTGGAGAGCTCATGAGTTTCAAATCTGTGAGTGCACGATAACAGAAAGATTGAACAGTGTCTACGAGAGGATTCAATATTAGAGGGTCAAGTCAGATCAATACTGCAGGTATTAACTGATCATTCTTGTTTACAGTCAAGTGGAACCCATCTAGGTGTTCCTGAAGCACATGGGATCGATGGAAATAAAGTTAGACTGGCTTAAACATTCCTGGGCTCCCCACCTGGAGATGTCAGTCATGGAGGTAATTTGTCGGGGTATCATGTAGCCCACCTATGAGGGTATATTACTGGCTGGAAGGGCCTGTCTCTGTTGCAAAATACAGTAACCATCCACAGCACATTTGTCAAGTCTCTCCCATCTCTGCTAATCTGACACAAATGCATTTGTTTGTGTGCTCCACTAGACAAATTCCAACTTTAAAACAGCCTTGACACCAATCATCACCAATCAAAATGCCAAAGGCAACAAAGACAGTATACATAGGTGCACTGTCGAGTGGTGTGTGTTCACATTATGGGAGCTTTTCTCACTCCAGTCGTCTTAGCCGGCTGTCTTCAGTCAGGCCTACCTTTGAGCTAATCAGGCCGTCTCAGTTCCTTAGATGCCCCCCCCTGGGACAGCACAGCCACCGGCACACTTAATTGCTTCATTTGTTCCGTCATGTTTTGCTGAGCAGAGACAGAACGAGAGGAAATGCTGCAGTGGAACCATTGTCTCCACACTCGTCTCTAAGGATAAGAGAAAGTGACACATGAATGCTCTCCCAGATAGATAAATAGAAGAATGGAAGTTAGATAAAGTGTCTAATGAAAGGATGAACGCAATTCATTTTCTAGCTGCAGAGCAAAGGTCCTGTTTGATTTAATGTAAGTCCATCGACTGAGATAAGTTTTACATGGAGCATTGAACAGAAGGACAGATAGTATAGTGAGATTCTGGCACTTTGTCTTTTATCATCTTTGTCTCTTTTCACCGCACCTGAAAATAAAAACACACATGCAGGCACAAATATTGTACAGCAGTGATTCCCAGCCAGGGGTATTTGTACCCCAGGTGGTACAAAATAGAAATGACTTAATTTCACAAAATATTGACATATTGAGTCAATTGTAGAAAATCTGTTTGAGAAACGTAAACACTTGCCAAAAATAATAATAAACATCTCAAATAGTAAGATAAATCTAATGGATAAAAATTTGAAATTGTTGGCCACAAGTAATGGAAACATTTTTGAAGCAGATAGCCAAACGTAAGGATAGGAGGTAGCTAAAAGAAATGGATAAACACTTGAAATATCACCTTCTGTCACTTGTTGTACAGTAGTATAAATGAACACAGACAGTTAAATTGTAAAATTATATATATATATATATATATATTGACAACATCCACTTTTAATCAGTAGTGATAAATAACATTCAATTTAAATGAACTCATTTGAAATATGACAAAAAAGGTTGGGAACCACTGTCCTAGAATACATTTCCTGCATACTTCTTTTCCCATTATACAGATTTTGTCCTATGTCGACCTCTACCACTGTTTATTACACACCTGCACACACACAGGCAAAAGATGCAGAGTTTTTTTGTTTTTTTTTCACCAAGATGGTATACTG
>BRZM01000049.1:2234946-2330781 GCA_033238685.1 Lates japonicus
ACTTCCTGTCAGGCCTTAGATAAATCTAAGCAGAGTGGGATGGGAGAAATGTAAAGGTAGGCAATGGACTGGCATCTGTACCTTCATCTTTCTCACTCTCTGTCTTTTCCAATCTCTCTCTGTCTTTACTGCTTATCATTCTCTTTCTACCCCTCTTATCTCATCATCTATATCTTTTTGTCAGCTTTCTCCCTTTTTACAAGCATGACACATCTATTCAGTCCTTTTTCTGCGACCACTGTTGTGCAGTGGCGATATTGCGTAAGCCTGAAACATCAGAAGCCAAAAAAGCAGGACAATAAAGAAAATGTCTCTCTTGAGCATTCAAGGTTCTTAGCCACTGCCCTGAATGGCTGTTAACATCATTTTCACTGTAGAAACATTTCGTACACAAGGAAGTCTAACTTTGTAAAACACATGGGTATTAAACCCTCTAACTTCGCACTTTCAGCCACTGACTGATTTAGTAGTGTCTTTATTGTTGCTGTACCAGACACTTAAGACGTAGTCTAGTTGGATTACAATGCCAGTGAGGTTGCAACTTCAAAACTAGACTTTCACTATCAACCTAGGTTCAACAGTATTATAAAATAGGAATAGCCGGTGAAGGTTTAAGGTCGTTCTACTGATGTGCAAGGACCCTTAACAGCGCTAATTTAACTTTGTTGAAGAAGCGTATCTTCTTTCTTTTTCAATGATGAAAGCGGTTAAACGGTAAACACCTTTGCCATTCTTTAATGCAAATCTTCTTTTCCTTTAATTCATGACACTTTCCTCCAGGGGCACACTCTTCTGTTGAGGCTATCAATGATCAGAAGGGCATTACTTCTTCACAACTGTTTGTGCTTGAGGAGTAGCAGATGCCTCTCTCGATCCTATTTTAGCTTCCAGACAAGCATGAAGGAGTTTGAAATGATTATAGTGTCTTTCTGATATCTCTGCAACTGAAAGTAGCAAATGCAACAAAAATGTCACAAAGGTAATATCAAATTTCAAAGTTAATGGGATGTTATGCTGCAAGATTATTGTACAAAATACTGTATAAAACTATGGAATATCAACAGCCTGGCCAAACTGTGCCAGCACTAAATATCTACCAATGCAAGTCCACACAGTGTAGTGACAGTGTAACTTACATTTACATTTGTTTATACGGTGTAGTGATATATGGCGGTAGGCTGATATAATTTACATTACAGTTACAGTTTGGTGCAAAGTTGATGTCAGTTTCATCTCTGGGCAGTAAGTGGAAGCTATTCTATGAGTGTGCTTGGAGGCTAGAGGTTTGGAGGAGGTGTGGTCAGCTAAGCTAAACAGAGCATCTCCAGTTAACAGGGTGCTCCTCCCCTGGCAGCTCAAAATATTTGTATGTTAAACTACATTTTTTGTCATCTTAGCTAGTTTGCTAATATTTGCCACTATTAAATACGGTTTTTGTTCAAGCTTCTGGATGGTGTTAGGCCAGTTCACTATGTTGATCACAGAACCAGGCATAGCATGGAAATTATGATGTTAGCAGAGCCTTGGCAGTAGCAACAGTGTTAGCTAACGCATTGTGTTAGCTGTTGATGGTCAGTAAGTTCTTCTAAACTATTGTTGTGTAACTGTTGACTAATTAAGTAATAACAGTAATGTAATTACCTTTTCCTTAATAATATGTAATTGGTTGTTGATTACATTTTTCATAACTTTCCAACACTGTTAGAGTAGAGTTATGTAGGCTGGTTCTTAATGTAGTATAATTTTGATTCATTACTCATTATTCTATTTGAATTAGAGCAGAGTGATGATTAAACTACACACTGTATATGTATTCCCTAAAACTGGTGTTTCCATCATGAATGCTTTTTGCTGGCTGGCCTTGTCAGCCCCTCTTGTCTATCTGTCAACAAGCTGAACTAAAAGCTAAAACAATCTGGCAGCCTCCCCAGATAAAGGGAGAGTGAGAGGAGAAACAAGGGAGGGAGGAGGGATGAAGCGAGATGTGACCTTTCTTCCAGAGGAATTGTTTTTAGGCAAGTAGCCTTTCAGAAATGGGCTAAGCGACAGGTTGGCACAGACTGTCTACAGAGAGTGTATGTAGGTTCATTCAAGTTTCAGAAGGATTTTTAAGATTTCATTTATGTATTGTAAAATCTATTCTATTGGAAGCAGTGTTACGTAACACAACAAATAACTTGGTTTTACCCAGGCAATAAAGCTGAAAAAATGAGACAAAGCTTGAACCTAGAAAGCGAAGGATACAAGGCCCCCCTAACTAAAACCTTTTACTTATTCAACTGTTTGCACATTCACATGGTTTCACTCATTTGCAACTCAAAACATAGCTGTGTCCTTTTTAAGTGAAACCACAGGTACATGCTGATATTGTCTGACTTACCAAGGTCAATACCACAGCACTGGCAGCTAATGCCACAGCTTTTGTGATGTAAAGGCAGTCTTTAAAAATGCACTGAAAGTCTCCATCTCTGCAGTGGGTGGGAGTAGAGAAAGGCTCAGGAGGTCACATATATGCACGGCATCAGCAGTGATGACTTTATACACATTCACATATGGACAAAAACACACACAATCTTTCCCTGTATCTCTCTCCTCCACACACACACACACACACACACACACACACACACACACACACACATACACAGAATGGGTGCTCCCTCAACCAGAAGAGCCCCAAGTTGAAATAAAGACCATCCTCTGTGTCTAGGGACTATGAATGGGAGCCAATAATGTTTTCAATTTAGGCCCTAGGAGCAATAATGGAGCTCATTCTACACCACCTAGATACTGTAGTACTATTGTAAAACTTTAGGATTCTATCATCCTTCCTCTCAATTCCTCTCCCTTTTCCCTCTGTACTTGTTCCTTGGAAAAGTTAATTTGTGGGATAGGAGGCCAGGAGTCATTGAAAAAAAAAGAGAGAAGAAGAATTATGGAGAAGAGAAAGGGGATAAATGGATGAGGAGGTGAGGGGCAGATGAATAAGCCCGTGTTTGACTCTTGGGTGTTATTTCAAAACTCTGCCCTCCCGCATTTGAATGACACCTGCTCAAAGCTGTTTCATTCATTCACACAGTATATGAATTCAATTTCACAGCTGAGATTGAGTCTCAGGGCAAGTGTCCTGCATCTCTTAGTGTTAACGTGCTGGGAAGAGTGATTCATTCTACCTCCGGAAAAGAAAGGGTAAATTCATTTGTGCCGGGAAATATAATCCAGGTTATTGTCTCAGCCACTGAGCTTTCAAAGTATCCTTTAAAAGACTTTTAAACACACACCGGGGAAATAATGTTGTGAGATCTAACTGCTGAGCCAAAGGCAATTGAGAAATATTCAGATCTGAAAAAAAAAAAACATGATTACCTTTGCTGACATGAATATATTGATATTAGAACTGCTTGTGTATCCTTGAAGACTTGCTATGTCAGAGCTCAGTAAAAAGGAATTCATAAAACACAGAAGTGGCGCCTGAGGTGTCATATAACCTGATCTGAGAGAGAAAACTTTAGATGGGATGTCTTTGAATAAAAGTCCCAAGGACAGTAAGGAACAATGCTTTCTTGGAGAACAATAAAGTGGTCACAATGTCATGGTTCCACCTTTTCATTCATGGCTCCAAGTCCCTACATCTGACGAAAGCAAGTGCAAGTACAGAGGCGTGGTAGTCCATCTGACCTTTAAGAAATGGATCCAAGAAGACAAAAGTGTGAAAAACGCAGACAGAAAGAAGGAGAAAGAGACAGTTAGGAGAAAGAAAGAAGAAGCAAGACAAAGTTCTTTAAAATGAACGGACAATGGCAGTGTTCTTCCTCAAAACACTGTTAAATCTGCGTGTCTGAATTTCTTGCTCCATCAATCAGAAACAAAAGCCTAAGTCTCGGCAGGCAATTTTAATCGCTGATGCTTTTCAGTTTTGCCCTTTATGTCCATTTCTCACAAAAGCAAAGAGGCATCGGGGCATCATCAAGATTCGCGTTTGTGTGTTTTTCATGCCCATCAAATAACAAAAACCACTTGTCTGCATCCCTTGTGTGCCTATCATTGTGTCGCCAACAAGTTAATCCCTTTGCCTGCTTGGCTGTAAAAATCCAGGATGTTTTATTTCCACACAAAGACAGGATAATATATTAGCATCCTTCATATTTAACAGTACACATATGAATCTCATCTTTTCAAAATTGCAACAGATAGATAGCCACTGCGTGTTTCTGCTGTTTTGAGATCACATGTCCTTGAAGAGAGAGGGATGATTCAGCAATCCAAATGCTTCTTCAGTCATTAGGCAGAAATAATGTAGCATAGCCACTTAATCCTCATGCTTACACTAAAAGCCTACGATCACAAGAGAAACACTGAAGAGATCAGATGATGCCGGTGATGAGCGACTGATGTCCTTGCGTGTGTTTGTGTCCTAAGAAGTATGTGCACGTCACCTCCAATTTTAATAGTAATTTTGGAAAGATACTGGAGCGTTCATTTTCAAAGGATGGCTGATCTTAAGCAGCTATCCATCACTGGGCTGTGGCCGACACATAAGGTTCAGTGTGATTGGACTACAAGGACACAGCCAACATGAGCCACAGCCCCTGCCATGTGAGGGATCCATTGTGTACAGGTACACTATAGTCATGTCATACAGACTTTATTACTCAGAAAAGATTGATTGATTTTTGTCTTTGAGGAAAAAAAAACAACAGAAAATGTGTTGTTAATATACGTTGCCATATATTTTGAGTAATAGATGAAGTTAAATGTTGTTGTTGACCATGGCTGTTTATAGTTTGGATCATTATTCAATTAATTACTGCCCACACATGCTCTTCAGTCCACTGCTCTTGAACCACTGGCTTGATGGTTAATTAACTTTGATTTAATATTTGCTGGTACAGTCTCTTACTATAAACATACACAATAAGGGTACAGCCACTTAATATAATCATATATCTAATTTTTTTTTTTATATTTAGAATTCTCTTCAGCAGCTCTAGAGATGGTGCCTGTGCCTATTTCACTTAAATGTTCAGTAAATAGGGCACAGCATTTGCTAATTCCATGTCTGACGAACATTTTGGCAATGATTGTTCCTGTGAAGGTTTAAATCCACCATCTGACGTCTTTTAGTCATTAATGGTGAAACAAATTGCATCAGCTAAGTGTTGTTGATAGGGTTTTGATATTTGTTTTCTTTATGGGAGGGCCCAAAGAAAATATTATTAACACTAAGAGGGGTGTTGCTGATTTATAAGTGGAAAAACAAGGTCCGGCCCCTCTTCCCCACCCTTGTAATTTACATACGGTCCATTAATTATTTCCATAAATGGGTTTTAAGATTCATGACACCCTGTTATAAGATGTAATAAAGAGATTTGAAAATAAGGGGAAAAAGCAGCATTTTCTGTTTGATATTTGTGATAAGAAAACTCCGGAAGTGTACATGTAATTACATATATAGCTTATTCACTCTCATTCTCTTTATCACAACTTGACAGCTTCAAGGACAATTGCAGACAGTGATGGCAGCTGGTTATTCCTGCGGAGGATAAAGGTGATTTGGAAAAAAAAAACTCCAAACAGATGCATCTCCTAAGTGCTAAAAAGGGGAGCGGTAATGAAAGCTCGTGTTCATTTAGGCCTCCTGTCTCTTTCCAGTGGAGGCAAGACAGGACAGCTTCATCAGGCCTTTTTTTTTTTTCTTCTCAGGTCCAGGAACACGATGTGTGTGCCAACGGTGTGATGGCCGGCAGGTTTATCTAAGCTGACAGAGATGAATCTCCCAGCAGAGGGCTGGGCCTGTTCAGCTGTCCTGCTGAGGGGAGCCCACACCAGGGCTGACATTAAATTATTTCAGGAGGTAATTAGTCTTCTGTTTTTCACCAAGATGCCAAACACTCTCAATCTCATGCTCTCGTGCACACACACCCATGTCGCCCACGTCAGATAGACCTGCAGTACAGGTAAAGACGGAGAGATTAAACAAGGGCAATAGAGAGAATATGGTTTTCAGAGAGCATTTAACTAATGTATCTTGTAAGTACAAAAAGTCCTAGAAGAAAAACATGACTTTTTAGATGTAGACTGAGACTCTCTGAATGAACAGTTAACAGGTGTTAATCTTAACAAAAATGTCACTGCATATATCGCAGTTATTATTCAGAATAAAAGAATCTCATCATCCACTTTCCTCCCCAGTTAAATTCTCAGTTTGTAATTTAGTTAATGACACTAAATTAAAGACTGCACTGGCTGACTTAATGACAATAGACGTTGCTAACTTCAGCTATTCAATCAGCAGACCTTCAGAGAGAAGTGCTAAAGATATGATCACAACTCATCTGAGGTGTTAGGCTTTCTCTTTCCTCTATTTCCCCCCTCTCTCTTCCTGGTGCTCTGTCCCAAACTGAAGTAAAATTAATGTTGATGCCCTATCAAGGAAAATACGATTTGGCTGTCACATTATGAGCATTGTTGCCTTTATGGACTATATTATGCAAAGTCATGCAAATTAGATACGCAGCTATCAGAGAAAACAACCCTTAATTTTGTCCTTCTGCTTTTCTTGTGTTTAGCGTGTAATGTGGTTATGTGTGCTGCCAGCAAATGAAAAGTCACTTTCATGGCATATTATTTTCTCATGTCGCCTGCTGATCAAGTGGTGCATCCATTACCACCACTTCATCCTAAGACAAACAAACAAAAAGCCTTTTTATACATGAACTTTCTGGCGTACTGGATGCAACGCAAGAATCTTGAAAACCTGTGACAACTTTCCAAAAACACGCAGCCCTGAACCATAACTGCTCTGTTTTTGTTTGTTTATAAATGAAGCTGTTGAAGTGAAGAATGCCTTTAAAATAATCTAATCTCTGGTAAAAACACCTAGCACAACATAGTAGTTTACAGTTAGTTAGATAAGCCTGTGGCTCCGTTCTCTCATTCAGTGGGTCATTTTAGGGGTAAAGAGTAATTTACCATGAAAATCCAATTGCTTTAATCAAATTTCCTTTGATATAATTCACAATGGGCTTACAGCCACAAAGCGTTTACCTAGCTGAAACAGTGGACGTGCCCCTGGGGGACAATTATAGTCCAGCTACAGGTACCTGACTCACAGTGTATTAAATAACCAGCATCTCCTGTCATTGGATTTACAATGAAATGAAGAAGATCAAAAGAAGTAGGGAAAAAAGCACAGACGTAAAGGGTGAAGTTAAAAATTCTGGTTTCATTTTCAGTATATGGGTTTAACAGGAAGGCTGACCATTTCACTAACAACAGGCTTTTGTTTATGTACTTCAGGTTATTAGGCAACCATTGCGGTCCTTTCTGTATTTGTGTTATTTCACCATTGCTGGCAATTCATCAACTCAGAAAATAATGAAAAGGTTTGCTGTGCACCCTCAGTAAATAAATGCAAAATAAATATTAATGATCATTTGTAGCACAATAGTATAGACATGAAAACATTTTAGAGCTGCAATTGTTTTTTATTTCCTGAGCAACATAACAACTTTGTGATTGGCTCTGGACCGAGAACCAAAACTCTCTATAACCCCTGCTGCTCCAAAAATTGCAGAGGACACACTGATTAATCAGTTGCACTCCTGCGGGAGACAGCCAGAAAACAGCACACATTCTGATACTAATGCATTTACTGTTTCATTTCCACATGGCACAGCAGATGGAGTTTTGGTAATTTCTTGACCAGAGGTGGTGATGTACCAGCTGTAAAGATGTGCAAGGGGGTGAATGAATAGGAATACAGTGTTATCAATAGGTGTGGTGGAGGCCTGTGGTTACCGTGGCCAATCAGCTCCTCTCATCCTTGTTATAAGCAGTTTGCTCTCTGTCATGGTAAACAAAGCATGACATGCATTTCATTTTGGGAAAAGAGATTCTGAGCTCCTTCGGGAACAAAAACAATATTCCTGATGAGGTGAGTCACCCTGCATCATTATTTAACACCATAAATATGCCTCAGAGAGTATATGGCACCACTTCCCAAGTTTATTTCATATTTGTAAGGATATTAAAGACCCACTCACCACATTCTCCTTCAAATAATGTGTACTTAGCACCAGAAGGTTTATTTTGGTAGATAATGATTCACAAAATAATCCCATGTGCAAGTCACAACTGGCACTGCAATTGTTCCAATTTATTTTGTCGGTCGTCGTAGTCTGTCTCACATTAGAGATGCAAACGGGAGCATAATCAAATGTGTTTACAAAAGCCACTGTCGTCAACGTAACAAGAAAGGTAGTTCTGTTTTATTTACATAATTGTATAAAATGGCACTTGATAACTATTCTGTTTACATGACCAGTGCATTTCTTTTCTTCATATTTTGGATGTCGACAGAGAATTATAGAATAGTTCAGCAAAGGAAAGAAAAAACAATCTTGCTAAATATTACTTATGCCTGTCCTGTCCTGTTATTTACAGCCATTGAGTCTAAAAGTGAACGTGAACAAATTTGTGACTTGCTTCAAATTTGGCTGCTGGAGTTTTTTGCAGTCCAATGCATCAGCTGTACAAATGTTAGCTGTAGCCAGATATCAGCACAAACCAAATATGTGTGTGTGTGTGTGTGTGTGTGGATTTGTGACAGCTCTGAGTCAGCCTGGTCTCACATCTTTGAAGTAACTCCAGTCATGTCTGTTATACTCCTGAGGACTCTCTTGCTCAGGAATATATGCTAGTGGTCAGTTGGTCAAGCAGTTCAGATTTGAATATCTTGACAAATACTGGATGGAATTTTGCACAGACTTATTGGATGAATCCTCCCGACTCTGGTCCTTTTTTCACAGCCAGGAGAATATGATATTTTGAGAACTATAGGATCGATTGGCATATATATCTTATTACAGATAATCTGGGTCAAAAAGGATGGATCCTAATGCTGACTGACTTGCTGATTTCATAATTTTACATTTTGCACCACCAGCAGGTCAAAGATTTGTCAAATACCATCACACTGACTGTATAATTAGCCTTGTTTTCAGGCTGAACACACATGAAGGAATTAGGTTGTTTGTTTGTTGTAGGCTTTGCTGTGCTGGAATTATAAAATGGACAGGCATAGCCTGAGCAACAAACATGTTTTTGGTAATTAAATCTGCACTGTGCTGCTAAATTTATATTGTGCATTGCCCATTGTGGCACAAACCACATTACCAAATGGGCGCAGGTGAGAAAAATCTGCTTTATTGTCACGAACGCTATGTGCTCATTCTGTGCCGGCTCTAAAATAAGGCTATATGCTCTGGCTCTTCCTCAGCGATGCAGTCCTCTGTGGCTTCTGGTGAAATTGAACGAGAGCAGGAGACATGCAGGGACCATGTGGCCTACATGCAAAGTCCATGTGACCTCTTGCGTCCAGAGGAGCGTGTCATGCGAGAGGTCTCCTCCCTGCGGTTTAAGGGCTGTCCATGTGACACGTGATGCAGAGCAGTCACACGTCAAGCTGATTGCACATCGGATGCGTGAAAAACTGCAGGAAGAGTGAGAAAATGGCAATGGCAAAGGTGTGTCGTGCTCTCCCCTGCAGCCCTGACACCAGCACTTTGGGCTTGTCCTACCACTGAACCAAACCATTTCAGACAAACGTGGGGGGAGGGACAGGTATCGATTGTACATTCAAGCTGCTTCTGTATCTTGTCGTTGACAGAGGGAAAGATTTAGAGGAGCCTGTGTTAAATGTGTGTGCATAGTAAATCACAGCAGGCCACCTGCTTTAGTATCCTTTACTTATTTTATTTCACAGGTCTGTGCGCCACTTCACAGCTTGACTAACTTCACTCTTAAACCATTCAGCACGGATGACCTGCACTGGTTGAGAGGTGTGCACGCATTTTTGCAAGCACACACACACACACAGGCAAACACATTTTCCCCAGCGATTTATCATTTCTCAATGTCATTTTTAATGAATTTGAGACCACATCAAGTCGTATCCGTCTCAAATCATAAACCTCTGTAATAAGTTGGAATAGATCGTTCATGGTAGTGGGAGTTTGCACTGCCTGTTACCAGCTCTGTAATTGTAATATATTGGACAATACATCTGAATTATATGCTCCAACCTCTGCCCAGTAACAGCTGAATATTTTGCCCTTTTGTGAGTCATAGTAAATATGTCTGGTTACAGTCCAAAAAGTCTAAAGCTCTCTGCTAAAAAACTATTTTAACTCTTCTGTTGTTCAAATATGATCAGTCACTATATTGACATGTTTATTTAATTTAATAGCCTATTTTGAAGGTGAAAGCAAAGAAGCAACAACAGGAGAAGGAAGATTACAATGAATAACAACTCTATTATGTCCCTTGTCCTCTATCTCTTGTTTCCCTGTCTCTCTCTAATCTCATTTCACAGGGGACCATGGCGAGGAGGAAGGAAGTTTTCCCATGGTATCACACAAGAGACTACTCTTCCACAGGAGGAAAAATGAAGCGAATAAATAAAGAGAAAATCGAATTCCTTCAGCCGTTGCAGGGGTGCCAGCCAATGAATCAGCAGAATAAATTCTCTCCAGAGATAAACAAACATGATATTTCAGCCGGGAGCTACAGGACGGAAGGACCACTGTCGCTCTCGTAAAGTTCAGAGCGCTCCGGACCGTAAAAAGGGGGGCCGCCTTCTCAATCAGGAAAGCCTCCAGCAGGGAGGCCTTTACAGCTGCGGCTATGTGATGAAAACACGCGCGAAAGCTCACACACACATGCCCCTGAGCAGGGCTTTAACACTGCAGATATATAGCCTCATATAGAAAGCCATTAAAGTGGGATTTTGAAGCACAAGTGTCTCCCAACACAGTGTCAACACACTAAGTGCTCATAGGCTTGATTTACACGGCTGTGTGCTACACTGTACCTGCATGCTGTAATAATAAAATGTGAGGCTGTGTCCTGATTCGAGAAACATGGAAAAAAAAAAAAAGAAAGAAAAAACTATGAACTTGAACTATGAATCTCTTACTGGTTTAATTTCTTATTTCCTTTGGCTTATTTGCAAGCATCCTGTGCTGCTTTTAATATATAAACTCTATGCCAATCCCATACATCAATTGGAATAGGGAGATATTTGTGGGTTCCGTGTTGTGGCTCAGAGATGATAACAAGACAACACTGACAGCCAGAGTCAACATTTATGCTGTTGACTTTAAAGGTCAAAGTCCTGTGCATGTTCCCTCGCCTTTTTCACACCTTCAGGCAGAAGCACGAGCTGCAGATGTGAGAGAGCCACTCATGTGAAGTGAGACTTGAAAAGAGAAAGCTGGAGGCTGTGTGGAATAAGCATTTGAGGACTCTTTCGGGTGGTGGTAGTAGGGGAGTGAACACAAACACGTCTATTTATGTTTCTTGCTAATTCAAAAGACATCCGAAAAGATTTAAACATTTCAATTTGGGCTGGTGTTTGAACTCATGAAAAGGGGAGAAAATTCAACACAGCATATGACACAGTTGGGTTTTTCAGAAATGAACCATTTTGTCTGTTTAAGCAAAAAACGTCTGAGTGAAACTTCTTGGCTGAGGTTTTGTCTCTGCCTAATTTATTGGATTGTTTCCAAACACACACCGAACTGTTGCCTTGACAGGTTAAACGGTTCCTGTAACATGGAGACACATTACTTTGGCACAGAGAGAGTATTTTGGAAGAACAGCATGGCGAACTGCAGAGCTGCTAGTCTCTCGTCTTGCTTCAAGGAAACAACACATAATTGGTCTCGGCACTTGTACTGTTAGTGCTGTATAACACTTGTATGGGGATGTCAGCTATCTTTGGAGATAAATGGATTCCTGTGGAAATAAAAAGGGCAGACTACATGGTTAGATTTTCCTTTTTTTCTATGTAATTATCATGACATTTTTTAAAGCATGTAGCAGCAAAGCAGGCGTGCTGATGTTTTAGCTCTCATTTTTGTGATTGTTTCTCACTCGCGCTGTGCCTTTCCACTCTCCAGTATTTGAAGCCCAAAAGAGCATCTCACTCAAAATCGATAAGAGCCACCGACATTGTGAATGACTGAGCTATCATCCTTCACTATTTATAGCGTGTGATGCTCTGTGAACCGTGAAATTAATAAATAGCATGCTCAGTAATTGCTTGGAAACCAAGCGCTGTGGCAAAGTGAGGTATAAAATCAGTGGCATCAGATGGGGTTTCTAATAAGTTGTCACATTATTGTCAATGACCTTCAAGCAATTAAAACAGTAGAGGAGTAAAAGAGAGAGACTGAGAGAGGGGTGTGTGTGTGGGTGAAAGGGGTGTGTAGAATAAGGAGGAGGGGTTAAGAGCAGTTGAATTGATGGGAGTACAGGAGGACTTTATTAGGATAGGAGGATCTTCATTAAAAGGTACTGACTGCGAGGAGGAGAGCGATCTGGAGAGCAGCAGGTTTGCCAACGGCCTGTTTTAAGCAATCTCTCGCTTAATCTGACGGCAGTGACACTGAGAGCTTTATAAAATCAAAAGCTCCTCTGTTCATGCAAACGTCGGGGGGTCAGGAGGGAAGCAGTTTGCTCGATGAGCTCGAAGAGCGCCGCTGGAGGTTCAGGGTACTTTTTTTTATTAACAGCGCTTTGGTGGAGTTAGACTGCAAAAAGAAACCCGTGCACATAAAAGGGAGGATTTTACACAGCATACAATGCAGCTACCAACACTTGGGTGATTTTACAAGCACGTATTATCAGCAAGCAGACAGCACTTCAGAGCAAGAAGTAGCCTAATAAAACATAAAATGCATATACTGTGTGTTCACACTACACTAACAACGAGGTCACACTCGTCTCCAAATGTGATTTGGATGATCGGATTCTCACTGCCTTTTGGGTGTGTTTACACCCTGTATTTTTTGCTCTGTGCTTGTTATTAGCTCACCTGAAATGGTTTTTATTGCCTGAATGTCTGTGCAGGGTTGTACTGACAGAGCATAGCAACACTGTAAACCACAGTCACATGCTGTTGCTATGTTGCCATGGATCAACTGTTCCAGCTCATCACACTTACTAGAGCTGCTCATTAGCACATCATGTTAAACCTGGCACTAAACTTTCAACATCCCATAATGCCAACAGCTTTCAGGATGAAATCCAGCAGAACAGCTACTGTAATAGTGATCATGACATAGCAATCAACAGTTTGTAAGCAAATTAGGCACTAAATGACAAACAAAACTTTGCACTGACATCTTGTCAGTGTGGTCACTGGGCAGCAGTGTGGGCACTAAGAGAGGACTATAAAAAATAAAGTAGACAGCAAAATATTAGTAAAGTAGGTAAAAGATTACAGAATTCCTAAATGTTGTGCTTTGTCACTACAGAGAGAGCGCTTTAAGGGTTTATGCAAAAGCCTCTGCTGTCTCAGAGGATCCTGCTGACCTGATTCTTTGGAAGGTAGACAGTTTACACAAGGTTACTCCAATTTTCCTGTGTTCATTACTTTCGTACATACACACATACACTGATCAGCCACAACATTAAAATCACCCACCTAATATTGTGTAGGTCCCCCCTGTGCCACCTAAACAGCTTTGACCCATCAGGGCATGGTCCTGTGATGTCTGGCACTAGGACACTGGCAGCAGATCCTTTGGGTCCTGTGGGTTGTGGGGCATGGCCTCCATGGATCTGGCTTGTTCCCATACATTCTCAATCGGATTGGGATCTGGGGAGTTTGGAGGTCAGATCAACACCTCCTCTTTGTTGTAGCCATTTCTGAGCAGATTTTGCCATGTGGCACATTGTCCTGCTGGGCAACCCAGCTGTAACCCACCAGGTTGTCCCAGGGCTGCTCACTGAACAGTGGACCAGTGTCTAAGTTTGTAAGGAGAAGCTGAGAAAGAGTGACAGACACAATAAGTGGATGGAGCCAAAGGATGAGCTCAATTTGGCAACATATATTATATGATAGAAAATCTTTGATTAAATTCAATAATCAAAGAATAAATGGTTACAACTTTCTGTGTTAGTAAACAGCTGAATTACCTGATTTAATGCATTAGCAGACCAGTAAACTGTTCCCTCACACAACAGAAATTCAGCATATAACACAGACTCGAAGGGAATCTTTAACTCTGTGAAGGACAGATTCTGAAACTCAGAGTCCTGTGACTTGTCATGAGGAAAGTGTTTCCTTAAAGTGTAACAAAGTTTGGATTTCCCTTTGTTCCTTTTTCCTCAAGTTCAGCTCAGTTCTTAAGTTCTGGTTAGTTCTGTTTCTGTCAGTATAGTTTTATTGGGTGGGCACCCAATAATAATGAGTCAGAGAGAGGATGCGGGGTTGGAAGTGTCCTACCACACCAGTGTAGCAGAACAATGATAAAATAGATGAGGGAATGCCAAGGAGTTTTCAGGGAATCTCAAATCTCAAAACATTGTCAAGACGGTCCAAAAGTAATCAGTCACCATTGGACAGGTCCATGGGTCACCTCAGTCACTTCTGTTGACTTACCTCCTCTCTTCAACAGAATTCTGTAGTGCCTCATCTAACCAGTAAAACAAAATCTGGATAAAACACGGTGATAGTCTTCAGTGGATTGGTTGCTATAGACATTCTCCCTTTCGCATACACAGTAATTTGATCCATTGTTAATTTACAAAAATATGTATGACAGCGGCTTTAAAATTTGATGGTTTTTATGTTGTTAGTATTCATAAATCAATAAACAAACTATCCCTTTAAACAGCAGTTGATGGATGAATAAGGAAGTGAAAAAACACCACAGAGAGAGACTATCTGCTTTATTGGAGTTCAGGGCTGAAGCACATCCTTCTGTCTGGAATGAACAAGCAACCTCTCACTCATTAATTAGTCAACTTCTCCACCTGTGGGCCAGCCTGCCATACTCCACTGTGATTGATGGAACAAGAACAAAGGAGAGAGGCTATGATTACTGATGAGAATTATAAATACATTTCAATTAATAAAAACCCCCATTGGTAATTGTCTTACAGGTTTTGCAGGTAGTGTCAGTGTGTAACTGGTGAAATTGGGATTGAGCTAGCAGCAGTAGTACAGGAATAGACCAACAGCAATCTTCAGTGCTATTCTAGGTGAATGTGCAGTGAAATAGAGAAATTGAGGGAGGGAGAGGCAGAAACAAAGTGAGTGAGGGCGGGTGGACAGAGAAAAAAAGGCGAGGGTGGATATCGCCCAGTGCTCTTTAATAACCAGGGCAGCAGAGGTTCAGGAACACAGACATGAGCAACCCAATGGACACTAGAGGAAGGGCAATGGGGTCGCGAGGCACGGAGGGGGAAGACATACAGCATCGCACCCACAGGAGATTGATGTGTTTCCCGGCAATCTACAAGCCCATAAAAAAAGGGCACGGTCTGTGGGCAAGCTTAAAAACCAACCAGGGAATTGGTGTGCAAAAGTTCATCTGGCTCTGTCATAACACTGCAGCATGACAACATAACCTAATAAACATCAACAGCTTCACAGGTAGGGCAGCTTTTTCTCCACGAGTGCAAGATAGAGAAGCTAAAATGATGATTGATTTGCAGTGGATCCATATAGATGTGCATTTGCCACATAAACCCAGTCCCACTCAAATGTCAAACATCCTCTCACCTTCATGCTCTCTGTTGTATTCAAAGCTGCCCTCTTCAGACATATTGTCAAAAGAAATCCTTTACACAGTGTTTCCTCTGATGTGGGCTTGAAGTGTTAATCCCTGTGTAGGTCTGTGCACTTTAGGGTTCCCTGCTCTTGTTTTGGTCAGAACTGCTCTGTCCTAGCTCATTTGCTATCCTTTGACAATACATTTTTATCAATTTAGCCTTACTTGTTTTGTATATGCTAAACCAATGAGTGAGCTAGAATAGGGTGGTTCTGCCCAATGAAAGAGCAAGAGGCAGTGCTCTAACCATGCAGTGAAATAATCAAATCCTTCATTAAGCCATGCTTATTCACTTTCTTGGCGAAAGCTGGAGGAGATGTCTCTACAGTAAATGTGATGCTACAGCCAGCAGCCAATTAGCTTAGCTTAACATAAAGACTGGAAACATGAGGAAACAGCTAGCATAGCTCTGTCCAAAGGTAACACCTCACAACGAGAAAGCAAATGAGTGTGGCTTTTTTCCAAACTATTCCTTTAAGTAACAGTACCACTGTGAAAATATTCAGTAAAAAATCCTGTGTAATTGCCAATTATCATTATGCAACCAAATTATATCTGAATATGTTTTATTATTACTTATAACATTGCCACTGAGAATTCTCAATTCTAGTTGGTTGGGAGGTGTGGATTAACTTTTATAAACTCTTATACACAGTGTAACCACGTCACCTATAATGCAGGCGTTTGTTTGTAGCTCTAAATGAATGAGCTACTTAAAGTCCAAGTAAAGACAGCAACATTGAGGCTTAGATGAAGAGCTTTGAGTTAGGGTTATTCAAAATCAAAAACAGCAATGCACATAAATAGTTTTTCAAATGTAAAAAATAACTGGGGGGCTGGGGGATAGCAGGACAGAGGCAAACAAGGCAAACTGACCCTGTCTTCACTCCCATGTCACCTATTACAGTCAGGGAATGCACAGTTTATATGGTATTATTCCTTACATATTTTCTTATTGGATTGCTCACTGACACATAAATCTATGAGTTGATTTTCATTGTTGTAGCTGGTCAAGGTGGAATTCATTTGAACTGATATACATGTTACTAACTCAATATCTTCCTTTTCCCGTAGTATTGTGCTCTTCCGTCTCTCTCTCCTCTTCTGTCACTTTCTGCAGGTATTTCTGCCTCTGGAGCTGTAGAGTCTGACCTATGAAGACAAGTCTCCTGCTGCTCCTACAACTCCACCCAACACCTGCTGCTATAATTAGAAATGACTTTTACTGCTATTAGTTTTAGTGCTACGTTAGCAGTTAATACTTTAATTATTACTATTATCATTACTACTACTGTATTATTGGCATCACCTTACATTTTATATGGAACCCGTGTAATGCTATGTTCTTCTCTCACTATTCTCTACCCCCCTGTAAATACCTATTTTAAAGAGTATGGTCTAGACCTGCTCTATATGAATAGTGCCTTGAGATGACTTTTGTTGTGATTTGGCGCTATATAAATAAAATGGAAATGAATTGAATTGAATTGAATTGAATTGTATACGCTGATCTGAAACTGGAGTCACTACAACTGTCACATAATTATAGTGGAAATAGAGCATAGTATAAGTATAAAGTAGCAGAAAATTGAAAGAAGGACAAATACCTGAACATTTTACTGAACTAGAGTAAATTTGACTTAATTTCCACCATCGCTAAAGCCTCATATCACCTATTAGCTTAATAAAATGAAATTAAATGAAATGAAGGTAGCTTATTTTGGTGACATTTCATTTAAAAAAATAATAAACAGAAAGGGGGGAGTACTTGGGAATTTACATGGCATGGTTGTGACTGCTGTGAAAGATGGTCGGCATCGGAAGATCCTTGTAACCATAGTGAATATAGCCTCACCTCTCGAAGAAAAAAACTACAAACTTATTACAGCCACATTTCAAGACTACAGAGGGTGAGTGTTTCACACTCAAAAGACTTCATCTTCAAAGAACACCAGCTGACTCTTTGACACCTACCTGTGTGTAGAATGTTGCAAAGCCCAATTTTTCAGTATTTCAAAGCCGCATTTGTGATGACACCCTGAGTACATTCTATAACCTCCCCAAGGACACTGCATTTGCATGCAGGTCCGACTCTGAATACTCTGCGGCGCAAGCTTTATTATAACTCAAGCGGCAGAAAATGTCTCTATTGGATTTTAAAGGCCAAACTATCTCCCACCAGGTCTCTGTGTGTCTTCCTCCTCACAAAGCCGCAGCATTGTCTTTAACAGTTGCATTGGAAGATCAAAGAGCATTTTGAACTGTGGCGCTTTCTTTCAGAGCAGTGGGGACGGTTGCATGAGTATCTTCAAAGGAGGACAAGTTTTATTAATCACTGCAGTGTCTCTGTCAACACTGCAAGGAAGTGAAGGGAATACATTCAAAGCTGAACATTGATGGGTGAAACATACAATAGGCCCCCAAGCTTTGATTATGCAATTTCCACAGGAAAAGATGTAACCCCCACCTCTAATAAAAGGTTATGAGCCCAAAATGTTTGAAGTGAATTAAAGGCATTCAATTATATTTAAAATTCCTAATAAACAAGAGTGAGGCAACATTAAGCATTGCCTCTCCTCATTGTGTTCCTCTGAAGAGGTTTTATCCTTCAGCACAGGGAAGCATTGATCATCATGCACCCGCGCCTGTCTCCACTCAAACAGAATGCATCTTGAACCCATTCTGTGCTGCGGCATTATTCCCATGATGCTTTTTTCATGCCCCAACTGCTGTGTCAACCTGGCTGGAGCTGGAGGGAATTTTTGATTCAACACTGCCTCTTGTGGACTGTGTCCGTAAATCCAGAGACACTATAAACACCTGCAGTACAGTCCAGAGCAGATACTGCAGTGAAACAATGCTCATTACCTATATCGCCTAAACGCTCGTGGATGCCCATATTGAGCTGCTCTCATACAGGAGAGTTCAACTCTTATCCGGGTAATGTGGTTAATCAATTAGAAGTCCTCGTCCCTTGAGGGTATTCACATTAACTTGAGTATAGGTTTTCACTTAGAGTGGATCAGTGATCTCTGCAGTGGCTTCCCCCTCCAGACTTCTTTCATTATCTAAAATGAGAGCATATTGAAGGGGGGCACCAAGGTGGAGCAGGTTGGCGGTGTGGTGGGGAGAATTGCGCGAGCAGGTCACATTCATGTCTCCTGCCATACCTCAGGGCTGAGGTCTCTGTATATCCATCAAATGATATTATCCGGCTCTTGGCTGATAAAGAGAAATGACATGAGCTGCATCTGGAGAATATAAAAAGTGACTAATTTAACTATGACATTCAGTCAGTGTCAAAAAAAAACAACAACAAAAAATCAAAAAATCAAATCATTGCTGGTCCCCAGTCCTCCCCCACTGCAGTCTTGGTTTAGAGGAATCCATTCAAAACCTCACATAATTCCCTGCATTCAATCTCATCCATACAAATCTGTTCATTCTCTCTAGCACAATATTCTATTCAATGTTTTCTCTGTTAAGTCTCTGTGCCTGGCCTCGCTCTCTGTCTCCGGTCTGTTGCAGTCATCCTTTACAGGACACTCCTCCTGTTCCCTGTCAGCCAGACTTTGTCCTCACTTCAATTCTCCATTTTCACTGCAACTGATGAAAAAAAAAGGCTCTAAATAAATAAAGCACAACAAAGACAAAACAGACAGGTTCAAGGAAGACCAGCAGACCTCATCAATCATGTTTCAGTAATGACAGGGATGTCAAGCAACTGGTTACATCAAAAATAGTCTGCAATAGGGTATAGTGAAGATTCTGTTGACAGCAGGTGAGGGGGGGGGGGTGTATTTTAGGATGTGCTTCAAAATACACAAAAATAGTCAAAAGGAGTTTGCAGTGGGTTTTCTTTATGACATTCCTATTAATCTGGACAGATTTCTGTAGCTGTTCAGTCTGCCCATTTGCAGAGTCCATTACTGCAGAGCTGTATTTTCATACATATGCTACAGTACGTCTGTCTATAAATACTGTATATTCATAGGGCAATAATATAATGATTCAATTCAATGAGGTTAATTGTTTTTTCATGACACACATCTGCAGGGATGAACTGTGAATGTGTCGAATCGAATGCAAGCATGGTACAAAGAAAATGTACCTAAAGTGAAAATGTTTTGTTGTACTAACAACAATAATAGATGTTGTACTAAACAACTTCTTTACACTAATCTAAGATAGCCAGCTGCGAGTGGTAGTTTTATACTTACTCTTGGTAAGAAAGACATTTATGTGTCAAATTTTTCCTATAAAGCAATAGCTGAACATTTTGGTAATTGTGCTTTGCCTTCTTGCCAAATGCTAGTATGTATACAAAAAAATCTGACACTATGTTTTTTCCACAAGTGATGTGCGTCAGGGGCTGGTAGAGAGATTTGTGTTTTTCTATTTTTGTGTTAGCTTTTGCAGCCATCAGTTCTTATGGTAAGCTATACTAACAGTCTCCTGGCTCCAGCTTCATATTTAGTGTACGAGCGTGGTATTGATCTTCTCATCTAACTCTCTGCAAGAATGCAAATATTTGTAATTCTCAAAATGTGAAGCTTTTCCTTTAAAATCTGTTCAGTCATCAAATAAATTATGTACATAGTCTTTGAGGCGTGATACAACCAAAGGTCTGCCCTGTGACAAGAGGTAAAACACCTATAACCCTCTATCTACCCAAGGATAGTTGGTGGTACATCAGATCCTGTATATCTGTAAAAGGGATAAAACAATAGAGAACAAAATTTGTGCCCTACTGTTCACTTCCTTGCCTTCCCGCTGCCTGAATCTCATCTGTCCTCCGGCCTCCGTCCTCCGATCCCCTTTCCATCACCGGCTCTCTGTACCAGTCTGCTCCCCTTCCAACACTCCATCACTGCAGCACGGAGCCCTGGAGATGTCTCCCTGCTAAGGAGTGATGTAGTGGACTACACTAACAGACCCTCTCGGCCACTATTATTAACTAGGCCCAGCCCTCATTTCTCAAGGCCTACAGAAACACACACACACACAGGAGCACAAACACATAAAAAGTCCAGAAAAAGACACAGACCCACATGAGCACCTCACTCAATTCGTCACTGAAGATAAGCAGACATTGCATGTTTTCTTATGTTAGAATTAATGTTGCAACAACTGCATTTGATTTAATTTTAATTTGGTAGTTGAATTAATGAATTAGCAGTGGTGATTTACAGTGATGACAAGACTATTTTTCCTCAGTCCCACAACTCCAGTGGCCAATGATAAAAGCAGTATTATTACCACAGTATGCAATATTCAAACAAGAGATTTGTCATCTAATGAAGAGAATTACATTTCAGACTGCATGTATAATTCATTGCCATCAACCTTAATCCAGTACTCAGTGCTGCAGACACAGACTGCAAACGAAGAACAGAAACACACAAGTGTTTTATCTGAATCAATAAACAACTTTAGATTAAAATCTAAATATATTAGATACTTTTTTTGGGCACAAGGACAAACGTTAGGTTGCCAGTATCTGATGCTGATGTGTGTGTGTGTTTATGTGTGTGTATCTGTGCTTGCATGTACACAGTCCAGTTTTCCTACTCCTCCTCCTGTGGTGCATGACAAAACCCAGTTTTATGTTCTGTTGATGTGTTGCACAGTGCGTTTTCTTGCTTGACTGGACTGGTATTCCTTCATTAGTCTATCCCTATCAGCAGAGCTGCCACTCCTGTATGTGAGTGAAAAAGCCTTCGCCTTCCAGTGGTGTGTATCGAATTCCTTTACCCCCTAGTACAGCTAGTGCTGCTAGCTAGGAAACAGAGTAAATATAACTGCTCCCTCTCTAGCCCACCAAGGCATTGATTTATACATAGCCTACTGCAGCTGGGAGCTACAAATCTGAAGGGAAGTCAGCTTATTCATAGAACAAAAATATAGTTGTTTCGTACACACATCTCAGAGGATTTGATTCAGTATAGATGAGGGCTGTCAGAGCAGTGTGTAGCAGTGGGTGCCAACTACACACAAAAGTACTGTAAGTCTGCAAAACAATGGCAGTTGATGACATTCTCCAAGTGTGTACCTGTGTGTCTGTATCATACTCCCTTTAGAGCTTTGCCACAGGAAGGGTGAAGCTCTGCACAGTTGTCTACACTCATATTTTACCTTTTCAGAAATGCTGATTCCCCATAAAGGTGATACACTTGTCGCAGTTAAGCTGCACACAGCAGGAATCCCACCTTCTCACTCAGAGAACAATTAAGGTAAAAGAGCAATAGGGAGAGAGGGATGAGTTCAGACGTGCCTCTGTCACTGTAACATTTAAACAACACAGAAAGAGCCAACAAGCAAGTGTTTGCAAATGCAAAGAAAGAGAGTAAACAGAGAAGGACAGATGGGAGGAAAAAGAGGAACCAGCAGATGAGAAAGACTGAAATAGACAGAGACGAGGAGGGGGAAAAGTATAAAAGGCCCAGGTCGGGAGTACGTTCCTCTATTGTGAGAGGAACCTTGTTGAGTGAGCCAGTGGCTGTGGTGTCTGGCACAGCATCAGTCCATGTGATCAGACAACGGGCGTCTGGCTCATCACCCAGTCACTTTGTTCCCCCACTGACAGCCTGAAGGCCTGACTGCCTGACTGACTGTTGGTGAGAAAGGGAGACAGTAGAGAGAAAGAGAAAGAGAGGACGCCCACTGCCTCTGTTCGCTCAGTGAAGAGGAAATTAACAATGTGAAGCAATTAGAACTACTGCAAAACACTGTCTAAAATTAGCCTTCCCAGGGGTCAGTGAGGCAAAAGTCGATAGTTCAAAGGATGAGTTCTCTTTCTCCCTCTTGCTGTCTGTGATGCACGCACACAAAAACACACAGATGTGCACGTACACACCCACACCAGCAAGATATATAATGGCTGTCCTGTCCACTGCCCTGTAGGCCATGATCCCATTGCCCAGATAGAATTCCTAATTGATATGACAAAGTGCCTGGGAGTGTCCCGTTTCTCCGGAGTGGTTTTCTAAAACGCTGCACCGACCTCTTTCTCCCCTCTCTCTGTCCTTTTGTACGCTATTCCTTTCACAACCAAGTGCGGTTTAAATGGGGTAAAAACAGTCTCTTGACATCCGACGGTCGGATATTATTATGATCGCTGAATATTGACCGTGGCCACATGGCGGGCAGGAATGAGAGGACAAATCAAACATCAAAAAAACTCAGCCATGAAGCGATGGCCTTTGCAGAAATGAAAAGCATAGCAGCGCGTCAGCTTTCATCTTGTAAGATAATAGCCCAGTCATCGCTGTTAAGAAGACATGGCATTAGAGTGCAAAAAGAGATGGGTTTGCCTGTGGAAGCTTTTAGGAGCTGTCACTCCGAGAAACATGACAGCATCGCTAAAAATAATGCCTGCTTATAAACTCAATGTCAGGGGTTCGGGGCGTGTTAGGTGTCTGCTTAAGAGACCGCAGTCTAGAGAAACAACATTTGAGCACGCCTGTGCACGCACGCGCACAAACACTATCAATCTCAGTGTTACATTTCACTGTCAACGGGCAACAAACGTAGAATGACACAAGCCGACCCATTCTTTGTTTTCTCGTATCTAGATGGATGTTCTTGTTGTGTTTTGTTTCCCATTAATTAAGTGTGGGGGTGTTGGTGTCAGTCACTATTAATTTGGAAGTGGTGATGCGCCTGGCTTTGTTTGTCAGTCTTCCTTTATTACACCACACTATTGTCACCGAAAATCATGATTAATGTGTTGAATTTAATGATGTATAATTTGGCAACTCCACTTTTTAAAATAGCTGTCAACTTGACAGCACTGGGAAGATGTATTTGGTGGGTGGCTTTAGAGGGAGACTTAGTTTTGGGTTTACTAATTGTGATTTGGTTGCTGAAGTTGTTTTTCAGCAACTCAATTAGTGCAGACAAGCCACTGACCGATATTAGTAGAATTTTTGTTTTGACTAGGTTTGGTTTTGCTGCATTTGCCTGTGGACAGGTGTATGTGTTTGCTTGAATATGGTTTCGTGTGTGTGTGTACCTATTTTCAGAGCTAAAGCCTAAACACAACCACCTCTCAGAATGGCTTAAAACCATGTCGTGAAAAAATGTGAAACACATGTGGATAGCCAAATTACCCATCATGCAGCAACTGGAAACGTACCAGAGCTCTGAACCTGTCTGGAAAACGCTGTTCTGCATGAGCGTGATCTTTAAATGCCCTTGTGTTATGACCTTTACTGCATGAAATGGCCACTTTGTGTTGTAGGCCTAAAAGACGTTGAGAGACAAAGAGGCATTCACTGACCTGTGCAATGAGATCAATTCAGTGGTGAAAGAGATGCAGAACCTGGCTGATTGTGTGCCTGTCAGTGTGTGTGTGTGTGTGTGTGTGCATGCATGCTTGTGAGTCTGGACTGTCTGTGTGTGTATATGCGAGAGTGTGTGTGTGTTTGTACGTGTCATGTGTTGGAATTCAAACCTGTTTACCCCTCAAATGTCTTGATATGGGCCATTTACATTCTGGAATGAGAAACAGATTCAGATTCAGGGACAGTTTCCAAGCCCCATTATTTGCCATCACTTTCAAATCAAAATCAGTTTCCCCAGCCCCTGTTGTTCTCCTCTTGGGCTAAAATATTTTTTCTTCAAGTGTGTCTGATGAAAGGTTTTCTCTGTACAGCCCCAGAGAGCCGGCGTGCAGAGGGGGAGGCAGCTTTGTGTGTGTGTGTATCTGTGTATGTGTGTGTCACTGGAACACATAGCTATTGCAAGATAGAAGAGAGCAGTCAACACTGACCTAAGCTGCCCTGCGCTGCTGTGTTTGTTTAGAACAGAGAGTGAGTGCTTCATACTAAAGACAGATAACATCACCACCAGGAAACGCACATGGGCGTGCGCACACACACACACACAAAGGCGAATGCACTAGCCCAAAAGCGCTTCTCTGTTGTGGTGCATGTTTGCTTGTGATGTGTGTTGTCTGAAGTGCTGTTTGTTCTCCTCCCCATGCTTGATCAGGTTGGATGAAATCTGCCTCTCCCTGCCGATGGCAGCGACACAGTAGCCGAGGGGGGATACTGATCTGTCAGCGCACCATAGCGACAGCACTTAAGAGACTCAGGGTAATGGCTGTTCGTGGGCCCTGTTAAAAACCCTCCCCTGTTGCTGAGGCTTAGTGTCACTTAGGAGGAGGGTGTGAAAGATGCAGCACAAACTGCAGGGACTCTAACCAGATGCCTGCCAACTGTAAAGACAAGCTCCTGTCCAGAGAAATAACAAGATTCTAATGGCCGTTTAAACCTCTGGCAGGTTAAATATTACCCCCTCTACTGGTTTGTGTTGTTCACTTTTATCTATGTAAAGTACATGTTTCACTGGATTTGTTGAGTTGTTTTTGTTAATATATGGTATGATGTGATAAAGAAGATAGAAGAAATTATTATGACAGCCATTAACATCAAAAATAGAATGATTTCAAAATTAAAGTTAGAAAGAAACATTCATAATTAAATGTATTTTATTTATTTATAATTTAAATGCTTTATCACTGTGTGGGTGTGGATTGGCCAATAAATCCTTATACCAAAAAAAATTATAAGCTGTCTACAGTATAGTCACCTTCCAAAACTAGGCAATATGTTCCAAAATAAACAATATGACCATTACAAAAATTATTTAGAAGACTGTTTCTCATCTGTTACCTTCTTATTGTTGTGAGTGTTGTATAAAACTAGTCAGACTTCTAAATACAGCCAACTTTCAAGGATTTGGGGTTTTCGATTAGGTGTTGTGCACCTTTAAGGCAAGTATGGTGCAGAGTACACAGAATGGACTTGTGTTGAGAGGCAGAAAAGCAATAGTATTTTATTATCCTTTCAAATGATTAACTTCAAAGGTTACATAAAGCTATTAATGTAAGACAATGTGGTATTTTTTACTTTACTCATTGTGTGTGTGTTAACTGCTGTTATTCTGTCTTAAGTTTAGATCACTAATAATACTGGGTTAAAGTTATGGTTTTGGTTAAAATAAACTAATGGTGACATACACAGTTTTTCTGGTGAGGGCAATCAATGATAATCAAGAATGTCTCTGGCAAAATAAGCAAAAAATCCAACTGTGGTCAAATTCTGATTTTGATTCATACATTGCTTAACTCTGACAGACAATACTGTGTTTATGTGAAATTCCATTGTTTACTGTGAGAAGATTTACATGTAGCATCTAGATCTGAGCAGACTCCATCTGCTGATGAAGACTGCATGAAACAGGGAAGTAAGTGCACTTCAAGATAAGACTGATTTGTCACCTGGTGTCTCCAATATCAATCATTTAGCTAACATGGACAAGAAGTCTAAGAGGTCCACAGAATCATGTTAAGATGAGACATCTTCAGTTCTAGAAGAACTGCTAATGTAGACTGTGCAATATGGTCAAAAGCAATGGAACAAGCATGTAACTGGACCTTGAATAGTGTTTGTCATCTGCTATTCCAAGGCCGAGAATGAATGTGATGGAACCACATAAATGAAATTAGTCTGCTGGTTCATTCGAGCTATGCAGTTTGTAAAAGTCGGAGCATAACAGTCATTTCTGAGATACATTTTCCAAAGTTGCACATGTGTTTCCTCTACAAATGACCTTTAGGGAATAACTCTGAATATTTAAAATGCTTGCAGCTTCTTTGCTTTGCTAGTGCTACAATCTTTGGCAATTACAAAACTCACACATCTTTTGTGGACTTTTATTCCATAGTAATGCAAACTCTGATGAATATATAGTACTGCACCACACACTAATTCAGGACAACACAGCAATACACCTCTGCTTGCTTATTGGTCCATGGCTGTTATCTTATGGATTGAGTAGACACGCACAAGACATAGAGTTGGCCATTATTCTGCTGCAACTGTGGGGCTTCATAACTCAATAAGAACATGGCTGTTGGTGATTTATGCTGCGGACCACGGGAGTCCGTACATAAATCACTAAGAGCTCACCTATCGCTTTCACTTATTCATGCTAGCTATTATTTATACCGCCACAGTCTGGCCCCGTGTAATCAATATCCTTAATTCTAATTACATCTCAAGCACTCGCCACTCTGTGTTGTTGGAACAACACACATTTGCGTCACAAAATGTTAATCAGCAGGGTCGGCGCAAGGCACAGGAGGGGATGAAAATCACTGAATGAGGGAGAGTGTGGTAGAGTGAGAGGGAGTGTGATTAAAGTAGAGTGCAGAGATGAGAGTATCAGCTTTACACTCCAGCGGTGGGATGACCTGAAACACCTGTGAGATCACACGTAATCTGTCGTGTTTGGCCGAGGGTCCAAAATGGTGTGGAAGAAAGGCCAAGACCAGATGAATAGAGAGGGGATCAGCCTCGCCAAACAAACAGAGCTTCTATCCAGAGCAGAGTGGCCTGTTGACACTCCCCATAGTTGGCTATCTGTGCTCCCATCGCCTGTTGACTCTGCTGCTCAGTGGATTTCTGACAAGGATCAGACCATGGCTCAAGTCAAAGTCTTGTGTTCATAATGCTCAGTATGCTAGCGGACACTATAGGACGCTTGGCGTGATAAGATCTCAGTCCCTGCTGGTCAACCTGCTGTTTAACTTCACAAACAGCAGCTGTGACGACAATAATGATCAAAAAAACATCCTTTGTTTTTCTCTGTGGAGTTTACGTGGTTGGGGCCTGTGATCGCATCTCATCTGCACAGCTAGCAGGGAAAAGCGTGGCTGTGAATGTGTTTGTGCACGTGTGTATTGTTTGCTTTTGATCAAAGCTGATGTGAGCAGGGATGAGGGATCTAATCTGTTCAGCAGGACACAGAGAGGGGACAACATCTTGACCCCTTGCACAGTGGCTTGACTATATATAGATAAAATGTTACTGTTAGTTTGTCCACCAATAGGGCAGAGAAAAAAAAAAGATAAACACATGTACAGGACGATGCATGATCACCACAAACTAGCCTCGAAAACTGCATGAAGTTGAGTATGTGATCACGCAGGTCACCCTCATCTGCTGTTTGCCCACCAAAGATTACTCACACTGATAGATGTGTGTTTGTGTGAGAGCATCTGTGCCTCTGTGTGCTGTTTACTGTAGGGATGAGGAGTCTCTATAATCCAGAGCACTGCTGTGGCAACACGGAAACAGAGGTAGAGTGACGTTAATCCCACGGGAAATAAGAAGAGGTGAGACGAAAAGGTCACCTGTGAGGATGGGGTGGGTGGCGTCAAAGATACAAAAAAAAGAATTATCCAAAGTCAAAAAGATTTTCCAGGAATCTTTCTTGGATGCCATCCAAGGACTTACTTAGAACTGGCAACAATGCAGCTGCTGCTGCCTCTTGTTTATGTGTGTTAACAATGTAACAATGCAGTCATGTTTTTTTCAATTTTACAAAAATCGAAAATCGAGAGGGTGAATGTGCAGTGGCAGGATATCTCTTCCTGAATCTGGAGGTGAACAGACCCTGTGTGCATATTTTAATATTATATTTATTGTGTGTGTGTGTCATGTCTGTGTGTGCATGTCTGCGTCTTGGTTTGCTTCCAGCTAACAAAATATCTCCCAGTGGATATGTTTCACATGCCCTGACATCAACTTTTGTCAAACAAGATTTGCCTCGTACTTGTTAAACTAATTGGCCTTCATCCTAAACTCGAAACAAATCATGTCATGCATTCCATTATAAATCTACCCCAGTGGAGGTTCTTGTCAATAGCAGGAGAGAAAAAGAGGAGTGTGTGTCTGAGAAAATGTGGCCGTGTGGTAGCGGGGGCATGGAGCAGAAACACATCATAGTTGTTGTTTAATTTGATGATGTCTCTGGCGAGAGCAATGTGGGCGTGCTGCTGGCTCAGATCTATCTTCCCCTCTCTGTTTGTGAATGTGTTTTTAACCATTAGATCATTGTAGCAATACACTGGTGGCAGCGCTCCGGCATTACCCTGCCTGCAGCATCGATCCTCACAGCTTCATTTACAACGCTATGGATTTCTGCATCCGAGGGGAGGAGTGAGGGACTACGAGAGACAATCAGTGAGACAGAGAGCGAGCAAAATGGAATTTTTTGAGGCGCTTTCAATCCATGGGTATAGTGAATGGCTTAAAACTAAAGAGAAATATATGTATATATGGACTGCTTTGAAGTCAACATGTGAAAACTTCAAAGGGCTAGTAGATAGGTTGTTATGCTGTTTTTCAAAGCAATAGAAGTTTTAAAGGGGAACTCCAGGTATTTTAATATTGTACTTCTATAATGTTAGAGGACTTGCAAGAAACAGATAAAAAAAAATTGAATTGTCGAAATCAAAGCAGCAGAGGTCACGTCATCATGACATTTAGTCCATATTGTGGATCAATCTTCAAAATCCCTGGATCTATGCTTCCTACTCTGCAACTCATCGGTCACTTCACTTAAATGGCATCAGAGGCAGTAGAGTTTGTTTTCAGTAAGTAATAACCAGGTTTACATCCAAACGTAGAACAAATTTTTACTTTTTAACCAGCAAAAGAAAATACAAATTAATCTTTTCCTCAACTACCATTGTGCAAATAATTTGAGTTTGTTAGATAAACAGCTGGTGGTGCTAATTCTCCAGTAGGGTGACAGTAAACCACTGCAGAAGAAGAGGCCGCAAGAGATGACATAATTTAAACTATGCCAGGATTTATTTGCTACACCTGTTTCCACTGCACTGATTTTACCAATACACTAACTTTTCCACATAAAGTCATTTCAGCTATTTTTTCATACCTCACACAGTCCCCCTAGAGCCAAAGGTGCATAACTACCATATATACTGGTAATGCAGCTGCACTAGAGACCACACAGACAAGCCCTTCTTTAGTAATTCATTTTATCTTGTCAAAAGAGCTCAAGCATCTACAGCATACATAGAGCAACTACACTTAAATGGTAAGCTGTGAGCATTTATAGCACTATGTGAGCCAAGTCATCTGCTCCATGTTGTCCTTGATGTCATTCATTCACCAAATTAACAATAAAATAATATAACAGCTTTATATCTATGCACATATAGTTTATTAGCTCATACCTCTGTGTTATATTTCTAAATTATGTCTAAATAAGGATGATTTGAAAATTCAAAAATGAGCAAATGAGCGGAATTCTGGGTTATGACGCATGTGATAGATAGAGCCTGCTTTGACCATCTTGCATTGAGGCCCAGTGCTCATTTGTTACGCTAAAGGTAAATTATTATTATTAGGCTGAACAGTAGTGCCCCCTTACTAGTCAACTGAGAATGTGAAATTGGTGGAGTGTCTATTTAAAGATTCTTTACTCAATATTTTTGATAGTAACAAACCCACAGAGATTCATCACCTGATATCCCTTCAGCTCCATGAAGTGTTTAACAGGTGGCTAAAAAAGGGGGCTACAAATGAATGCTAATGTTGCTCCACGTCTGCTGGATGTGGAGATAAGCAACAGTTAGCCAACACATTAGCCATATTCAGTATACAAGGTAATAATATGTCAGCAAAATATTTACAGTTTGTTCTGTTGCTCCCAAGTGGCTAAAAAACAATACATGCAGATTTAAGGCATTAAGCTGATTCATACAGTTGAGAACAACTGTTCAACACAAAGCAACGCCTCATCACCCCGATCCTGAAGTGATCTTTATCCTATGAATTTGGCGTGTTCCAAGAAATCTTAAGATTAGGCAACACTGCTGCATAACACATATTACTCATTCACGACAGATATTGCTTGGGTAGTGACATCACATCAATTATTGATAGGCATTTACAAATGCACAAAGCGTATATTGATGTAATTTGAGTCCTGGCATATGAAGTGGGTCTAGTTAATGTATCCAAAGGGATTTATAATTCATTAATTCTCTGTAGCAGCGATGATTGAGGCTTAGTAGTGAGGATGTGCCAGGAGAAAGAGAGAGAGAGGGAGAGAGAAAGGAAGGCGGGGACAGAGAGAGTGAAGTCAAGGTCAATCCACTGGTATAATACGCACAAATGAATGAGCTCACTTTCTCTCTCTCAGTCTCTAAGGTTTTAGAGGCTTGGAAGTTTCTTTATCAGGGGATCAGAGGGCTTATGAATGTCACTACTTTTAAACAATACGCACAGTGTGTGTGTGCAGAGGAGATAGGCCATATCTTTGGCTTGGCTTGGGGTTCAATGATGTAACTTCACCCCAATTAAATGACACAATGCCTGTTAAGATTACAGTATTAACAAGAAATTATACGCCATATTAGATGCCGCCAGCTGGCTGTTTTTCAAGAGTTTAGCTAGTTCAATTAAAGAAAGGTCAGTAAAGAAATGGGTTTCCCAGTCTGCTGTGGTTTTTACTGACTGTTCAGATCCTGACCTCAACCTATGCAACACAGACTGGAACACTTCAGCTGTGATCCCAGGCCTTATCAGCTAATGTCAGTAGCTGAACTTGGTAACTCTATTGGCTGAATGAGAACAGTCACACTATCTGGAGAATACATCCATTATGGTCCAATTTGAACTTCATGTTTTACATCAGCAGTGCCACCATGAGAGTCATGTACCTGCATGTGGCTTGGTGGAAAGTAAGGGTTTGAGGGATGGGGTGCTGGATAGGTATGTAGCATGTTGGACTTTCCTTACAGGACTGGAGTTCACATTCTGTCACTGACAGTGCGTATCCTTATTAATAACCATAACTACAATCATTCAACAACTTCAGTCAAGGTTTTAGTTGTCTAACATTAATGATATGATATAACATTTTGAAATATGCTTGTTACTGTGGCTGGGAGTTAGATAGAAGAGGTTAGAAGGATGACAGAATACTGTAGGCTCAATTTAACCCAGCTGTTTGGCTTAGCTCATATAGACTGGAAATTGGTGGAAAAGTAAGCTGACTCACCAAAAGGTAAAAATTCATTTATCAGCACCTGTAAATTCACTGATCAACATATTATATTTTGTTCCCGATAAATAGTATACACCCTCTTGTTGAGTCAAGGCTTACTATGATCCCTATCCATAACATAAAAAGATCCTCTAGACATTTTTGAATACCTTTAGAATAATAATTTACGACTAATATGTTTTCTAAAAGATGTTCAATTAACTGGTTAAATCTTGAAATTAAAGTTTAACTACTAGTTACAAGATGTCTCCCTCTTCATGTGTGAGTGTGTGTGTGTGTGTTTCCACGTCACAGATGTCTAAGAATATACCTAGGCCATGACTGAATCCAGGCGTGAGATTTCACAGAATCCTCCAGTAAACTCATCCATAAACTCAGATTTGAGGTGGCTGGGAAACTTTCCTCCTTCTGGTGTCAAACTCTGGACAGACATCATTCTGCATAGTGAAGGTCAAACATTCAACTGGAAGTAACACCAAGCAAAACACATTTTTTAGTGGAGGGGATGCTGTGGTTGCTATTCCTAGTTATTGTAGAAAGCAAAATTGAAGAAAAAAAAAACATTGGCATTGGAGTTGATTGTAGAGGAGAAACAAGTCAAACTTTGTTGCATTTTATCTAACATTAAACTCTGTATGAACTACGTTTTTCTTTTTGGCTTTTGTTGAAGACTCATGCTGATCTGCAACTTAAGGTACATACTGCCTTATGTGATGTAATCAGGTCAAGGCCTCAATGTTCAATATCCATTTTTGGAAGAATGGTCCTTGTTGGAAAAAAAATTGTAGGGATGAGTATACAGAGCTCTTATCAAACCTTCTGGCTGATACTCACTGACACACTTGCAGGCATATGCTGAACCTCCCATGAACACACATTCACACACACTATTATGAGGAAGAAATACATGGTGAGAAAAAAAGGGCCTTCCACACTGCTAGTCCACTGTTTGCCCATATTTTACAGTTTGGTTCAATACCCACACACACACACACACACTCATACATAAATACAGATACACACAAACACTTGTACATGAATACACACACACACACACTCCATCATGGGGTTTACACAGTTTTGCATTCACCTGTGATGCAACTTGCAGATTGCAAAAGTGAAAGAACAGTGGGAAGTGTAAAGCTGCCTGGGCTCTTCACTTTTTCACATCCACGTTTCTTACGTCGGTGAAAGCTTTGTTACAGCGTTTTACTGAGCAGCTGACATGTCACAATAGCTATTTTCCAATGCTTCCTCTACCCATAAGCACAAACTTGTTATGATTGTTATGGCATGTGATGCAAGAGATAACACTTTGTTTCACCATATGGATTTTTCTCCTATTGCACCCAGTTTGCACTTGATAAAATGAGGGCTGCATTTTTGTAGAAACACAGCAATCCTTTATGGACACCCACAGGATTTGTCATGATTATGCATAGCTACCATGTACCATAGCTCAGAAAAGCTAGTTTGAACTCAGAGATTGAAGGACATATATAGAAAAAAGGAATCAGAGTCAGACTAGGTTGAGGAGAGAGAGGTCTGGACCACACACTGTTGTGAGACTGCCCAGAGCAGCCAGGAAGGAGGAAAAATAGGGCCCACATTATTTGGTGGAATTGATCTGTGGAGCAGCGAAAGACACAACAGTGGGCAAATCCATACATTTTCAGGCATGGGCGACCTGCGTGTCGACAAAATACAGAGCCTCGTGACACAAAAACAGAAAAGAAGGCAAAAACTAAACAAAACAAATCCTGTGAATCACACATCAGGAGAGGGCCAGCGGAGTTACGTGAAAATGAGGGAAAAAAATAGAAAGGATGAATGGGAGAGAGAAAGAAAGAGAGAACACAGGCAACACAGGAACAGAGAGCAGGAGGAGGAAACAACAGACAAGTTTAATATTTCTTCAAGAGATGATTTGTTTCACCGCAGCACTTACCACCGCCTGGGCCAAACAACAACAGATACTCAATAATGGGCACAGGAGAGGAGGAGATGTTTAGTTTGAGCTCATCGTAGTCTGTTTCAATATATGCAACTGCCAATTTATATAACAATTCTTCATTAGCTCTAATTATATGAAGGACTGTATATAGGTAGTAGTGGCTTCTTTGGTGTCAGATGTTTAAAACCCCAATGTATGTAGTCTGCTAGTTTACAGTGTAGAAACTTTTTTTTTAACCGTTTGAATATGAATTATCAATATAGAACCATATATGACTATTAAGTTATATGTAAAAGAATGTCAGTGTGATATTATTATTGTGCACATACGGTTTTGACAACCAGTCCATTCTGTACCCACAACTTTCTCTAGAAACAACAGTAATGAGCCCAGATAAAGAAGACACAAAAGGAGGAGGATACATTACCATGTGTGAAGAAAGAGATGCGTGCACGGCCGTCCTGTTCCTCCCCACTACCGCCTTTGTCAGCGTGCTCGCATGTGGGCATATATGCACATGTGCGCGGACACTTTTCGCAACACATGCCAACACAAACACAGAGGCAAACAAATAAAACACGGGAAAGCCAATGCCTAAAGACAAAAGCTGCGCTGCAGAACAAAAGACGACCAAAAAAGCCATCAAGACACCCGCAGCAGGCACCCATTGTGATTAATGAAAACAAATATTGGGAGAGAGTGGGGCACAGGCACAGAGAAACAGCACAAACAATGGAGCAGACAGCATAATGCATTCAGGGTTCGCTGACGGCCCTCTAGTGCAGAATGAGAATAATAGGAGGGGAGAGAAAGTGGGATAGAGGGACAAGAGAGGGAGGGAGAAGGAGGGGAGGAAGAGGAAACAGGAGCACTAATGCAAAATCCATTCTCCCTAAAAACATCAACACACACACACACATACACACACACACATCACACCATCACACCAGCCTGCTTTCAAACCCACGGTGCTGTCACTGCGTCTGTGCTTACACCTGCTACACTTAACAGTCTTGGTGCAACTGTCTTTTCTGTTGCAAGAGTGAGTATGAAGCACGCACACACACACACACACACAAAGCTGTACATCTCTAGGAATATCTGAATGCACTGGAGAGTTTAAATGTGGTAAATATTGCTACGGCATGTTTGTGAGTGCTGTATTCTCAGTGTCATGGCTTATTGGGACATGGGACCTGTCATTGCAAGGTAATGACAGCTATAGGTTGCACCAAATTGCACATAAGCACCCACTCTGACAGACAGCCTGTGATTTTCAGATCATGTTATAATAGGTTGGTTCAGAGTTTATCAATCTGCAGGTTGGGACCTTTTGAAAATGTTTTAAAATCAAAAATTGTGATTTGACGAGACAGTCTCAACTCAATTTCTATCTACTTGCTTGCTTCAGAGCTTTCAGCCATATCACATGGTCTTCCTCAGCTCCAATGTTCCATTATTCTGAGCACATTTAGGACTTGAAGATTTGAAGATTTCAATTCAGAACTACTTGACTTCCTGGTTATCAGAATTTGACCTGAAAACTGAGGTCATGGGCTATAAAATCTACAGGTCAGGCTCTAATGCATGATTTAGAAACAAAATAGGTTGAAAGACTATTGATTTATAGTAATACACAGTTATTTAACTAATTTTTAATATTCAAGGCGTATAAAGTAGCTATGAACGAGCTTTAAGCATCCTGTATCACTGTAAGTTGTTGAACTTTCGTAATTCTCGCAAATTACACACAGAGACATAAAGACACTGCATTATGTGCTCTGCAGTTTTGTCAGATGGCAGACACCAGTGGTGAAACAAACATTTGCGATGACACTAACCACAGAGAAACTGAAATCCAGACGACACCTCTGCTCATTAGGCTGCTGCTAATTAGACCTCTGCTGATTAGATCCTCCTCTTCAACCTTATGTTCTTCAAAGAAATGAGTGACATCCAGTGATCCTGAGCATCCTCTATTTGCCTGTGATGATGCAAAGCTAACTGATGTCAGACTTGATCATTTAGCTCTGAAAGTCCACATTTAGCTTCACAGCTTTAACTCCCCTGCTTGAAGCGGGTGTGTCTGATAAGACAAACACGGGGGCTTCCCGTGGCTCGGCTGCCAACTGGGGATCGGCGCAACTTATTTTCCTTCATCGACAGTCCCTAAACAAACAGAGCCAGCAGGATAGGGAAGAAGGAGCAAATTTATGTTGTGAGACAAAGGGTAGCCGAGGGAGGAGGGAGGGAAGCAACAGTCGGGTCCGGCTGTCTGGCCGAAGGCTTCCTTTGGTGGTCTGTGTTATTCCAATCCGGCTTCATTACAGTCTTATCTCTAGGCGAGCCACACAGCCAGCGAGAACGGGCCAGAGAAGCACTGCAAGGTTGTGGACCCGGCACACCTGCCACCTCAGATAAAATAAACATCAGAATTAGGGCGCAATTTTGGCTCCTGCTTCTCAACGTTTATTGGTCGTTTTGCTCTCTCTCATCCGCCTTCCTTGTTGATTAATCCCTCTCTCCTCTATGTTTGTCTCTGTTTTGCTCTCTCTCTCTCCGCTTTGTCCCTCCTCCTCTCATTCCCTCCAGTCCTTCCTGACAGGGCTGTGATAATGGGACAGTAAATTAGGACCATCCCGTTTCCCACCTATCATCCTCTCAGCGGCTGATGTGATCTCTCACCTATAAGGTCAAAGGCTAATCTGTGTAAAGCAGTCAGTGCCGTGGTCATAATAATCAATCACCATGTGCTGCAATATCACAGGCGCCAGAAAATGCTGTAAACATCACTGTGAAATTCCCCTCCCACAAACACACCTGCTGCTTTTATGTGCATTTCAAAAATCACACACCAGCAGACACAAAGAATGAATGATAGCCAGATTTCACGTAATTAACATTCATTAACATTATTAGCATTTATTTTGCAACCCGTTTCAAGATCAGCCACAGCGATGGCGCTGCCAAATATTTGTCATTTCCTAGTCAAAAACGGCTCCTTCTGCAATTGCTGCTGGCACAATAGCAAGTGTTTACATGGTTTTGTAGCCTTTCACGTTCTTCCCTTTGCTGGAAAATCTAATCACTCTCACAGGTTTCACTTAATCACATGAAAAACAAAAACTGAACTATTGAGTCTCTTTAATCCACTTTGTGAATACATATTGGAGAACACAGCTTTCAAATTCCAAAAGGGATTAGTTCTAAACGGCAGAGACAGAGAGGCCTTTGAGGGGAGCTAAAATTACAGGTGGAGTGATCCCTTCTAAAATTATCCAACTCTTTTATATTGCGCCTCTGAAGAATTCATGCTCATGTTTAATTCCCAAGCTCTGATAACGAATGTCTCCTCCAAGCACCTGAAGATTAATAGACTTTTACCAGGTGCTCTCTGTCTTTTTATAACACACTCCAGCTATTTAAACGCTCAGCTGTCTGGCTGTCAGCTTACAGCATGAGGTCATTTAGAGGAAGTCTTAACCCATGGATATACTTACAGAGTGGTATGGCAAATACCATCTGACACAAGTAGAAAGAAAAGTAAACACCTAAAAAAAAAAAAAAAAAAAAATCACTTGCAAATAAAGCTTTGATTCTGAATGTTTGCAAATGTTTTGATTTACATGGAAATGATTTTAAACAGAGTCTACAGCTGTGCTGTGTCGTACTAATGGTCAAATCAGACACTGACACCCACTTCATGCAGTGATTGGTCAGTTGGGCGGAGGTGAGAATGTACCTAAGGTTTGAATCTCTTTTTTATCAGGTAGGCATGCTAACATTTAAGCTTATGCACTGAACATCTGAACAAGTGCAGCTGAGGATGATGAAAAAAAACCTGATGATAGAACAAGACGTAAAGTTAAAGAATCACCAGAGTTGTTATAGTTCATCTTGAGGGGGACAAGAATGTCTACTTGTCTGAACTAAATCTCATGGTGATCCATCCCATAGTTGTTGAGACATTTCACTTAAAAACCCAAATGTCAGCCCCGTGGTGTAACAACTCTGGGTATAAAAGAGACTCAGAGGCAGAGAAATACTTGATGAAAAGTTCAAAAAGCCGTCATCTTTGCTGGGTAGCAAGGCAGTCATACACATATAGTGAGTCCAGAACAGGCAAACAATAACAGGCAGGGAATGGACAAAAAAAACAAAAAAAAACAAAAAACAAAAACAAGGCAAAGTCACAAACCATGGAATTAAACACAGGGAGAATGCTGGAAAGTGATGAACACACAAGGTGGAACAAAGACTTATCTGGCAGGGAACAGTGAAAATGGAGAGTAGGTGGACTGACAGGAAACATGAGCAGTAAGTAGAAAAGGTGCAAATTTGGATGATCTAAGGGCAGGAAGCACATGGAGCAAGAACCCAAACAAAAGGACAGGTGTCTATATAAAATTTTATACCTGTCCATCCTACATTAGCTGAAAATTTTCATCAAAAGAAATGTGTTCCTCACAGTGGCGCTAGAGAAGAAGTTAGAGTATGACAAAGGTCATAAGGATTCATCCTCTGGGGACCATGAATGTCTGCAGAAAATGTCGTGACAATGCATCAAACATTTTTCAGGTTCAGAGCCACACAAAATAACTTGCTGTAATTACTGTGTTGTTTCTGGATGTTCATTTGATCTAAATAAAACTTTTTTCTTAAAAAGAGAAACAGCAGTGAACAACTAAGAGCAGAGACTTAGACCAGCTACACATCATAAAACCAAACATTTTACTGTTGCCCACGCGCCTCCTTCCACCAACACAAGCCAAACTTTGAGTGATGAAAAAGCATATTCAGATTTCACACTCCAATAACAACAAGTAATCAAGGCCAGTGGTGGAGCCGGGCAGCAGAGGCAGCAGACCAAGGCGGAGTGACGCTGCCGCAGCCCTCAGTCACACTCTAAACACCTGTCTCCAAATGGACACATCAATCCCTATTTCACAGCCCGCCTGGCCTCCTACACTGACACACATGAACGTACACGCGTGTGGTGTGCACTATACTGTGTACGCAGAAGCACACAAATGCACACACAAACTAACAGAAATCTCCACATATCTGTCCCAGCAGATGTTTAAAAAAATCTACAGTGGGTAAAGACTGTTGGACAAAGTATTTATCTACAAAGCCAGAACAGGAGACACCAAATGGATGGGGGTCAAAGAAGATGGAAAGCGGCAGAGCAGAAATCAATCCGTTGCAATGCAGCATACGGTAATCTCACTCTTCTGCAGGACGGGCTGATTCACAGCCCTGGAGTGGTGAGGGATACCGTAGGTGCGACATGTGAGAAAACGGCCGTGGCCCGAAAAGAGGGTAGTGAGAAGCACTTAGCACCTGGTCTGGGATAATACCCATTCTCTCTCTCTCTCTCTCTCTCTCTCTCTCTCATTCACAAGCACACACATACACACACACACACACACAAGCACTTTGCCTAATAGAGTAGCAGCAGTAGTCAGCGTTTCCCATGGCAGGCTGTAATCGCATGGCTGGACTCAGTGATGGATTTTGGGTTAGAGGCAACATCAGCACCGCTGCAATAAACACACACACACACACACACACACACACACCGTTCACATGTGCATACTCTTAGGTATTTGCACAAAAGGTTCTGTGGACAAAAGGATTAATGTTGATATGAAAGTTAAATGGAAGAGGCATATGAAGAATAATGTTTTTGGATTTTTCCCCCACCATACAGTACAAGAACGTTTCTTTAATGCAACAATAATCAAAATAATCTCTGAGAATTACAGGATTTTTCATATAGAAACAGGGTCGTTATGCACGGCCCAATGCAAGAATGTCCTCTACCTTTATTTTCACATATTTGAAAAAAATTTATAAGTACCCATGCATTATTTATAATCCCATGATTACTTTAAACCTTAAGAGGAAGTGGACCCCATTTGTGCCTCTTATGTATTAACATGACATTTCATTTTTCCAAAAATAAATATCTGTTAATCTTTGAAAAGCCCAGAAGGTCACAACAGTTACTGCTGTTTTAAAGGTATTTCAGGAACCCTCAAAGACTCTAATAACCATTCAGATAGGAAAAAAAATGCTCTCTGCTGACCAATCTGCAGCATGTGAGACAAAATGTAAAAGTTTAGTACTAGTCATGTTTAGAGATAATGCATTTTTAAGAATAGTGCAAGATAATGATGATGATGATGATGATTATTATTATTATTATTTTACATCACTGTTACTACTCCCACTATTGGTGACAGTTGGGGATTAACATGTTTGCTGTCTTCCCTGCCAGTTGATGGAGGGTTAATACCAGTTTCTTCTCTGCTGCAGGAAACACTGGCTTGGTGCAGGGGCAGGAGGTGTGGGGGAAGCAGCTAAAATAAGAAAACAAATACAGCTGCTGGTCCCTCACAAGTTGTCTTTGGTACATGTTACGACTATATTTAAATCCCTCAGTTGAACACAGGACTTCTCTGGATTGCCACATGCCATTCACTGTCATGGTGCGTGTGAAAGGGGCTTTGGAAGGGTTAAAGCTTTAATTTGGGGTGGAGGGGGTTTTGACTATCCTTCAAGCTCCCACCCCAAACCCTGAACAGAATATCAAACGTGGTCTGTCTATGGAGACACATTGGATGGAGCTAGGCTGTGTGATGAAAGTTAGGAATGTAATGTACTGGGTAATGTAACTGGTAACATTTGCTAGTGAGTAATAAACTAACTTATGTACTTATACTTATATACTTATATATATATACTTAAATATATATATATAAAATAAGTAAGCATGTGTTTCAAGTAACTTGAAATGGTTATATTTGTTTATATTTTGATGTTTGTATTATTTTGTATTATTTTTACTGTTTTGTCCAAAACTGTTTTCACACATGAACTCATGCATGTAGACATTACCTAGAGGAGATGTATGTGAGAATTACCTTGTGGTAACCTTTCGGTACCTTGCAGTAAAAAGTTTATGCTCCTTGGGGCGCCCTCATCATAGCCGAATGGTTAGGGCACGTACCATGTGGGCCCTAGTGGTCTGAGCAGGCGGACCCCGGTTCGACTCACGATCTGGCCGGACCCTTACTGCATGTCATTCCCCCACTTTCTCCCTGTTTCCTGTCTCTCTCACACTGTCCTATAAATAAAGGCAAAAAAGCCCCAAAAAATACTTTAATAGGAAAAAAAAAAAAAAGTTTATGCTCCCCCCCATTTTTCCAGTAGGTGAGAATGCATCTGACACTGATACGCTCCTGTTGCATGATACATGTGTGAAAGGCCAACTCTAGACAAAGTCCGGACAATCAGGTCCAAACATGTCATATGAGGAAACGGCTGAAGATTATTTCTTGGAAAAACTGATGGTTAGCTTCGGGACCTAAATGTAATGATAACACACAACTGGCACAAACTGGAGCTAATCAGCAAGATTATTACTGTTTATCGTCTGATTTTCAGAGTGTATAAAGAGTGATTTTTAGATGAAGAAACATGGAGCTGTGATCAGGATTGTATATTTAGTCTGTCTGGTCTCAGGTGTAGTGAGGGGTGAAATAAAGCATGTTTGCTTTCAGAGATCTATGGCCAGAGAAGGCTCCCAGACAGCTGAATTATTCACAAACCAGCACAGAGGAATCCTCAGTACTCAAAACACATGAGCCTTGAGCGTATGTGCGAGCCATACACAAGCTTACACAGGTGCACACCTACAACATGCGCAAACTTACAAATAGATATGTCTGGGCTTATACATGTGTACATTCAGTATCGACAGACATTAATTAGAGCATGCTGAGGGCACCACCATCTGTGAGCAGACGAATGATTTTCAGAGATCCAACAGAAATCCCACTGTCTAGGCGAACTCCTTGAGTATTGCGACGGTCCATAAATACCGGGTGAGGGTGATGATGTGAAAACTGGTTTCGATAAAAAGAGAGAGAGAGAGAGAGAGAGGTCATAAAAACGACAAACAGAAACAGTCATCTCCATCTTATTCAGCCTCTCTTCCATTAGTGTGACAATTTCATTAAACAAACATAATGTACAAAATCATTTCCTCGACTTGGCTGGCTCCAAGAAATTAACAGCAACATGGAAGTCATGCATAATGAATGTGAACATTTGCCATCTACAAGTCTCCCACAGTCAAACATTAATTCAACCTCGCACAGGGTGTGGAAAAGGGAGGAGGAGGACAAATGGAGCCCGGGCAAGTGGAAGGACTTTGGAGAGTGAAAGTGAAACCATTGGAGGTGGTCTGACCGAGATATACGCTGCCGGGCTCAAGTTCCCTGACTCTGGAATGAGTGAATTGGAGTCTGGGTAAAAATGTGAAAGAGAAGAGGGCATAAATTGGCTTGAAATCTGTGGTTGTATCCAAATTATTTCATTTATGTTTACCAAAACCAAAGAAAATCATTACGCCGGCTGTTAAAAATTATACTGCGGACACTGATGGGGAATTTTTTCATTTCAAAGACAGGAGAAAACTGTTTGCTGTCAGAGCCATTAGATTGTGTAATGTGCGGTCCAAAGTGCGTCAGCAAGACAAATTTTGCAGTTCATATAGCATGAAAGAGGACAAATATCAAATAATTAAATTCAACTTGACAGGGAGTTAAAAGTACACGTCAAGTCAAATGAAGTCAACTTGCTGCTCTTTTCCCATTGATCAAAAACAGGAGAGTTTGACATGACTCTCATGACCGTGCCAGAAACACTTGGCATCATCTAATTCTCTTTGCATAAATCTCACAATCATTTATCTCGACACAACACAACAAAATGCTAATGGTAACATTTTAGGGAGGGGAGCTGAAAAAAAAAAAAAAAAACGCTCATCCTTCACGAGAGGTGATTTATTACCCAGTACAGCAGGGTCATACATTAATTTCGTTCTTTATATAAAGGGCCTGTTATTTCTGCATGCATAAATAAAACACTCAGACAGACATGCACACATAAACACAAGCATAGGAACGGTGCGTGTGCACGCCCCGCACGCAGCCGCAGCCTTCACACTCAGCTTGCGTTGGGGAAAATGTCACAGTGTCGAGAGGATGTTTATCTAGCGGGGACAGATTTGATGGCTTGACGGGGGCCCCGGCGCCGCAGCTTGGTTCCCCCCTTTTCCTGTGATGCAACGTATGCTTGTGTGTGTGTGTGTGTTTTGATTGTGATGTGTGCTGTCTTTGACTGATGCCGGCGCCGCGTTCAAGCAAACGCACATCGGATCTGACACTGCCGAGCCAGCGGTGTGACAGGCATGTGACAGGGCAGAGCTGGTCCTAAATGACTTCTTAGGCTCCATTACCCTGCCAAAACACTGGACACGCCATTTCCTATTTCCCATTTCCCATTTCCCCTTCATGGTCACAGAGCCCCTTACTATTCACAAATGGATCACTGATTGCACCCTACCTTTCGCTCAGTGGAGATTAATCACACATAGATGCAAGCTTGCACGCACGCAGATAAGACAACCCCTCTGCTGCAAATCAAAAGGGAGAAGCTGAGCGGGGTGCTGAGTGCCAGGAGCAGGCCAGCAGTGGTGGTGATTATCCTGAAGGAAGCATCAGTTGTTGGTATTTACACTGCCACTCTACCCTCTGATGTTTTGACACTGGCAGCCTCTAGAAAGTGGGAGAATTTGTAGCGCACTGAAGGTGACCGAAGATGAATGTGTCATTAGCAGAGACACAAATTAGTATAGAGGGGGAGTAGAGAGGGTAAAGGAGAGAAAGGAGGGGGATTTTCCAAAAAAAAAAAAAAAAAAGCTGGAGCTATGGCACAGGACATAGATGTAAAACTGACACGACAAAGGAATGCTGAAGATAAGGATAACTTTCGAACAAGAGCTGTTCTTCACACTATAAAGGACAGTGACCCATAACCTTAAAAATAGCAGTGAACGCAACTCTCAAGTGCCTTTGCAGTGTGTCAATAAAAATCAAAAGGATGTATGATCTTTCATCTCCCCATGATGATGGGGAAAAATATATGACCCTCACATGTACACACCCTTTGATGTTGGGGGGGGGGGTCATCTGTCACATTATATGGTCATGAGGGGTTATGATCTGATCCACAGCAACCCTCACCCACTCCTTATATCACAAAAGGCTTTGATGTGCTGCCAATTTGCCAAGCCGAACGTATTAGCCTCTCCTAATGAGGATTGCGAAGTGTATGTTTAAAACCCTGACGCCTGTTAGTCTGTTGATCTGACAGGGAGAGTGCTTGTCATCATTTAGCCAGTTTAGCTCAGTCGAGTATGGTGACATTTGTGCTATTTCCTCCCTGGCTATTCTGCGCACTGGTAATTGCAGTCTTATATAAAAAGCCACACATCACATTTAAAGTGAGGGAGAACAAGTAAACAAGGATATGAATTCCACCATCAGATGCAAAGACGCATGAATCATTTATGGGGACTAAATATTTGCAGACATGTGTTGAGGGTGGATAAGATCTTTTAGATTTGCGGGGTTGTTGACAGAACAGCCCCCTTTTCTCTCGATTAGCGGATGATGTGTGATAACTAGCGAGCACGGGGCTATGAGAGAGGAATTGATAAGAGAGGTGAAGACAGAGATAAAGACGGGCAGGCAGATGGGCAGAGAGGAAGAAAGTGGTGGCAGTAATAGCAGCAGTAATTTTCTAAACTGTTTTTTTTTCTTTGGGGTGATTCTCTGTCCGTTGTAGCAGAGCTCCTGGCGCATTGTTTTTGAATGAGCTCCGGCTGGTGTGAATGAAAATGAGATTTCACTGTATCCTGTCCGCTCAACACCACATGAGTCTCAATAAACACTAAAAGCGCTTCTCATTTCATGCTTCCCAATGTGTAGCAGCAGACAGCAACACCACGGCAAGCAATCACAAATTCAAATGAAAAGGGAGAGGGGAGGAATTTCTCCTCCACAGCCTTGTTTAATTTGCCGCCTCCTGGGCAATTGAAACGTGCCTCTGCTGTGCTGTTGTCTGAAGGTGTGCGAGGCTCAGAGAGGATGCCATACATGTTTTCAGTGCAGGGGAGAAAGGAGGCCAGGAGAGAGAGAGAGGAAGGGAAAAAAAGAGAGAAGCAGAGCCAAATAAAAAAGACAAATTGAATAAACTCGATACTAGGTTTATACCTGGAGCAACGTGTTGAAGTTGAAACGCACACCCACACGCGTAGACCCCCCCCGAGTCGGAGCAGTGTGCGCTAATGCCTGGAGCTCTCCAGCCGTGCAGCTGCCTCAGGGGAGACATCCTGATAACACAAACTAACTCCTAGCTCCTGGTCCCAGCGGACAGACAAACAAAAGACAAGGTTTTATCTGCTTTTATCTCATTAAACACTCTATAACTTGCCTAATTGTTTACGAAGGGATTTAGAAGAATATCCCACCCAAGCTTTATGACTTTGGTGTGTGTGAGCGTGTGTGTTTGTGTTCACTCCAACCCCACACATGTTGGGGAGTATGCATTTGTGATTCATTGTTTTGAGACTTAAGATGGGTTTTAATTAGGATGTGTATGGGGGCGCAGCCTAATAAGATATGGCGAGAGATTAGGAGACAAAGGGCTGCATTTTAATTCTTCCTCACTCCATCCATTGCTTCATCTTTGGAGTCATCACTGGATTATAAACAGTGTTGAATTTGTGAAGGCTGGGCACACACACACACACATCTGGCTCAAAAACAGAAGCAGGCCTGGAAAATTTTATTTTTATAATTCAAAGATGATATTTTCCCTTTGCAACCAATTCATGTAAACCTCATCCCTGGCCTCCTCTCCTACCTGCCTTTTTTCCCCCCTATTTTTGCCTGCTTGTTAGATATTCAGCCAACAGCACCCTCCTCTGCCTTCCCCGACCCCGTGCTTTTCAATCTGTCCATCGTAACACTTGAGCTTTGATCTTCTCACCCAGGCCTACTCATCCCAGCCCTCCAGCATCCCATGCTCCCTCCCTCTAACTCTACTCATCTTTAATACCTCCCATATCCATCTCCATCCTTCTTATCCCTCATTCCATCCCTCCCCTCCTCCATCTTTCCCTCCGTTTTCGGCCCCCTCTCTTGTGCTTTGACCACGCATGTGGAGTGGCTATTGCTCCCAAGGTACTTATTAGTGCTGTGCTTTTAATTACAGTTTGCACATCGATCAATTGCTGCATTACTAGTTGGTCCCCGCTGCCCGGTTACCATGGTGATGGATCACCTGCGGGGATCCGTGGTGGTCATCTGTGACACTCGGATGCAGATTGCTCAACCCCCAGGCAAGCCGAGCTCATCTATGATGTTGACAGTGGAGGTATTAGAGCATAATGAACAGTGGAAAAAGGTGCATTAAAAAGTTCCAACTGAGAGAGAAGGAGAGAGAGGGGGAAGAGGGAGGGAGCAAGGAAAATATAACAGCAAGGGGGAGTGAAAGAGAGAAACCCCATTCGCTAAAAGACCAAGCTATCCACTCCACAACAGTCGCTGTCGCTGCATTCATATATTTCACTACATTTCAAACGCACTGATTTGCATTAATGAAAGATAATCTGCACGCCTTTGAAGTTTTATTCTGTCCTCTGGGAACAGGGTAGAAGCTTACTTCACATACACACGCACACACACACACACAAATCTGATGCTTCTGCTCAGCATGCAGAGAAAGAGCTCAGGCACCTGTATCTCAAAGCACCCCTCCACCTCCTAATCCTGATACAGTCTGACCTCTAATGAGATTAGGATCCCCTGTTTGGTACAATATTTAACACATCAACAACACCCTCCCACTCACACACCTACACACTTCTCCCTGCATTTGTAGTATGCTTACCATACTTACAATACATGTGAATTATTTTCCTTAAGCCCCTTGCATACAACGGCGAGCATGTATAAACATATACATCAAAGTACATACACATATTAACCAGAGGGCGGAAGGGCAGTCAGATCAAATACAGTTCAGGTGCTGATGTACCATGAAAGGTTGATCTTGGTTAAATAGCTGCGACATATTATTCCAGTGGCCCAATGGGTGCTTCTGCCCAATAGACGGAGGCGTGATCTTTTGGCAGAGCAACAGAGCAGTCCAATGAGCCCCATCATATCACGTTTTTGTTTTGTTTTTTTCCTCTCATCTGAATGAACCATCCTGACTCACCCCATTCCCACTCAATACTCCCCTCCGTCACAGACAGACACACACACACACACACACACACTGATATGAAATGGACACACGTATGCGCTCGTCCTAAAAGACCTGTGAAATAAGACAGAGAAGCAGTGAGTTATCTGTCCTGAGCCAACCCCCTGCCAAAACACACAGATTATTGCTGAGTTCATTAATATGCAGAAAAGAGCTAGAATTGATGTGTGAGACTGAGACAGTGCAACTTCAAGAGTCACTAAGACGGGCTTGGGAAGTTATAACAACACAACAAAGTAACTGCCGCCCAATCCTCTCTTCAATTGAAACGTGTCAAGAAAGTGCCACAGGCACCAGCAGCCACTCTCAGAGAGGCGTGATGTGACAGATTAAGCTCCGTTTTGTGCTCAGCCAACCCATTTGAATGCCCTTCCCAAAGCTTACAAAGGCAGAGCAGAGGAGGATGCCCCCCTTCCACCTCTGCTAACTTAACTGCATGCAATGTGTTTGTGTAATCTCATTACCTGGTCTTGTTGTCTAACCCAGCCCATAGTGCTGTGATGGGCTGGCATTACTCTGATTAAAGAAGGAGGAAAGCTGAGGAAGAGGGAAGAAGAGGAGAAGGTGTAAGCAGATGAGAATCTAAATGTGTGTCGGAGGGGCAGGGACGATATAAGCACTTATTGGTATTAGCGTAACTTTCAAAGGCATCCATCTCAAGTGTAGAGCAACCTTCATTCAAAGTTACTCCAGTCCTGACTTTGATGTGCCAGTGACAAATGATCAACAGGAAAAAGGTTCAGTGCTTGTTGGTTTTTTCACTGAAGGGAAAAAAACCCCTTTGGCTTGAACCTGAGGTCATTAAGAGGCAAATAAATAAACACAGAAAAGTTTGTGATATTGGAAAGCTGTCAGCTTCAGCCAGCGTCTGCTCACTCTAGCCTGATGGAGAGCCTTCTTCCTGGGCAAGTCCCTGACTCTGGGCCAATGAATCAGCCTGCTACGGGACATTGGCAGTTGTCGTAGTGATATTGCCTGAGTGTCAGCCTATGGAAACAGTCGCGACACACGTGTCGCACAAAACAGATGCTGATACACCGTGAGAAACACACACACCAAGTACACACTGGTGTTTTATGTGGGACTTTGCTTGATCTGTACCCAAATTGAATCTGAAAACATAATAAAATACAATTTTAAAGTTATAATCCTTAAGATTTGCATGAAATCAAACCCCATTTTTGGATACTTTGTGGTCAGTAGTATTAGTTCAGCAATATTTAATCTATTTATATTCTGTAATTTTCTCTCATACAGTAGTTTTCATTTGCAGGGTCCACCATTCCTTTGCTGGATTCAAACCGAACAATGCATACATTGTGTTTACTTTAATCTCACTGATATCAGCTTCATTGTTGAGATTGTTATATTATAAAGATATATAATATATATATTAAAATAAAAATTATATATGCAAAACTGAGTTTTAGTCATTGGTGGACAATGCAAGCCTTGGCAGTGTCTGACTGTACTTGACTCACTATATGATACTTTTCCATTTCAGTGCTGGTAAACAGCATGTAACCATATCATTATTATTATTTCTAATGTTTTGTTGTTCACTTGACTAAAAAGCAACCCCAGACTGAGGAATAAATATCAATGCACCCTCAGTGAAATGCAAACCTGTAAAATGAAGGAACTAATATTCCTGTCTTTAACATACCTGTCAGCATTTCAAATTTATTGAGGCAGGCAATTTGTGTGTCTGACTAGACATAAATTGAACATACTCTGCCGAATTGTAACATTCTTGGACAGCCAAAGGTCTCAATTCCATCTATTTCCTGTCCTCACTTGCCTGATCTCATATAATTACAAACTGGCCAGTGAGCCTCTATAAAGTCTGACAAAGCAAAGATATGTGGTGCGTCATGCATTAAGTTCTTTCTATAAAATGGCACAGCTGAATGTATGCACGTTATTATCATGTGCGTGTAAGACACACACATATAAGAGAGTGATCTGTCCTCCTGTTAAGTCTTTGTCTTGAGTTGTCGCGGACGACTCACTTGACATGCACTTCATCCAATATCATTCTACTTTCACAGGATGCATTATAAATGAGTACACAGAGACACACATACAGTATGCGACACCCTTTTCTCTCTCTCCTCCTGCAAGATCCGCCTATTCAATTTATCAACTTTTATAAAACAAAAGAGGAAGAAAACAAGAAGCAATATGTCAAACTAAACTACATATTGGCAGGTGAATGGGGAGCCCTTAATGATTACACATCAATAACGCCCTCCCACTCCACCTACACACTCCCATTTGTAGTATAACACCATACTTACAATACATGTGAATTAGTTTCCCTAAGCCCCTTGCATGCCACCCAGGCATATACAAACATATACATCAAAGTACATACACACACATAGCCAACAGAGAAATGACGGGCAGTCAGATCAAACACAGTTCAGGTGCTGATGCACGATGAAAATTGATCTTAGTTATGGCGCTGCGATATGATTATTCCAGTGGTCATAATGGTGGCAAGCTTCTGCTCCAATAAGACGGAGACGGTGATCTTTGTGGAAACAAACAGAGCAGTCAATGAGCCTCATCATATCACGTTTTTGTTTTGTTTTTTTTTCCTCTCATCTGGACGTCGTACCCATTTCCCACTCAATACTCCCTCCGTCACAGACAGACACACACACACACACACACACTGATATGAAAATGGGCACACGTCGTGCCGTCCTAAAGACCCATGAAATAAGACAGAGAAACAGTGAGCTATCTGTCCTAGGCTAACCCTGCCAAAAACACAGATTATTGCTGGGTTCATTAACATGCAGAAAAAGAGCCAGGAAGTCTGAGTATACAGAGACTGAGACAGGTACAGCAAAGAGTCACTTCGAAGGCGGGGCTCTAGGGAAGTTATAACAACACATCAAGTAACTGCCGGCCCAATCCTCTCTTCAATTGAAACGTGTCAAGAAATTTTACAGGTAACAGCCACTCTCAGAGAGGCGTGATGTGACAAACTCAAACTCCGTTTTGTGCTCAGCCAACTCGTTCTTCAAAGCTTTACAAAGGCAGAGCAGAGGAGGATGCCCCCTTCCACCTCTGCTAACTTAACTACATACAATATTAGTCTGTGTAATCTCATTACCTGTCTTGTTGTCTAACCTAATACCGCGTGCTGTAGTGGGATTTGGCATTATAAATTAAAGAAGGGGAGAAGCTGAGTGAGAGGAAGAGGAGAAGGTGTGTGGGCAGTGGTAGCGAAAAATGTGTGTCGGAGGGGCAGGAATGACATAAGCACTTGTTGGTATTAAGGGTAAACTCAAGGCATCCATCTCAAGTGTAGAGCAAACTTTCATTCAAAGTTACTCCAGTCCTTGACTTTGATGTACCAGTGAGCAAATGATCAGCAGGAAAAATGTCTGCGTTGTTGGTTTTTCACTGAAGGAAAAAAAATGCCCCTTAAGCGAACCTAGGGTCATTGAGGCAAATAAATAAACACAGAAAGTTTGCATGTTAGAGCTATAAGCTTCAGGCCAGCGTCTACTCACTTCCAGCTTGATGGAAGCCTTCTTTCTGGGCAAGCCCCTGGACCAATGAATCAGCCCATGGACATTGGCAGTTGTCATGTAGTGATATTGCCTGAGTGTCAGCGCCAGTGAAACAGTGGCACCTGCGTATGCTGAACAGATGCTGACACACCGTGAAACCCCACCCACTAAGTACAGATGTTTCTATGGGACTATTTTCAGATCTGGTTGTACCCAAATTAGTTGAAACATAAATACACTTTAAGTTATAATCCTTAAAGATTTGCATGAAATCAAACCCCATTTTGGATACTCTTTGTGGGTCAGCATTAAGTTCCAGCAATAGCCACTTAATCTACTTCTGTCTGTAATAATTTTTCCTCTCTACGTGGTTTTCATTTGCAGGGTCCACTGTTCCTTACTGGATTCAAACTGAACAATGCATGTATATTCTTAATCTCACTGATATCTTCACTGTTGGAGACTGTTATATTATGCAAGATATATAACATATATATTAAAATAAAATTATATATGTAAAAGCTGAGCCTTTAGTCATTGGTAGACACTGTATAAGCCTTTGGCAGTGTCTGACTTTAATATGACTCTACTATATGATACTTTTCCATTTCCAATTGCTGGTAAACGGCGTAGCAAATTCATATCATTATTATTATTTCTAATGTTTTGTTCACTTGATCAAAAGCACAAACCCCAGACTGAGAATAATATCAATGCACCTCAGTGAAGTAAACCTATAATAAAATGAAGGAACTAATATTCCTGCCTTAACATATCAATTTCAAATTTATTGGGGCAGGCAATTTGTGTCGACTAGACATAAAATTATAATTTTGGTGTATGTCAAGGTGATCTCAATTCCATCTATTTCCTGTCCTCCTTACTGATCTCATATAATTACAGGCAAATCATTGAGTACACCTTCTATAAAGTCTGACAAAGCAAAGATATGGTGGTGCGTACATGCATTAAGTTCTAACTTCTATAAAATGGCACAACTGAATGTATGCCGCACATCGTATCGTGTGCAGACACACACACATATAAAGAGAGTGATCATCCCCTCCTGTTAAGTCTTTATGCAGGTTGTGTTGACGACCAATTTTTGACATACATCACATCCAATATCATTTCACTTACACGACAGGATGCATTATAAGTGAGTACACGAGACACACATACAGTGTCGTACACCTTTCTCTCTCCTCCAAGATCAAGTCTTCAATTTATCAACTTTTTATAAAACAAAGGAAGAAAACAAGAAGCAATATGTCAAACTAAACTACATATTGGCAGGGGTGCAGAATGGTAAGGCCATGTAATGATTCGGGGTCCCAGAGATGAACAGCGTCCTGAGCTTACAATAATTGTATATATTTACCATGTCAGGGCTCCAAATGAGTTGTTTCAGTGAGCCCAGGATATACTTTCTTTTCTAATCATAACACTAGACATAGTGGAAATTTTCTGTTCAATCTCTGCCCAGTAGTGACTGGTAGAAATATCAGATTCTGGTGACTGGTTTATTACAACAGCTTTTTCATGGCTGTAGCTATCATTCCTATATATAACATTGTGCTTAAATGATAGTAATTGCTAAAATGGTGACACGGCTTCGACAGGGGAGGAAAGTCAGACAATCAGGTGCTCTGACGGGTTGTAAACAGGCCAACTTGGCTAGATTTTCTAAACTGAGGTAAAACAGAACTGATTGCTCCTGAAATGTCAGTAATTGCTCTTGGCACAGGAAAGATTGTATGTAATCAACTAAATTAAAAGTTTGCAGATTAAAGTTGGTGTATGTAATCTGAGGATAATACATTTACTTTCACCTGTGTACTTTCACTCCAAGTCTCAGATCTGGCTAACCTGGTTACTCTCTGACATGTTTCTTATCTGTTTGATCTCTTCTCATCAATGTTGTTACATCCCTAAATCTGAGCAATTAAAGAAATAGTCTAACATTTTGATAAGCGTATTTTCTCTTGGCAAAGTTAGATGGGAAGAAGATTGATACAAATCCCATGTGTCTATTCAGTGCAAGCTACCGCAAACAATTAGCTTTACTTTACAAAAACAGATGACAAATTGGAACAGTCAACATGTAGCTAATAAAATTCATAGTTTGATTTTCCTTAAGATTAAGTGAAATATAACATATTAATAAGCAATCTTTAAAGCTGCTGGAAAGGCAATTTTGTTATCTTTAGACAGGCCACTGGATATTTCACAGTTTTCAAATCTTTTATGCTAAGCTAAGTTGAGCCTAACTGGCTACACATTTTACCACACAGACATGAGAGTGGTATCATTCTTCTCATCACATCATTTCTGCATATAAATGTAAGTGTTTAACTATTTCTATAAAAAATAGTAATATAACAAAGTTTAAAAAAAACAATCAAACTAGCATTTCCAAATTTACCAATAAAAGCTACAGTATTAACACAAAATGTATACATTTCAAAGTAAAGCGCACTCATTATTCAGGGCTGGCCCCTCGATGTTGAATATATTGTACATTGTCTTAATGTATGTTATTTTCACCACTAGTCAAAACGGTACATTGGTAAGAATGAATACAATTTATGGCGAACAAACATACAATTAAATGCAATTGATATCCTCATTAACAAGCCTCAAAAGCCTTTAGTGGTGAAGTGCATCAGAAGAGACTGAGGAGCTGAGAAGGGTGGATTAGGAGGATACTGAGCTTGCTGATTAATAGTCAAACCTGTGTTTTTTAAAACTTTCTCAGGCATTGGTTAAATAAATATGCAGAACTGGCGGCTGTCTGAGGATGCAACCCTCAAGTATCTGCAGGTACATTCCAGGTAAACTAGAGGAATTGACCATGCTGTTTAGCAGTCAGCTCAGGTTTGATCAGGTGCAGTAATTTGAAATTAGTTCGATGTAGCAGGTAAAGAGCTTAATGCCTTTAAAGCCTTTGAGATATATGGCTAGCCATCTATCTTGTGTGTGTGTGTCTATGTGTGCATTTGTGCATATGTGTTTGCAACAGAGGAAGTATGTGAATGTGTTAGAGACAGAGATAGAGTTCATTTGGTCGTTAACCTGGTATGAGTGCATGCACACTCACATACACACAGGCGCATGGACACACCACATACACACACGGATTGCTTCACCAGACCAACCTGTCATTACTCCACAGACCAAATGAGGCAGCTAATAAAGTGTTGCATATAAACTAATGAAATATTACTAGGTGAAACTCAGTTGAATATTAATGACAAAGGTAATGCACTATTTATACCTGATTAATGGATCGTCTCTCTTGGGCAAGAGATGAATGCAGCGGATGATCAGTGTAGGGACAAAAGGTGACTCCAGTGAATGAGGTAGCTTGGGTGTATGGAAAATGCATTGCGGATCAAGTCTCTGCAGGAGGGGAAGAAAAGATAGGGAGAGAGAAAGAAAAGAAGGATCCATTGTTGGGAGGCAAACAGTTGTGTTAAGTTGGTGGACGGTCTGCATACAAATTCTTGTTTTACTGGAGTGGGTGATGATAGTATTCATTTATAGATCGTAATTATGAATCACACCAAAAGCAGGATGGGAGGCGAGGTGTGAAGTGTGCCGTCAAGCATTTTACTGAGGATACCACGTTACATATTTCATCTGTATTTGACCTCGAGTTTTGTAACAAGCTCCTTGTGATTTCAAGAGTTGAGACAGTCTGAACAAAGAACATAATAACTGCAGAACTACATTTACTTCTTAAATATATTACTACATCCATCTCTGAAGAGTAAATGCACTGACACTAGAATAACCTGTTGAACAGACTTGAGAAAAAACTGTGTTTTGTGTTTTAGGATTACGCTCTTGCTGTTCTTAATATGGAATGCAGTTTTCCTACCATTACGTGGTGTTTGTGCTCTGCATAAATAAACTGCTAGACATTACCTTCCTCATGTATGAATTTGTCTCAACACACAACTCTTACTGCTATATTTATGAGACAGTGTATTGACTTAATTCCTGCTGGTTCACGCTAAAAATAAACCTATTCATGGTTCCTAACCCCTAACCCTTAGGATGATCCGTGTATTCTATATTTTCACTGTCTCCAGTACATTTGATTTCCTTCTTCCTATAGTATAGCTCTTAGCACATTCATTGCTACTGCAGGTGTAAATATTTAAAAACAGATTACAAATAAGTTGTTTCATTTGTGAAATGAAAAAACAATGTTAAGAACTTACCTAAACAGCTGGGCACTGTAGTTTTTAGTAAAGATTACTCACACAGGAGTAAATTATGCATTTGTAGGGGGCTATTTTAAGCTGCGGATTAATACACATTTGATGCTCTGGGAAGTATTTAAGGCAGAAGGACAGTGTTTGTGCAGTTAACTCACAATACCCACATTCATTCATAATGATGGAACATGTCACCCAGTGCAATAGTGTGGCTGCTTGATGAGTTCTTAATTGTTTGTGGACAGTGAAGGTCTAAGGCACCAAAGAATAAGCTGTATGGATCGGCTACACAGGCAGCACTACTGTGTGTGGTAGTTAGTGGGATCGAATTATAGTTTGTTTTGGCATTTTCATGGGATTTTATAACAACAACAAAAATACAGAATTACACCAGTTGTATCCCATAAAACAAACGCGACTACATCTGCAGGTGACAGTTGAGTTTTGTCCCCACAACATGATGAATACACAATAAACACACACAACTCTTGATATTTTTGTACCCCTCAGTAACAGTGATTCAAAATGAATGAAAGTAATAAAAACAAAACAAGTAATAAGCCCAGTATTATTTTCTGGACAGAAACAATACAAATTCAAAGAATCTTTTGAGTTTTCAAGCTTGAACAGTAATAAATATATTACCTAAAAAACTTTCAAAGAAACAGGCACTGGTAGAAGTTGTCCAGTTACCAAATCAAGGGTGACAGGTATCAGTCTGGACAGAGAGAAGACAGAGAAAATCAAGTGATGCTCTGCTGTCAGGAAGTCAAGACAGCTGCTATAGTCACTCCATCAGAAAGCTAAACTCACTCATGCAGCTGCTGCCTCGCAGTTAGCACCACAAAACCATAATGCTTCATAAGCTTACAAAAGGTGCTTTAGAGCTCTACACAAACTTATGCATGTGAAATGAGCAGTTTGTCTCCCTTTTCAGACTAACAGACTATGCATAATGCATGCCTCCATGGCAGCCCTGCTGGAGTGACTGAGAGATTGATAGATTGATTGATTGATGATGACAGTTATGACTAATTCATTAAAAAGCTAGAAAGCTGATCGTGCATGTCACTCATTTGGGTTGAGGGAGTCCACTGGCCATACTCAGCCTGTGTGTGTGTGTGTGTGTGTGTGTCTGTGTAGTCAAGTGAAACATGGTTGATAGTTAGGGAGGGCAAAACTTCTGCTTCGTGCTGCCCACCGCACCACCACTCCCGACAGAAATCTGCTACACACAAATGCACACACCACAAGCTGCTCCCAGAATCAGTGGTAATTATACAGAGAAAAAGAAAACAAAAAAGTCACAAATGTATACATCCGCAGTTGACATGAATATGCAGCCAAGTGTGGAGTTACTCTGTGGAGCTCAGCTAAGCTCTAAACTATGTTTGCACAGCAACAAGAAACCACAAGGCTGTACACAAGCAGTGCTAATGTGTTCACCCCATTGAGATGCAGTGCATCTCTGTAGTATATATGCAAAGAGTAACTGAGACATATTTAAGCACGACAGTATGTGTATGTTTGCATATGCATTACTATACACAGCTCTATAGGGGGGCAGTGTTTATAAAGTGGGACTGCACAGCTCTGTTGTAAGCAAATATTGCATCAGACTTTACAAATACAAATGAGGGTCACTATCATGTTTTATTCTGATCTGCACTTCCTTCCAATAAATGCATAGCAACACAATGTAAAGAGGAGCATGAAACAGCGTTGAATAATGTCCAATTCCATAATTCATACGTCAACAGGATCCTTTGGAGCTGAACAGATCAGAGGATTTTGTGAACAAATTATGCAATAAAAGCAAAAGTAGTGAGTGACAGAAAGGGGGGAGAGAAGGCAAGGAGAAAACAAGTAAAAGTCGGGAGAAAGTGTCAAACAAACTGAAGCCATGAATGAGAGGAAGAGATCAAATGAATAATTTGTCATTATGTATGCACCTCTATCTGCTAGAAGTTATGTTAAGTACATCTATTTTGTCAGATACATTTTGAATGAAATGTAATTTCTGCCAGGAACAAAGTGCTACATTCTTGAATTCTTGGAATTCATATAGAGGCAGTCAGGATGGATGAAGGGCACAAAGTGAAGGACTTTGTCACTGGAGACCTAGGTTTGCATTTGATTTCTGCATGTGGTTAGGTCTTGACAACTAAAGCACTTTGATTAAAGACACTGTTAGGCATTTAGGAAAACACATGTATATTCACTTTCTTGCCAAGAGGTAGATGAGAGGATTGATACCACTCACATGTCTGTACAGTAAATATAAGCTAGCAGCCAATTAACAAAAAGACTGTCAATGGGGAAACAACTAGTCTGGCCCTGTTCAAATGTGTACTACCGGGACCTCTAAAGCTTAATAATTAATAAACACCTCATATCTTGTTTGATTAATTCTTAGTAAGGACAACAAATTTGTGTTTTCATCTCAGTCTCAAGACTGCAAAAAAAGGAAACTTCCCAAAATGTCAAACATTTTCCTTTAAGGTTATAGAAAGATTATAGCTTGGGTTAAATGTCACAAGTGCATACATCGTACGTCATACTTCAAGTAAGTGTGGATTGTATAATATTTAACCAAGATGACCATCTTTCCATTACCTCAAAGGCACTATATACAACTCATTGCTATCACTACACAGCCAACCTTAGCATTAACAGCTGTTTACTTAAACCATTGCTGTGTTGACAAAACAACAGGCTGTCTTTTGTTGAGCAGCGCTTCTTCCTCATCTTCTCATGCTGGACTGAGGGCAGGCTGGATGCTACAGTGACTCATTATCACAAAGTGGTATAATGAGATAGGTATTATGAGATGAGATGGCCGGGGCTGACAGGTTAGCATGCTAACTCCAGTAAAAGATAAGAAATGATAGAAATGGAGGCAAAACAAGAGTTAACATCGACATTGCTTTCCACCCCTGGAGCAAGTTGTTAGAGAGTAAAGGAATGAGGTTTTATGCTGAACTTGCAACATCACTTCTAGACTGGTAAGTAAACAGCTGATAATGCTAATGTTGGCTATGAAGTGATAGCAAAAATTTACTACATACAGCATCTTTGAATCTAATTTTATCATACTTTAAATGCTTTGATTTGATTGGATAATGTTCTTTATTAAGTGAATTATTATTATTGCAAATTCATAATATATAAATGTCATTTCTAGCAGACAGGGTCGATATATGGCTACTCAGTGAAGTAACTTTGAACTGTTAGCTGCTTGCAAATTAGATATATGACCAACAGCCATCTACATCTTTAGCATTCTTTTCCCACATACAATCTTCAACCCTACATACATACTCAAACATACACATACATAAACTCTGTCCACGCCTGCAGACTGCTAACTAGCTCGGCTGTTTGCCAATAAATCAAAGTGTGTCATTGTCAGTTGGATGGTTAGACACTAAACACACACCCATGAAAAAACAGTTGGCAGCTTCACACACAATTAGGGAGACTGCAACAGGATCCCTTTGGGTTAAAAGCATCAACTGGCCCGCGTATGGCGCGATTTGGAATTCTCTTTAAACAAAAAAACATCTGCATGAAAGTGGGAGCTTGTTTGGCTGTGTGTGTTTGTTTGCGAGTGCACACACTTGCACATTTGTAAAGGTTTCTTCTGTCTTCAAAGGATGAAATGCAAAAGAGCTGAGCATACCTAGAGGGAGCAAAAGAGCTGCAGTGTACCAGCCCTTCAAGCCTGCTCTGCATGCTTTATGTGTCCGCAAGTAACAATATGTATGCATTTCCACATTCAAAGAGACCAGTGAATATTTGAATAACTGACAGACCATGCTTTAGAGAATAAGAATGAATAATGTGCCAGGGATTTCTTCCTTGATAAGTTCAGCTAGTTCTATACGATTTTTCTGTAAAATGAGGAGATACAGAATGAATGAAGTAAAACACTGAGGAGGAATACATTTCAAAAAAGAACATGATTGAATAATTAATTCAATCCATGGTAAAGAAACTAACATAATAAAAATGCTAATAGTGACTTCCCCCTTTAGGTAAAACGTGACACAAATGCGCTTAACTGAAGTCTCAGTAAAACTTCTACAAAAGCTTAAATACTAGGAGACATGAGACGAACTCCGCCATGTTTTCCAAGTTAAATATGTGATGGTGCATTAGTATCACAGACAACTTGTCTGCTTGATAGCTGCAGACATATCAGTGAAACCTTGCCTCCAGCTAGACAGAGAGTGAGCAGAATCTAACCATCCGATCTGCTGAGCCTCTCCAGGTGAGCTGAGCTCCAGAAACCTGGCTCACTGTTGCCTGAGTCACCGGCTGCTGCGTTAGCACACACAGCCGAATCTATCCGACACAGAGCTGCCTGCCTGCCGCTTCAAAGACCTTCTTCAAAATATTCCCCTCTGCCTCTCCATCTCCACCGATCTCTCTGCCACTTTGTACTTGCAACGGTAGGCTGAAAGCTCTCCCTTTGCCTTGTCAAACGAAGAGAATGGGCTTTGAGATGCTATCTCGCTGAACGCGCCGTATTCCAAACAGATGTAACACACAAAGGATGGAATATATAGAACAAGACAAGTGAAAGAGTTTTGTTACTTAGACGGGTGAAATTTGATGCATTAGTATGCATGGGTGCATCTGCACATGCATGCAGTCCCGTGCAAACATATTGTGTCTTGCATTACAGATGATGATTAGGAACAATGACATTTAGTTTGGTAAATGCCACAGCTTAATGGGCAGAGTTAAGAACAGTTAATGATGTCTGGTGCGAGGCTCTGCTGACTTAGTGTGAAGACATTAAAGAGACAGAGAGACCTGTTTTCTCCAACAGTCAGAGCTCCCTGGTTTAGGTGCAGCGGAAAGGAAGGGTCCTGGCACTTAAAAACCTCTAATGCTTGCCACCCACTGTTCCCTTGTACCTTCATTCCTCTCTAATTCCTATGAGTTTGCTATTTGTGGCCTCCTTTTTAAAAAGCTGACTCCCGAACCATCAACCTCCTCAGTCTCCCATTTCCTTCCATTCGGACTCACCTCCCCCCACCGTCCAATCATTTCCTCCCCCAGTCGTACTCCGGCATAAATCACCTCTCCGCGATAGTTTTAATGGCTTTTTAATGAGCCTAATGTTTTCTGTTTTAATGAACTTCTTACGTCAGCCTTAATCATTTTAGGGGGATGAAAAATTATTGAGAGATGGCCTACATTAATTTAATTTACTGTTCAATCTGCACAGCCCTCTTTACAACCCTGGGAAGGCCGGGGCAAGAAGGAAAGAGAGGAAGGAGGGAGGAAGGGAGGGAGGAGTGGAGAACGGTCTTATCACAGAGTGGGATAAGTGGAAGAGATTTTAAAAGGGATAAGCAGGAAAATGAGGGCGAAAAGCAACAAATAAGAACTCACAATGTGTGGTGTAAAGAGGTAAAGAGAGGAGGGATTAAGTATAAAAAAGAGAACAGGGAACAGAATGGGTGGTGTAGGAGCTGTAATTTATGAGGCCATGCTATAGTCTTGTTGTTCAGGCTTATCTCCAATTAGGCTGCATTGTTGAGGCCTGCCAATGCTAGTTTCTACCACTCTGTGAGACCAGCAGATTTACATAGCCATTAACACAGCAGGTCCTGAATAAATGAGCACAATATTCAGCATCTGTTGCTCTATGTCAGAGTTTTCTATCTCGTTTTTGTTGATTCTTTCCCATTCTTGCTCTAACTTTCTTTTTCTTTTTTTTTTAATTTTTTCTCTCCACAGGTCTTTCTCCTGAGTGACACTTAGAGTTGTCATTTTGCCAACTTCAAATTAACGGCGCGATCAACCAGCTGGTGAGGCCTTATAATCTAGGAGCGGAGTACCATCTCTTCCTGTATGCGGTTTGTACGTCAGTTTATCCAAGGACACCTTACCTTGCCAGCACGCTGTTAGAGTCAGCCCTCCGTTTCACTGTGTTGATAGTAAAAAGCTGCGAATATGCCAAGGCTGGCTGCCAAGATTGCTTTGCACTACCTGAGCTAAGTTGTCCTTTACGGTTTGTGTGTGCGAGCGAGCGTACGGCTTGTCTGTCCTCAAGGCTGGAAGCATTAACATGCGCCACTGATTATATGAAAAATCACAGCTGTGGCTGGTTACTATAAGTGCTGATGTGTTTAATGATCCATTGCTGGATTTGTGCGAGGGTGGACACAGGTCTTGGTAGGATTGAGAACGTTAATGTCAGAGTGAAATCAAACACATATATTATTCTATCAAAAGCAGATCGCTGTCACCTGTGACATTTTTACTTATTGCCGTGTACCTTTGGTTGTGCATGACAGATGTTCCTGTCCTCTTGCAGACGGACATGTTGACCCCGGCCCCGCCCAAAAATACTCACTGAAAGATTAATTTTCTCAGAAAGGATGCGGTCCCGCCCCACCCCTCAGGGTATAGACTGACTGATATGTCTTCCTGTCTGCTTAAGATACTAAACATGCAGATCCTCCACAGTCTGCTGCCTTCACACCATTTCCGTATTAGTATCCACCTGTCTCAGCTCAGCATTCACTTCGCTATTTTTTTCATCCTCTGTTAATGTCCAGCTGTCAGTCTGTTCTCCTCTGTCCTTCAATCACTTTTGCTTATATCCTTTTCTTGTCAGTTCACTCCCTCCAAATATTTTTTTTTACCAGTTTCTGTTAAAGCTCAGTGCAGAATCAGAATAAAACAGTTTGTTTTAGCTGCATGCTATCATTGTCAGAAAATCAGTATCATTTTGAGTTGTCAGGGGCTTCGACAAAGACAATTTCTTGTTAGAAAATCTTGATGAAAAATATAAGGTTCTATCCCCACCAGACAGCAGGTTTTTCTTCTTTCATTTTCTTACTTTGTGTTGTTTTTTTCAGCATTGTTGGGAATGATGTGATTTGAAAGCGAGTGTTGGGGCCCATTGTTTGAGATACAATCAGATTAGTTTCAAACTACATAAGAGATACTTTCCAAGACACTTGATATTTTGTATCTTGTAGAAAGAACATATTGAGTTGTGAATCTGTTGTGAATAAATGTTCCATTGTTTGAATAAGTAGCGAGGTGTATTTTGAAGGTTGCATTTTTAATTGGTTGCTTTTGTTCATGGTGGGATATGATTTCATGAGTTATTTACTATACAACAGGTGGCCAATGGCAAAAATAGGCATTCAGTGCCATCATTTAGCCACCTGAAAATGATGCTATTTAGATGTTTGTGCAGGGGTGTTCACATTAGTACTGGGTATAACCAAGGGCGTTACCACACCATTTTAACACCAATCTGAACACACTTACACATTTCACAGCTGCCTCAAGCTGGACTAAACTGATTTATCCAGGTCATCAGGCTCCAAATGAAACATGTGGCCTTAGGCAGGGGCGTTGCCAAACTATTAGTACTGCTGGGCCCCAAGCAGTGGAATCACACCTTTGATTTACTGCTGCAAGGAATCATAGTGCTGTCACAGTACTAAATCGCTCTGCAATCTTAGTAAACAGTTTATTACATTTTTAATGTGTGCAAGCCATATGCACACTAAATATGCTGCAAATACTGAAGCTCAGAACACAGAATTTATTCAGAAAGTTTAAAACAACAATAAGCGATTGCCATTAACGTGTGCAACGATTACTGTATGAATGCAATGACATTCCCATCAGTCTCAGCTTGCTAAGATAAACATGGTAAACATCATATCTGCTAAACACCAGCATGTTAGTATTGTCATTTTGAGCGTGTTAGCACGCTGCCATTTTCATTTAGCACAAAGAACCACTGTGTACAGCCTCAGAGCTGCCAAGCTTTACTACTCATTAACTGATAGTTGCCTTCACCGTCTGTCATGCCTCTTTAGTATGTTTCTTTCACTTCAGTCTTGCTGATAGTGAAGTTAAAGAAAACTAATTGAACGTACAGATAGGCCGCTTCAGTACTAATAATGTGCCAGTGCCATGTGCCAACTACATAGTATCTCCATAGTTGTATAAAACTTATCTTGCCCTTCAACTTGTTAGTCATTGCTGTCACATTTTTTGCTCTCCTCTCATGTTACATTTTCAAACCTGTGCATGTCTTCACACACACCCTCTGAGCTGACCCATCAGCCAATCTCCAGACTTCCAAACTGACTCATTATGTAACCATCTCCACACAGACAGGTAGACCAGACATGTCACAGTCAATCTATTCCCCCAAGACTTTAACAAGCTAAAGTGGATGGACAGGCCATTTCACAGGCCGACCCCCCACCCGTCCACCAAAAAGAAACTAGTTCTGGACAAGCCCTTGCCTAAGTGCATGTGTGTGTGTATTCCTGCCTATTCGTATACTGTATGTGCAAACACAGTGAGATTTCCCCCGCCTCAGGACACTTACATAAGACTGTCAGAGCAAGACAGGTGATGAGATGGTGGAAAGGCCAGAAAGCAAGGTGAAAGACACAGACAGAGTGTGTCTGTTTGTCCGTCTGCCTGACTGTCTGGGTACGTGGGTTGCTGGAGGGTAATTAAATGTATTTTTGTCAGCTAACCAGCTCTGGCTCCCTTATCAGACATGGGAAACCACAGAAGTAGAAAGAAACCAGATGGGTCATGGCCAGCAGGGGTGTTTGTGTGTGTGAATTTATGTGCAGGTGGGTGGGTGAGAGAGAGTGAGACAGCTCTAATTCCCAGACACCACCCCTTGGGGGCTGGAGGTGGAATTGAACACAGTCTGGAAGGGACAGCTTTGACAGCTTCCCTAAATACGCCCAGTAATGTTTTCACTCACACTGGACTGAGGGAGATCTAATCTTAGCCTGGATGCACATTACTGGCCCAAAAGCCCTCACACAGTGTTTGTGATTATCCAACCTGAGGATGCCAGGGTGGTCATTTTTCTCAAGCTGTCCCAGAGAGAACAAACTTCTGAGGAACATGTGCACAGAGAGGGCAGATTTACAGCTTGACAAAGGCTGTGCGCTTGAAGTCTCATGATCAGTCTGGATGCACAGTTATTTGTTTTCCCACCCAGTTTAGTCAGCACAATTTTATAGTGCAGTATACCTAAAGCACTCTGCAGACATGATGCATCACTCTCATGGCAGGCCTTGGGGCTCTACATTCATCCTCATCTGTGAGTAAACTTGTAATACAACCTCGATCCCTGCATTCCCTTGTTTCAGAATTGTGCTATGGCCATTAGGTACCACATCAAATAAGTCAAGGAGGGCCCAAGAACATATTTTCAGAAAGACACACACAGTCTCTTGGAATACATGTCATGGGAAATTGCTGGAGCAAAGGTAATTTCAATATATCAACAAACTGGGCTGAGTACAACATTTCTCTGCCCAACTATAGTAAGGTTTTGTCACACTCAGTATGAGTGTTGTCTTGAGAGTGCAGTAATTTAATATGTCTACAGGCAAAGGGGTAAATGTGTCATTATTGGTTACTCAGCACAGGTCCATCAAGTTGCTTTTAAACAGCCCCAAATCTTCCACAAACACGATACATCTATATTTAACACAAAACCATTAGCTTAACTAGCCTTGGTGATTAACTTCAGGCATTACTCCACAGAAACCCTGTATCAACTGAAGGCTTACCAACTAAATGAAAGTAAACTAGCTGGGCAGCTCAGAAGGTAAGATATAAACTTTTGAGTTAGCAGAAGTTGCATTTCTTCTTTGTCAGATAACCACCTCCTCATGACTCACACCCCTGTGCCAAGCCAGCATATCCTGCAGCACTCTGACCCCATTAAACTCCTGAGAAGACAGAAAATAAGTCAACCATCCAGTGTGTCAAAACACTCTTGAGATTAATAATGTTTTTTGGTAAATCACGGTAGATCATGGTTATCAATCATGGTTAAGTTATAGTTAATCTACACAGCTAAATTGCAAGGTAATGATGATTAAAACCACCATTTTTTAGTTTTTAGTAATAGCAGCAGTCTCTGTCCTACATCAAGAGAGGGATAAGAAATTTAATTTACTCCATGTTTACGGTGTTGAAACAGAAACCAGACCTACTAAACTTGACATTGCACCTCATGTTGAAGTTTTGGATGACACTCTTTCTGGGTCTGATCCAGACACTGATGGAGATTTACTCAAGACAGACCAACAACCATCCCACACGTGCCCCTGGTTTAACCTCGGTTCAAGGCCACAGACTATTTTGTGGGGCTCAGTGATATTAATGTCAGACACCAGCCTAATGCTGGTAGGACTGATGCCATCACTAATGCTTGTTGCTGGAGATGCACTAATTAGTGATGTTAAGCACAAACTTATAAATGTGCCAAGCATCATAGTTTGTGACTCAGCCCAGAAAATGATGCTGAACTATGTGGGCGTCAAAATGATCATCATTAATGTGGGAACTAATGACATTTCAGTCAGTTTGTTGCCTCCAGTGAAGCGGTTGGAACTGTGCTGTCTCTATGATCAGCTTAGGACCGGAAGCTTCACCTCAGAACCTTCTCACAAGCACCTGCCATAGCAGAAAAGAATTTAAATGAGCTTAACAGCATTTTTTTTTTTTTTTTTTTTGTATGGTTAGATCGTGAGATTCTGAAGAATACTCGGTTAGGCAATTGTCATTCAGCCTGTTTATCTATAACTTATTCTATTTCTCAGGATCCAAGAAGACAAACTCTCTCTCATGACAGTCTGGCACTGTAGTAGCAAACCAGAAGCCTTCCTGCCCTTCTCCTCCATGGTGAAATCACCTGGGATGTTACCAGGGAGCACCAGATAACAGACACTTACTGGCCATCATTAAAGGGACAATAATTTTGGAAAATATTCAGTTGATTTGACTAACTCAGATAGCTGAAGTTTCACATTAGCTTCATATACTCTTTGGAATATATTTCTGTATGGACTCCACATGTAATGCATGTAAAGAGAGGATCTCTTAATGGACAACATGAGCATGAGGAGTGACTACAGCAAGCAAAAACTGTTTCAATGTACATATAAGCAACTTACTATTGCTTTAAGACAGACTTGAAAGAAATGTGAATGCAGCTTTCAGTTTTTCATTATATTAGACTCCAGATTAGAGTGCAGTAGTGCAAAGGTCAAGGGAACCCTTTAAAGGGAACACAACAATGTTACTGGAATAGAAAGGTACAGGGAAGCAGAAGATGCATAACCTGCTTCATGATATTAAATCAGATCTTGCTGATATATTTTCTACTTTACAGAACACAGTCTTCTTGTGAGCTCCATTTTAGTCTGACACTCAAGTAGATTTTAATTTTCTTGCATTTGTGACAGGGTTTGTGCTAACAGTGTGATTACTTCCCCCAATGATTGATACGTGTCTCTTCGAACAGTACAGGACCTGTATTTTTATACAATCAACCAAAATCAACCATGGCTAGAATTGGAGTAACCAAAACACACATTCTTAACAGCTTTAAGTCTGCCCTGTGTGCCTAATACCATAATGATGGGGTTGTTAGTTCTCATTACAATATCTTATCCTTTCTTTCCCATTGCCTTGTGCTGAATGAGCAAAATGCTTTGCAGCCACACTTGGAATTTAGTTTAAAGGGCCTCTATTTATGCCATGGCCTCCTATATTTTCTTCACAGGCTTTTTTTCTTCACAGGTTTAAGCATGCTGTGAGTTTAAGAAATAGACATTAGGAATGCCTTTACAGAACAGTTAAGCGGTTTTCTTCATAATATATACCTGCTCTTACCTGTATAAAGCAAAATCCTCCTCCTAGGAATCTACGGCTCTGCTATGTGTAATATCCACAGAAGAACTGCATTATTCAGCAGCCAATCTGACATTCACCTGTGTGTGTGCATGTGTGTGTATGTGAGACACACACCGGTCCCTGGCTCTGTAGCTGTGCCTCAAAGAGGGGCATTTACTGTTTAAAGTATCCATGAAAGGAGAATATTGATTTCAGCACCAGTAGTCGGGCCCTTCTACTGTCATGTTGTGCAGAATACATTTACCCTCTTCGAGTGTCCTCTCTGGATACAAGACTGAACCTTCTTGCTGCAAACTGCATTCAGATACCAAAGAATTGTTTCACCATAAAACTAGCAGATTGTAGGATTCTTGCAATTTTAGGTCTTATTCCAAAAAGATAAGGCACTAAGATTTGATTTTCACATTGCATTGGCTAGGACCTGCAACACAAAGATGGAAAAAAGACAGTAATACCACTGAAACCCTGACCCATGTGCAGAAACTGTCAGGAATCCATGCATGACATAAGTATTTTTTACCCCCATTCACCCATTAATGTCCTGTTGTCTAGGCTGTGAATTGTTTCTGGGCGGTGTACAACCACAGATGGATCCGCAGTGGGGTTCTGCTGGTGATTCATATTAATGGACCTGACCCCAATCCCTCCTTTCCTTTTTCTTCTTCCAATCTTTCTCCCCCCTCTTCCTCCCACTGCTCACTCTTCTTTTTCATCCCTTCCAAACGCCCAGGAGACAGATGGACCAACACTCAACTTCACACCATTTAGCTTTTCAAGGCTGCTAAAATAGTGTGTGTGAAGAAGTGGAGTGAGTGAGTTGGGAAACAAGGACTGTGTGTGTGTGTGCACGTGGGCACGCACGTGTGTGTCTGTGACAGAGAAAGAGAAAGACAGTGAGCATAAAACATAAAGCACGTCCGTGTGCTTACAAGTCAGTGTTTAGCGCATGTAGTTGTGTGTTTTGGATTTGTGTTTGTGTGCACATGAGGGCACTGGTGTGAGGTTGGCAGGTATGTGGGGAGTAAATGAAGGACTTAGTGCTCTATACGACTGACTGGTCAAATCTATGATGCTACCTTGAGCTTCCTTGGCTCCACTCAGACACTCCTGCTCTCCCAGTAATAGAGACTGAGTGCTGCATGTACCAAGCCAAAGACCTGCACTACACAGCCTGCATACAGTGCAGAAACATGTGAATTTATTGTTGCTAGAGTTAGAAACACACATTGGAAAACAGCGAGATCACTATTAGCAATAGATAATATATACTATATTGTATATTAAATAATGCTAGTGTATTCACTTTACTAAGGTTAATCATGTTATAGTTTTTGCCATTTGGAAACACAGGTGTTACTAAGAACAACTGTAAAAAAAAATGGCTATAACATGTAGTCTAAAGCCACAATTTTAAAAGAATTTCAAATATTAAACTCAAACATACATTTAATTTATTTATAAATAATTGGTTGAAAATCCATTTTGTTGCTCGCATGTTGGAGATAATATAGTAACATCAGCCCTTCACCATCGCACTCATCCTCCTCTGCTACTCAAACACCTGGGCTGTCTATTGTCAGTTTTTGGCGGAGCAGATTCATTGGACAGAAATCCAGCGACTCAGTCTTCAAACACAGGGAGCTCCTCTGTTATTATTTAGCTAATGCAATTATTGAGCCAAACATGATGATACCTAGGCTATGATTCAGCTGGCTCTGCTGCTGTGTTTGTGTCGAGTGAAAGTTTATTCTTGACCTTGGAAACAGTGGTTGACAAAACAATTTCTCCACAAGGTCCATTCAGTAGTTGCTCTGGAGGTTTCAATCATATCACACCATCTTCCCACCTGTCATGCAATTTTCAGCTTCACAAAAATTTGTTTTTGTCAACTATTGTTTTCAAGGTCAAGAATGAACTTTCAGTTTCAATTTCTATGGCAACTTGGAATTTTAACATTTACAATCCCATCACAACTGGGCGAAAAGCTGTGGACCTTGTGGTGAGATTGTTTTGGCCAGTGTTTTTTTTTTTGGTTTGTTTTTTTTTACAGATTTTACAGACAGTAGTTATGTGACTGTTGAGATGAAGTCATAGAAAAAGATGTATTTAACCTTTATTTGCCCAAGAAAATTTTGAGGAGAGCGCTGCTCTTTGTCTGTTCACACACACATTTCCACACATTTACTGTAAGCTACCCAGTACAACCACAGTCTGATCTGTTGGCCACGGACCAGCTCCCCTCTCTAAGATATTATAATGAAGCAGATGTGACTCTGAGTCTCACTTTAGCATATTCAGTGGCTGTAGAACTAACTTTACTTCTTTTGTCAGTATTTTCCAGCAGTTAATTCCATAGTTTTTCCTTGTGTGAATGATTCTGTGTTCTCCCCCTTCCAAATTTAGACAAAGGCCAGCGATCCCTTCAGCCCAACTAACCAGTGAGACTGAACCTAAGCCTTTGTCCGATTGAAACAGGATGTTTCCGTCTATAAGGGGATGATGCCCTGTGCTTTTATATTCAACACCATGATTCTTTCCTTGAAACAGATGATGAAATTCACTGTCATTCTGGTGCAAGGGCTACAGTAATGCATCTGTTATATCAGACCACAGTGAAAAGAGCAGAGCCACAAAGTCAAACTCTCATTTTTCCCACTCAGTTCTTTCTTCCTTCACCTGTGGTCACAAGTTATGGGCAGTAACTGAAAGAATAAGATCCTAGATGCACATAGCCAAAATGAGTTTTCTCCGCAGCGTGATAGGCTGGCTCACCCTGCATGTCAGCGTGTAGATCTGAGACGGCCTCAGGGTCGGGCCTCAACACTAATAGGAGCAGGCGAGGTGGATCGGGGACTTGGTAAAGACACCTCCTGGGACTGTTGCTTTTGGAGGTGACCTCCTGGGCAGAACCAGGACACGCCGGAGGGAGTACAACTTCCAGCTGGTGTAGGAGTGTGTGGGGACTCCCAGAGAGCCACTGTGCTCTCTTGTCTGCTTGACACTAATGAGGATGAGACGGTAGATGGATCAGTGGAGGATTTCACTGCTGTTACTGAACTGAAGATCATGCAGATGTTAAGAACATGGAGCCAGAAAACAGACACATTTAACGTGTCTTCTTTCTGCATGTTACAGAGTGGTGTGTGTGTGTGTGTGTGTGAGAGAGAGTGAGAGAGAGAGAGAGAGAGAGAGAGAGAAAGATAAAGAAGGAGGGAGAAAGGGAGTGAGAGAGAGACAGGCTCATGCTTGACTGGGACCTACAGGAGTGTGCTTCAGTGATACTCTGCTTATCTGCTTTGTCCACCATTTGCTAGCACATGGGAGACTCCCTATCTAACACCAGGGAATTCAAGTAAAAAGGCCCAAATAGCTTGTACATACACTATTTGTGTAGTATAAAACAGGTCTTTTTCAAAGTTTGACATTGTGCCCCAACATTCACAAAAACATTCATAGTACAAGACAGTACAAAAACGTTAATATTACATTTCCTGCTGCAGAATGTTAATAGAAAATATAATGTTGTTACAAGTCCTCCAACTTAAAATGTATAGGATGCCCTACCTCAAATACAGCCCACAGGAGTGTAGCAGTGACAGGTCTACCAGACTTCCACTGTCATAACAATAATAAACATGCTTTAAATGTTGTAGAACTGTTAGGCCTAGGCATAGATCGTGGTTTGGGTTAAAATAAGTTGTTCCTTATGCTTAGAGGACTTGGTTACACCAATAAACACCAAAGGTGCCTCCATCTTAACCTCCTCATGATGTGAGCTTTGTCTGTCTTTATACTAGGTCACGTGACTTCCTCCTTTGCTCCTGTCATAATTACTACAGCCATTAGAGGTCACCTAACAATAAAATGTAACTGTGGGTTGTAATAAGCTACTTACACAGATGACATATGGGGTAATTTTTTACAGGACAGTCTTGCTATCATTGGATAGGAAAACTTAAAAACGTGATGATTCTCAAAGTTCTGCAGCTATAAGGAGCGTCTTTTTTCAGTGATTCACAATCATTATCCAATGACTGTATCATGTAATGTGTATCATGTATATGTGTTCATGTTTAACTGTTATGGCTTAGAGAAAGAGTACACATTTTGATGCAAAATGCTGTAATTGCAGCCCCAATTGCTGTCCATATCGTTGGGCCAAATGAGTGGATCAAATATGTGCGTGAGTTGTTTTCAGAACATTGGCATACACCTGTCCCTTTCACCTCATGCAGTATCTTTGCCTTACATCTCTTCCTTCACAGATTAAAATAGTGTTAATAGTACACATACATCCGCAAAGACTTTCTTTGCGTTAAAGTCAAGTTTTAAGCATGCTCATATTTCTCAATATGCAACACGCACAAAACCGATTATAACCTCTCCTTCAATGTACACATGCAAGCATGCATCAACCCCACATACACATACAAGGACACACACATATACACACACACAAAACACACTGTCTGCCCAACTTTTATTGAACAAGAATTCAATTACTAACCCAGCTTTGTGTTCCGCACTTTCTTTGCTCCTCCACCTTGACAAGTCTGCGTTCATATCTGCTGACAGCCGATGTCCACTGAGCACATGCACACTCTCACACACACCTCTCGCGCGCACAAGCATACAGCTGATCCCCATAAGAGTCTGACAATGAAAAGGTGATGCCCATTTTCTCCATCCCAGGTCACGAATACCAATGGAGACAGATATCACAGTCCTTGGTATGTGAGCCGCAGTATGTGTGTGTGTATGTGAACGACACAAAGAGAGAGAAGGGGGGAACTAGCCCCCACTTTCATGCATTCCTATAGTACTGAATATGTAGTTTTGCAGATTTCTTTTCATTTTTTATCTTCACTGTTCATAAGTATGTCTCCATGACATCTGATCTTTTATTGCTCCCAGTCCATAGATCACTTATTGCCAAGTAATGAGGGGTCATGCATAATTTCATTTGCTCTAGCGCCTGGGACATTTTTACCACCAAAATCTGATGTTTTGAAAGGCCATATTGGCAACTCTCCTTCCGCGCAGCAGGCACTGTGTCGGCATGCTGTGTCGGGCCATTTACAGATTCCCAGGAAGGAGAATATTGTGTTGAGTCGTTTCCAGACCTCTTATTATAGGCTATTTGACCCACGTGGTTTAATTGTTCTCAAGATATCTGATGAAGGGCCAACCTTTCAAATCATTCTTGCAGTTCTATACACACACACATACCTACACACTGAGTGCAAGGCAGTATATAACGGATGTTATTTAAGAAGAAGGACTTCAGAAAAGCAAATCGAATATCAACATTATCATCCAATAGATATTCTTACAGCAGTGGCCCGTGGGATTTGCAGTGATTAATGTAACACAACAGGTGCAGAGCAACAGGGCTTCAGCCAGTAAAAATACTCTGAGCACAGCAGTCCTATATTCTGTTTTGCTGTTCAATACACAATGCACAATTTATGCCCATTTTCATTTACACAAGATATCTACAGGCGCCATTATGATGCATCAGATGAAATAGCTGCATCAACCACCACCGACTGTACTGTTTACATTGGAGAAAAGCATGCACGTTATCATTTTGTTTTTCTTTTGCTTTATTTCCTTTTGTTTATATTTATATAATGCATGTGATAACCCTCTATCGCCGCAAAACCGATTATAACCTCTCTCCTTCAACGTACACATGCAAGCATGCATCAACCCCACATACACATACAAGGACACACACATATACACACACACACAAAAAAACACACTGTCTGCCCAACTTTTATTGAACAAGAATCCAATTACTTAACCCAGCTTCAGGTTCTGTACCCTCTTTGCTCCTCCACCTTGACAAGTCTGCGTCAATATCTGCTGACAGCCGATGTCCACCGAGCACATGCACACGCTCACACACACCTCTCGCGCGCACAAGCATACAGCTGATCCCCATAAGAGTCTGATTAAATGAAAAGTGTGATGCCCATTTCTCCATCCCAGGGTCAATGAATACCAATGAGAGACAGATATCACAGTCCTTGGTATGTGAGCGTGTGTATGTGTGTGTATGTGAATGACAAAGAGAGAGAAGGGGGGGAACTAGTCTCCCACTTTCATGCATTCCTATAGTACTGAATATGTAGCTTTGCAGATTTCTTTTCATCTTTTTTTTTTTTTTATCTCTTCACTGTTCATATGTCTCCATGACATCTGGATCTTTATTGTTCTGTAGTCCATAGATCACTTATTAAGCCAAGTGCACGAGGGGTCATGCATAATTTTCATTTGCTCTTAGCGGTACCTGGGGACATTTTCTACTTCACTAAAATCTATGATAGCCTTTTGAAAGGCCATAACCTCCCCCTTCTCAGTAGCAGGCACTGGGGTCACAGATGCTAAATGGGCCAGCTCAGACCCTGTGGAAGGAGAAGATTGTGTTGAGTCAAGCTTCAGGACCTCTTTATTATAAGCTATTTGATCTACGGGTTTAATTTGCTCCCCGGTGATATATCTGATAAAGGGCCAACCTTTCAAATCATTCTTGTAGCCCTATACACACACACATACTCTTACACACACTGAGTGTGCAGTATATAACGGATGTTATTTAAGAAGAGGACTTCAGAGCAAATCGAATACGACATTATCCAATAGATATTTTAGCAGTAGGCTCCGTGGGGATTTTGGTAGTGATTATCAAATACAATTATGTGCAGAGCAACAGGGCTTCAGCTAGTGCACAATTTGCCATTACAGTCCCATATTTTGCCTTTTTGTTGTTCACACAATGTACAATTTATACCCATTTACTTATTAAGAGACTGCAGGCGTCATTATGATGCACGTATTTAGCCGCTGCATCAATTACCACCGACTGTACTGTTTACATTGGAGAAAAAGCATGCCAAGCTATCATTTTCTCTTTGTTTTTTGCTTTTATTTTCGTTTATATTTATAATGCGATACCCCATCGCCGCTTTGCAGACACGCCACCCAACAGGCTTACATGGAGAAATATCAAATCACAGCAACAACAAATTGGCAGGCGCACGTGAAAAATTAATGTCCGGAGGCGGTTCATGTACAATCAGACTTTGAGAGATGGGGAGTTTCAGCGACACGGCACGGTTCCTTTCCCCTGTCCTCTCTAGCTTGAGTATGAGCGCCGCCATTGTCAGTTGAAGTCCTGCAGGATGCTTTTATGTTTATCGCCCAGCCAAATCAGGCAGAGAAATTGCAGCGGAAATATCTCCCTTCTCTGCTCTTGCTCACCGGACTACCTGAGGGGATTGAAGCGCCAAGAACACAGCACAAATCTTCTTCAAAACTTCCTTCTTTGCCCCTGTATCTACCTCTGATTTTTCTTTCCTTTTTCTCCCCATGCCTAAGAAAAGTTGCTGTCTATTTTTCTGCTAAATATAAACTTTTAAACTCATTTGATGTTACATTATATTTTGTATTCAACTGATTGCAGGTTTGTATGATCCAGCATTAGTTTCTCCAGCTTTTGCATAATCCATATATTGAAATAGCTCAAAGGTTAAATATCTCGCAATGAATCCCTCACTCTTTCATCTAAATTCCCATTCATGACTGCAGGACCCCATAGATAACATGAGAAATCACAAGACGAGTAAGCATTCACCAAATTTACCTAAAAGTATGATGAAAGAAACCCAAAACATTTTAATAAAGTTGGCTTAAAACAGCCTCGGAATTTGTTGTATCTGTGGGCCGGATTTACGAATGATGTATTTCTTTTTCATGTGGGTAATTGGCCACGAAAGAGGCAGAGATACCATTTTCTCCACTGACAGTGTTCTCAGTAGTCCATGAGGCAGCCACAAGAAATGTTAAGACCAGTTGTAAGAAGAGAAAGAAGGATGATTGTTACTAGCTGTGACTTTTTGTGTTAAAAAGTAGTGATAGATGCTAATTGCATTTTCCTCCCCAATACTATATAATAGGCAGAGAGTTAGCTTGCTTTTAAATTCAATTAATATCCCATCTCCAACATGTAACTCATAAACATTACACCACGTGGACCAATGGAACCACAGAATTTTCAGTACACAGGTAACTTACCTCACTTGTGCATAATTCACAGGTAAAAGGAGTTCACACCTGCTGAAAGACATTTTGATGAAACAGGAAGTCACTTAACTGGTGGTGAAAATCAAGAAGCTGAGAGAGAGAGAGAATGTGCACTACAGAGGTGTCCACACACTTTTTATTGTTAGGGTGACTTCTGGCTGGAGTGATTATGACAGGAGCAAAGGAGGAAGTCAGCTGATGTAGTATATAGAGGAAAGTTAGAGAGGCGATGGTAGATGGTTTGACAAACACAGGAATGCTAATATTTCCTCTCGCTTGAAACCAACAGTACTTTTTTCTTTAGCCATGACCACTCCAATAGTTTTAATCTCGTGTGTTTACTATTAAAATCAATAACAATGGAACATTCTTAACCCAATAAAGTCCTTCTTATTTGAACCCAAAACATGAACTATTCCCAAACCAAACAATTAGTTTTTGTACTCTAAACAACTGACTGTTCCATGAGCTTAACCACCTGTTTATTATTGTATAATAAATTCATGGTGACGGAAAGGTCTACGTCTCTCATGTTATTCCAGGAGACGACATATTGGTCATATCACAGGGTAGGGACAAACTACTCATATGGTCATTTAGGCTCTAAACTCTTAAATGAAACAGTCAGTGACATATACAACTCTAATGAGGGGTCAGGAGTAAGAATAGTCACCACTCCAGAGTCATAAGCCAAAACGTTGGGAAGCACCTTTAGGAAAATATGTTTCAACTTTAGGCAGTCTGGGGAAGGCCCTGCACAAAGTGATTTCAAGTTTGTTGTGACAAACTTCACTAGACCGAACAAAGCCCTGACCTCAACCCCATCCAACAGCTTTGGGATAAACCAGAACACCAACTGAGCCAGACCTTTCGCCCAACATCAGTACAACTCAGTAAGCCTGCGAAGCAAAGGAGCAACCTTGCAGTAACAAATTTTGTCCAGTCTTGAGAAGAGTGGCACATATTGCTGATGGTTTTGGAATGAGATGTCCTAACAATCATGTGTAGTTTTAATGTTCAGGTGTCCATATACTTTGTTTATGTGCAGTGTAGACAACAAAAAAGACTGGACAATAACGTAAGTATTCTATACCTTTAATGAAGACAGCTTTTCCTTTCATCGCCCTGCTGCAGGTGGGGTGGTCTATTGTTTGTTCTGCAGCCGCCTGCATGTGAAACAGCTACAAGCACCATTTCATTTCTGATTCTGATAATGGACTGCCTTGCCATCACCAAATTATCCCGACACCACACTGCCAGCCAAGTGAGTGAATTAGTTAATGTCCAAAAATGGCTGTATTTCCCACTCCGTCTACACTTAATGTGAGTGTGTGTGTGTGTGTGTGTGTATGTGTGTGTGTATGTGTGTTGGGGAGTTAGTGCTTGGAGCTTAATGACTTTTTCACCTCTCACACGTGCCTTGAAGACACATTTCAGTTTACATTTGCAGTATTGAATTCATAATTGCTTGTTGGCCGTATAACTTCCTGTCTAATGAAATGCTTTCATAATAATCAATAAAGGAAATAGAGCGGGTCCATTTAAATGTTGTGGCAATAGGAGAAACCCATCAAGCTGAACCGTTGCTTTCGGTGTGTTACCATATCAGTGAGCATAGCATGGAGAGGAGGAGAAGTGGAGTGGATTCCATTTCAAAGATCTCCACTTGGGGACTGCTATCTTTCTTTCCTGAGTGATGACATGCAGGAGGAGAGGAAGGATGGATGTCTGTCTGCGGTGTTGGAACTGGTCCTGGCCCTTAGGTGCCCCCTTGCCCAATCTTTCTAGCCAGCTCACGGTGGATTGTGCTTACTCTCATTTAGTCAGACCTATTTGTCTTCTCTCTAAAGCCCAACCTGCTCCAAAGATGTAATTCCATAAAAGCATGCAATCAATACACCAGAAACTGTACTCTCATCTATCATTTTTGATAAAAAAAAAAAAAAAGGGGGGGGGGGGGAAGCTTATAGGGAACATTGTGTGTGGGCGTGTGTGTGCATGTCTGAGTGCACGCATGTTTGAGCATGTCCGTGATCAGACACAAATATTGCAAACAAGCCAAAGAAGGGCCGGTCAAAAACGCTGGCTCAATCATGAGTGCTTGCACACGCAGGTGCACAGGACAACTCTGTCCACTGGATGGCACTGTTATGAGGTTTTTTTTGTTTTTTTTTCAAAGCTGTAACAACGATCAATTCATGTGTGGTGTACTGTGTCAAAAACGAGGAAATATTAATTTCTTTGCTCCTGGAAACCTTAACATTTCCAGGAAAGATATAAATACAGTATCCACACAGACACACACACGCCCACACACATGGGCCTCATTAATCTCCTCTGTAACAGGACTCTATCCTCTGGCTCCAATATTACAGTAAATGGTGATGCTTATCTGCAAGCAGTCCTGCCCTTGAAATAGGTGCTGTTCCATTCCCAGCTAATTCCACAGCCATTAAATGGTTGGCACATTTTTCACAGGTATATAAATTGCTTTAAGCTGCAGCTTACTCTCAGCACATTGAAATACAAACACGGATGTTCTCTCCTTTTTATCTCACTCTGCCCTCTGTCTCCTTAATACTTCCAAACCCCCTCTCCCACCCACCTTCCCATCCTTCTTCCCACCCCTCCCATCTCCTTACAAGTGAAATGAGCATGGATTGACTTCTAGCTTGCAGCAAGGTTGAGGTAATAGCTTATTAGCAGCCAATAAACATCAGTCATTTCCATTTAAACTAACACCCCAATCTTGTTCATAATCACCATGACATGGATAGGGCTGGAAATCAATGGCACATTTCAACAGGGTGTCCCCTGTGTAGTGTTTGATCTACCTGATCAAGAAAGTGAGGGGAAGCTTTATTTCATCCAAACATATTTAGATGTATGAATAAATCAATAATAATCGCTAACACTTACGGGCTACATCAGTCAGACACAAGAACAAATACTCCAGTTACTTGACTTTTGTTTAACTACATCGAACCATTGTACTGCACTAACCTACTGTATTGTTCAGACTCCACACCATGCTAACATGCCCTAAAGTCCACCACAGAAAGGGGGTGTAGATCAGACATTCACATCACATCCCTGCCCATCCACACCTGACAGCAGGACACCTGCAGCCTCACTGATGAGGGGATGAAATACTCCTCCCCTCCGTACTATCACATTCTCTCATCCATCCATTTTATATTCTTCTCTCCCCGCATGCCCACAGCCACAGAGCAGCTGGCTAGTTATTTGTGACCTGCCAGTCTGTGGGTGTAACAAGGTTTCAGCGCAATTAAGAATACATTTCCCAGGTACCAATGCAACAAATCACAGGCTTGAGTCCCTGGATACACACGCAAATAAACTTTGCCTCACCAGTCACACAAATCAAACGGTACACAAATGGCAAGATGAAATAACTAATCATTGTTGGGAGGAGAAAAGGCAATTATTAATCGATTCCATTTGTGTTGGGCTGAAAGGGGTTCAAACAGTCCCATTCTTTAGAGGAAATATTTGATGTGGCAGTGCAGCTTGGCTGGCATCACCACCTATTATGTGTGCTGATTTCAAAGTAAGAAGCAAAGTGGTCAAATACATCACAGGCGGCCATTATTGTGTCAATTTGCAGACAGAAAAAACAGTCCATTGTATAAGATAAATTATAAACATGCACAAAGCAACTTTTTCTAAACGTGTTGATTTTACAATCCCAGAGGAGAAGCGAGGCTGGAGGGAAGAATGTGTTTTGGTTTAACAGGGAAATGGTACACTGTCATATCAGAATTACAACCTAGAGTTTTCTTGTCCAGTCCGCTCCTCAAACCAAGGTGCAGTAAAGGGAAAGATGCAGGGTAATTTACAATTATTATATCTTGATTTCTTTTTTCATCTTGATTTTATTCAGGAACATTTGAGAGACTTGCCACTTTTAATATTCGTGTAGTGAGAGGAAGAAGAGGAAACTCATTCCAAGTTGCGTGAATTTGAATTTGACTAGCTCATTTGAAACTTCACATTAGTAATTTTAATAGTTTTTGTAGACATAAAAATACCTCTAAAACCTTTGTGCTCTTACTTTAATCTTTTTCACTAAGGGAAGTATTTTCACTCATAATAAGTACCACATATATAGGCTTTATGTGGATGAATAGATTATAGCCTTTATAGCTATAAAATAGTTATGTTTTAAAATGATGATAAAACACCAGTGTAGTTATGGTATCCAATGTAGGATCCATCTCACAATCAAAACTGATAGCTGAGAAGAAGATGAGCTTTTATGTCCTCTCATATCACCAGAATATAAACAATTAAGGAGCCAAATATACAGTTTCATTCATAGAAATATGGCAAGCTATTCATAAATTCAACAAATTTCACTTTGTCACTTTTTTAAAATCAACTTTTTGTTTTTATCAACTTTGCATGAAGAATTCCAGCTAAGGTAATGGCAATTTACCCTGCACTCACAGAACACAGAATTATAAATCATTTTTGTCCAACAGAAACCTCATATCTCCACATTTTGTTGTTCTTTTTTTTCCAGAAATTAATGCTATTGGTTACCCTTTACGTCTGTCTATGGGTTTTATACATATTAAACCAATGAAAAGTATAAACAAGCTTGTGACTAAATCTCTCTATGTTTTAATCTCCTGAAGTAAAGGTTTTGGACATACAAGGTTTCTGATTGTCAGGGATGAAATGTGGAAGAGGTATATGGGTTATAAAATAAAGTAGTGCCTTCTGCACCTGGTCATTATTTAAAGGTGCTATGTGTACGTTTTGCTATCACTACATAACCAACATTAGCATTAACAGCTTTTGACTTACCAGTTGAAAAAAAATGTTGCAAGTTCAGCATCAAACTTCGTTCCTTGCCAAGAGCAGACTCTAGCAGAAAGCAGCAATATTTTGCTTCTAGTTCTGTCACTTCTTCTCTTCTACTGAAGTTAGCATGCTAACCAGCAAGCCCTGGCCCAGCCTGTCTTGTCACTTTCCGATAGCAACTGTGGCATCCAGATTGCCCTGAACAAGCAGCGCTGCTCAGATGATGTATTTTAACCTCTTGTATTTTAAACACAACGATGGTGAAGCTGAAGTTGAGCTGAAGCTCATGGCACGCGACCATCACCACCACCCAGTCCTGGCAAGAAACCATGTTCAGCGACAGAGAAGAATTATAAATAGCCCCTTTAATATGGTTAGTTCCATGTCTCCACTAAATACAGATTTGTTACCCATTTATTCCTTGTATCTACCTGTGCCCAGTAAGCATTTTAAGTACACAATAATTACACTGTCATATGAGGGCTGTAATTTAAACTGCTACCATGCATTTATTAGTGGTCCATGTCAATAGAGGTTGCAAATTTAAAGTTGATAATGTGTCCTATCTCTTATTTCACCCACTCAAAGTTGTTTGTCTGGAGCTTATCCCTTAGCATGTGAACATATCAATATCAAATTGAGCCACTGTCACCAGGGAGCAATAATCACTACGAGCACAAATAATGAAGCACAGAAAACCGTGTCAGTTTGCAGAAAAAATCAATGAACATCAATACACTATCCAGCGTACACGTCACCATGATGACAGGTGCTGTATTATTAACACAGACTATGCGTGTCTACATGCTACAACACAATTTTAACTGACGCTGATGCTTGTCTAGTGTCACATCATAATTTGCTGTTGGTTGATTAAACTCTCCATCATTTATGTTAATTGCAGGATGGGTGATTTCTTTTTATGCTCTGCTGTTTCCTGGTTGGCAATTTTCTGGAGACTACTAAATCAAACTATTAAGAAAATCATAAATTCTTTCTTTTATTGTTGTTAAGAAAATGCCCACTAAACCGCTTTCAAAATTCCACAGCCTGCATGAAAGATCCCGCTGATTACTGATTACACATTGTGCATCATGCACTTTAAAGAGGCAAGTTTCCATGGTTTTAAATGTTCTATTTATTTATTTAGTTTAATGCTTTGGGGCACACATGTACCTTTAGTTTAGATTCTCTGCTCTACATTGGAAGTGATACACCACTCACATTATACTGTACTGTGAAAGTATGAAGCTCACAAAGGAGCGCATTGATCATATATGTGGACCACAAAGGGTTTGGAGTACATCTCTTTTCCTCTTCAACCTCCCCTCTTTTCCCGGACTATTCTGAGCACCACCAGTTATCTACCTGACATGGTTCTGTACTGTAAGAAGCGCGGGGGTGGGGTGGGGGGGTGTTTGGCGCGTGCACGTGTGTACGCGTGTATCTTTCTCACAATCCAGACGTGGCGCAGAGACAGAGGAGGGGGCCGAGGTCGACATCTGCAAATTGAATTCTGCCCAAACGTGACAGTGATGAAGTGTTGCTCATAGCAGCCGTGATTGTCTCTATCTTCACTCCTGTCTATGAGTATTACAGCAGGCCTGCCCGCTCCACGGGCCTCAACCCCAGCCCCAGCAAGCTCATCTATTAATGACAGTATTGGAAAATCAAATTCATACTAGATACATGTTTTATCAACTAGAGTTGGCTGGAGAGAGGGGCTGGAGTTTGTTTGTCTCCATCTGTCTCGCTGCATGTTTTCCTCTCCCTCTGTTTCTCCTTGTAAGATCTGGTCTCCTTAGCCCTCAGGCCAGCTTTTAATAATAGGATAAGGTGCAGAAAATTGATCTGGCTTCATGGGCACAAGCTTTTAGGATTATGTCAATAATAAAACAAAGTTTGGCCTTTTTCTATCCTGCATTTCTCCTCAGGCGAGCAGAGGACCTCTGTGTTGCACTATGACTCTCTTTGTGGCTTTTACCTTTCAGAAGAAGAGAAAAGGAGGAGGAAGACAGAGGAAGGGAAGGAGGAGAAGGTGTGGTTACCTGGGGAGATAAAAGAATTTAGAAAGAAACTTGGGCGTAGGTATCTCAGCAGAGCTACCTTTCTCCTACAGAGTGGCAGGGAGGCAAAGTAACTTAGAGGGAAAGAAGTCAACAGTAAAGAGGGATGGAGGGCAGATCCTGGAGAGAGGAGTGAAATGCATGCTCAAAATAGGGGCCATGTTGAATAAAGATGTGATTGATCAAATGGGAAAAAGTAAAAAAAATGGAAGCATGGGAAAATGGTTAGCAGCTTACATATGTTCACCAGCAGTGCTGGATGCCCTCCAGGTGTGATGAAAATAGTGCAGCAGAGGAAGAATTTCAATACCGGCTCTTCAAACAAACACTTGAAAAGGTAAAGTGGAAAAATATGGCTCCCCATATCCAGTTCCTTGGAAATCAATGTCCTCTGATGTTTGGGTAACAACAAATAGTACACAGTCTCCAGTTAAAGCATATGGGAGATCCTTCTTTCTCCGTTCTCTGCTTCTTTTCTTTTCTGAGTGTTTTTTTTTCTTTTTTCCTTTTGGTATTCTGGACACAGAAGCACTCAGGCCCAGGCTTGTGATATGTGCTGTACTGCTCTCGTTTCTCTTTTCCTCCGCGCCTCCACATCTCAATAAATGGCAGGCAAACACAGACAAGACTCAGCTGGTTGACTGACTCTTTCAGTTCACACCAACAATGGCTGGCAGCGGGAGACAGGGCTACTTCGATGGATACAGCCCCCCATAAACCAGAATCATTTCTCTCTTTTCGTCTCTCCTTCTCTCAATACGTCTGTTCCTTCTTCTCTCTTAGCAGAGAGTGCTGCCGCTGTCAGAGTCTGAGTGATGTAACGGGTGAACTTGCACTGACCTCTCCACTGGTAATAAGGATGGAGTGACAGAGCCTTCATCATGACACTGGCTGACAGTGAGGGAAAGGGAGATAGACTGTATGCATGTGTGTGTGTATGTGTGTGGTGGGGGGGTGTTGGTTGCACACAGCTTTCCTAAAATGGGTGGCAGCAGCAGCAGTCCCTACATCATAGTTTATGAAGGTTAAACAAAAATGTCTCCAAATTTCATCATTCTCAGCGAAAGCACGAGAGGACAAAACAAAGAGAAATAAACCTCTCAGCGGCTTGAAACTTCTGAGGGTTAGGGGAAAAAAGTCGCACCAGACCGACAAGCATCCTGGGTAATTCTTGATGAGTATGGTTGCCATGGTGACATCCAGCTAGTCCATTCTGTCTCTGCGTCTGACATTAGAGCACTCCGAGCTTCGGGGGCCCCCGGTGGGTAAAAAGCTACTTAACATTAACGGAAGGCCCTCGACTTCGCCACTTTGCTTTTCACCTTAATTTGACTGAGTAGTGTTCTGCTGTTTGTTGAGATGCACAGAACAAATATAGTGTGTACAGACCAGGCAGGCGGGGGGGACTAAGCATAAGGGTACTTAAGGCCAACAAAGGGAAACATTTTCATGTGTTTGCATGTCCCCTCTGAAGGCCTCCTGCCCTTGAGCTCTTAGAGTAAAATGAATGAACAAATCAGAAACAGCATCCCTCCTTGTATTTCCTTTTTATGATTACTAAACCATTACACTAAACCATTTCCTTGCATGATACATCTTTATTGAATAGAAAAGATGTACAGAGTATCTGCATCAAAGAAATAGTTGAACATTTTAAAATAAAATAAAAAATTTATGAGGTGACTGCAGCCTCTTAGCTTAGCATGGAAACAGCTAGCTTGACTCTGTCCAAGTGAGATCTTTCTCACATTGTAATGTTGCAGGCAACAAGTAGCTGATTTGGTTGCCCTTGGGCAGAGCCAGGCTAGCTGTTTCCCCTGGTTTCCAATCTTTTTGCTAAGATAAGTCAACCAGCTCTAGCTTAATACTGATGTGACAGATACCGCAAATTATCATAATAAATCATAGTATACAAAAATGGTCAGATAAAAAAGAAAAAGAAAAAACCTTTAGGGGCCTGGAAACATGGACATACTATGAGACAATGGTTGTTTTGAGTATTTTGTGCTTATTTCGTATCTTTTTAATGGTGTTTTGAGTCTGTTTGTAGTTGTTTTGTGACTGTTATTTTATGTCTCTTGTCTGTCATTGTATTGTGTAATTTATGGATTATAGTTAATTATAGTTGTATTGCATCTCTGTATAGTCATTTTGCATCTTCTTTTAAGCATTTCGCATGTCATTTTGTGTCTTTTTGTTGTCCTTTGATTGACTTTTCAATGATAAATTTTAACAGTCTCTTCAAACACAGCTGGCCCCCGACCCAGGGGCCAGAGCTGCTCAGGTACTCAGGGTCAGGGCTGCTCTGAGTTTCTGTTTTTAACAGAAATATCTGATTCATCCTCCTATTCATTTGGGTATTCAATACACTGAGCACCCCTTTCATTTCACTGCATATTTTACTGTGTATCTCTCTACATGAGACAAATAAAGAGCCTTGAACCCTTGTTTCCACATTTCTGTTTTTCCCGATCAATGTTTGGCTGCCATCTATGAAACTCAGCACTTCTTTTGAAATTGTGTTACTGTGACGGAATTAGTGTTGTGGGAATGTAGCCTGTTCCAAATAAAGGCCTGGTTCTCTCTGCCACTGAAGTAAATAAAGGCCACTGCTTTAGAATTCATGGTTTGGCAGTGGTCTCAGTCCTTTCATCTAACTCTCTGCAGGGGAGCAAATAAATGTATTTTCCAAAAATGTCTATTATATTCTTTCAAGACTCAGTGATATCTAAAGCGTCAGCCACAAGAAAGATGTGCCTGATGAAAGGTGCAAGTCTCTATTAGCGTAAGAGTGCTTGTTGTGTTGACTTTGACCTGACTTGTCCCTCTCTTTACTCTTGTTCCGCTGAAAGGAGTCTGAATGGCACACACACACACACACACACACACACAGAGCCATAATCACAAACACTCACACACTTCCTCCTGCATGGCGGGACATCATGAAAGCTTTTATCGTACACTCCCAGTGGTCAGCAGTAAAGAGAGCGAATGAGTGGGACTGACCTTTTCAGACATACTAAACACCTGAGGCTTGCTTATGCACACACTCGTGTCCTTATTTGTGTGTGTGTGTTAGTCGGAGGAATAAAAGTAAAGGAGAGAGAGAGAGAGAGAGAGAGAGAGAGGGAGAGAGAGGTCAGTGTTTTCACCAGTGGTGCAGCTATCAGCACCAATACGCATCAAGCCTAAAGCAGCCGAGTCCTGATGTCATGGATGACCTTTAGAAGATCAGACCTGCCACTTTAGTTACAGATCAGTCCAGGAAGAGGCACAGACACACACTCACACACACACCTGGACACACACACTACCACCCTTTACCAAAAAACCCTCCATCCTCTATTTTCTAATGCATGTCCCACCTATTAGTGTGTGTGTCCATGTTCATATGTGTTTGTGTCTTTTTAACAAAAAAGAAAAGTAAGCCAGTTGAAATCCACTGTATGATTTTTTATGGCATAAATAAAGATCTACTTTGAGGTAACTGCGAAAGAAATCAGTGTTAGAACACTTAAAACTCTCATTCATCTGTACTTCACACCTGTAGCAAAAGACTGTGTGGTTTACTGAAGAGAACTGTCTCAATGTATACACACTTGTAGTTAAGAACAGTTAGGATTACTGTCAAAAAGTGGATAAATCGCATGCTGTTTTTGCCTGCTTTTGCCTTAAATGCAGGTGGTACACTCACTTTTATCCGACACACTACTTCACTCAAGCAGCTCACGACAGCTCAGCGGCTACAGATGCACACCGCTTTGAGGTATCTTCCAGGGAGCTCTCTGTGATGCTCCTAGGAGATATAAGTAGGGTCTGTTGTGTTGACGAGAGAGTATGGTATATCTGCAACAAGTCCACCAACACTACATAGCCTTCGGGGGGATGAGAGAGCCAAGATGAAAAGAGGTCGGAAATCAGAGGGAGGAACAGACTTGCAACTTTTCTTCCTCCTGAAAATAGCATGTGTCGAGTGAGTGACGCTGTGGCCTTTGAGGTGAGGATACAGCCCCCCTGAGAGTGAGAGGAGACAGAGAAGGAGGATCAGAGGAGGATGTACTTGCGCTCCGCAGCCTAGCTTATTGACAGGTCATTGCCTCGGCAGGCTCAGAGTCGCACATTGTTTCATCCAAAGTTAAGCCTAATCACAAACATCCTGACAGCCGATTGCATTTTCTCATTTCCAAAAAATCTTGTGAGAGAAACAAAAGCCTGATTCTCATTTTTTATCTTCCCTCTTTCCGTATCCCGATGCCTGAATTAGCAGAGACTGAAAATCCTGTTAGAAGTGCTGCAGCCAACAAACTTGTAAAGAGCCATGGAAGTGATAGACCTTGTTAATGATGTGAGATTGCAGCAGTATTTAATCATAATGATGAAAGATTTAAAAAAGAAAACTATGATTTTCTTGGGGAGCAGATTGCACATACAAAAACGCGATGGCAATTACAGCTACTGTTAGAAATCTACAAAGTGTTAACAAGATCCCCTTTGTTGTCTTTAAGATGCCTTGAAGAAAAGATCCCTGTGGTATTTTCTATGCATTGCAGCAGAAAGCCATAATCATCTACAGCCAGTTGTGTAGATCACTATTACAACTGATCTACTGTTTCGAGTCTACTATTGTATCCCAAGGGCAAATTTATTTGGCATGTTCCACCAGTACTCATCACTTAACCAACCACAATAAAGGATGTTATCATCTAAGGACCATCTCTCTCCCGCTTCCTCCTCTCCCCCTCTCTCAGTCATTAGCATAAGCTGTGCACAGCAGTGTTTACCGCATATGACTTCAGCTGTGATAGCGGTGAAATTGATTGCTATTTCAAGCTCTGTAGTAGGTTCCTATGGGTAATTTGTGTGACTTTCCAGCAGCTGATTTTGATGAAGTGGTTGCTGTCTGGACCAGGGGACGACAGCTGCAGAATGTAGAGTGGCTAACTGGTGACCTGCAAGTAATACACTGCCTTGCATATACAGTACACTATACTGTAGATGTAAGCCTTTATTTAATGAGGTAGCACATATAGCTCCGGAAACCAGCTCCTAATTGATGTGTGGAGTATCTAAAACTAACCAGTCCTGGGAATAGGTGCTGTAGTTACACGCTTTAAAGGATGGCAGCTGTTGCAGTCACGTCATTAGCCAATATGAGGAAAACACTGTTGTTTTACATAATAAAATCAAACAAGATATTTTATTCAAAATCTGCATTAATTGATTTTTAGCAGTTTTGGCCAGCTGTAAACACATCATTGATATACTATATAACCTTACACAGTTGATATAATCTTAGCAAAACCTTACTTACACATCCAAAAGATTCAGAGCAGCATAAGCATTTGAGTCGCGTTTGTATCCATTTGATAAATGTAAGTGTAATATTTTGCTCTCCATTAATTCTTGATTTTAATTAAAATTATCCACGTCTTAAGCAGCTAAATGCTCCACTATGTTCCTTTGCTAGATGCTAACTTTCTAAGTCTATCAGTCGGTGCTCAACAGGTACCATACATTGGGTTTCTCCTAGCTTTTTCACCACAAATAACTGCCTGCTGGAGATGAGGTCGATGAGAGTGGTGAGACTGAACCAAAACAGTAAAGTTGCAGGCCACAAAACCAAAACAATGAGCTAAAAGAGGCTAAAACAGCTCTGGGAGCTGGGGGGAATGCCGTTGTTCTCTGCCAGTCGGTCACTTAGGGCAACATCTTTTATATTGCATGCAGTCATTTGATCCACTGTGAATATAACATGTTTGTTTAGTGCAGCTTTAACTTTTTCTGAGTTTTTCTGCAAATGCACATCCACACACTCCACCCAAATTCAAAGGAATGGCAAGAATTTACTTTAAAATCACAGTGTGCATGTCATAGATCCAGAAGAGCACTAGCAGCAGTCATGTCACACCAACATAGAAACAGAGTGCTCTTCAGTGGAGAGACTGATATTTAATGACTGAAACAGTATTCCACTTGAGCACAATCTTGTGAATGAGGCAGAATGAGAACAGAGTGGATTAGGGGGTGACTCTTAAATCCAGCTCAACCAAGAGATTTATTAAAAATTCCACATAATAGCACCTGGGAGTAGTGAGTGCTGCAGCAACTACCTTAAATATTTTATCAACTATAAAAATCAGTCAGCTGGTGTCTGGTAATGTGTGTGTGTGTGTGTGTGTGTGTATTTGGGTGTGTTTCTTTGTTCACTAAACCCAAAGGATTGATCATAAAAAAGCACGTGAGATGAAAGTAAAACTCAAACTTAACTTTTAAGACTTTCTCAGTCAGTGTTTTTCCATTTAGAATACAGTACAATACATACTTTATAAACCGTGGTTTACATGTCAGAATAATATACCACCAGCAAATCCCCAGAGTGTCAAGCTACAGTTATAACCCTAACTCTATGCAAATGAGCTGACAGCAAGTTGAAATTTCAGAAGGAAAATGCAAACAAAATGACATATACTGTAGCCACAAGACTCTGTTAGTGCAGAGGGTAAATAATTTGACTGTGTGAATACAAGCTTATTTCAACATTTTACAATAGTTCTACACCTCAAGGACAGGATGATTCTGCAGCTGACAAAGTGCTTGATGTATTGCAACTTGTCACAATGATGTTGGTATTCTGCGTGACCCGTGGTGGTCTGACACACTGTGAAGCTCAGATAGTTGAGCATTAATCATTTAGGGAAATATCCCTCCCTTCCCGTGTGTCTGCGTCTTTGCCAAGGGTGTTGTTAGACCTTGTTTATTGGGGCAACAGCAATATTTTGTTGTGCCCCAGTAAGCAAGTAAACAAGCAAATAAATAAATAAATAAATAAATAAATGAAAAAATTCAAGCTTATTCTTGATGAAAGAAAAATCCCCACTCTTCTGTACCCAGGACGAGACGCAGGGTGGAGAGAGAACTGGCAGTACTGAGGAGCAGGGCACGACTGGACATCTGAAACACCGGGAGTTTTCCCAATAAGTCCAGCAGCACAAAAAACTCTGTTTGGTAGTCTTGCCATTGACTGGCCTGCCAGCTCCAGTGTCTGTGTGTGTGGGTGTGTGGGTGGCAGGGTCATAAATTCATCACATATCACAAGTCCATCTTTCTTCCTCCACCAGTTTAACTTTTCTGCGATCTAACTTTGACACACTGAAGTCTGTTATGCACATAAAGTCAACCTGACAAATTGTGCATTACAAAATGCAGTTAGTTTTGGTTACATGTTAATAAACACTCTGTGTGAAGACACTGTATTATTAGATTGTGATCTTTCCCCAACCTTAAACAAGTGCTGAGAGTCTAAACATAACCATGCCTGCTGCTGTTGGGTTTGGTGAGTGAAATAAATTTGTAAGCACTGATTGTTCCTCTCATAGCATGGAGTGTACATTTTGTTCTCTGGACCTTCAGTATGTACAGTACATGTGCTTTCTGTATGGTTTGCAATGCATACATTGATTGAATGTGACTTCAAGTACAAGGGGTATGACCCATGCCTTAAACCTATATCCCATCCATTTTATTAGATATAGTAATGTCTTGACATATATTAAATATGATTTAAAAATACAGTGATGTTTTTCCATTTTAATCTGCCCCAAACAACAAGTAGAGGTCACAAGGTGCGACAATAACAACATGATCCTTCACTGGCTTCCCACCAGCAAAGACTATGAAGCGTGATTGTTAGGGTATTTTAGCTTTTTCCCCCCCTCCATTATGCACAAATGTCCAAGAGGGATTACTTAGAATTAAAATTAGAAACTGCTCAGTCTTATTGAGACTGAACTTACTGCACTGTAAACACAAATGAAACATTAACAGACCCTGGTTCATGTCAAGTGACTTTGATGTTTTCTGTCTGTTCTGAATGTTATGTAGCTCCCAAAGGTGTAAAGAGTGTGCTTTACAATAGGACTGTGATTTACACGACTACATTAAAAAAGATTATTTTTTTCAGACGCTGAATTCCAACTGCGGGATTCATTAAGTACCCCAGCATTTTCTATTGCTGGAGATATAAAATCACCATGCACTCGTATTTCACAGAGGCGATTTCACATGCAGGTGCATAGATTTACCCTGATGTAAAATGTGTGTTTAAATCTCTCACACACTTCACGTCACTAAGTACATCGAAGAGCTTTGCATCAGATACATCTCTCAATCAATCGCGGGAGTGGGAGAACAGTGTTGTCAGTATTGTGCATGTTGGTGTTTATGTGCAGTATGTGAAGATTCATGAGGGCATGCATGAATGTATGTGTGTGAGTGTGTGTGTGTGTGCTAGTATCCATATGCAGGCATGCATGCGGTCGTGCGGACTGCAGAGAGGGCCTAGGAGCAGGTAATTACTGCACTGTGGTGAAACATCATTATTCACTCATCTGCCCACTAGCACCATCTGTCCTGCTGAGCTCCACCTCATACACAATCAGCACCACACCAAGGACAACTCCACCCACACGCACACCATCCATCTCCTGGAGCACTGGCTTATAGGACACCGCTCATCACTTCACCTTTCCTTCCATCTATCCTCTATCACTTCCCTTTTTTACCGTATGCTGTTTGTTCCCCATCTACGCATGACGCTAGTAGGGCTATTCTGTTTCTTATTAAGTAATTGAATTCAGGACTGTTCTTCCAGAGTTTTGTGTATCATTCACGAAGCAAAGCTATATTTCATTTTGCAGTTTTACCTTTTAGCGTGCATTATCCCAGATGAGATCATGAAAACTCAGCTTGTAAATCAGATGCATCCCAGCTGGTGTTGGTGGATTGCAAATAACTTCCTGAGGAAATATGTGGTTAAAATGACAAGGAAAAAAAAAGAGAGAGAGCAGTGATGAAAGCAGACAGGAGCAACACAGTCAGTTAAGACAAAGTGGGAGCTCTGACTTCAGGAGCAAAGTGGGCAGTAAGAGCAAAAACCACAACTCAAACTCTGCGGGATATTCTTGCATGTATGGAAAATTTGCAGGCTGCAATTAAAACCGTGAGATGACTAAATCTATCCTAATGATGCGCCATATTATGAGTGTCCATTACTCTCCACTTGCTCCCCATGCACTAGAGGGAAAAAAAGGAACTTTAATAGCAATTTGCAGTAATGCACCATGCCATAATTCTGACTCTGTCTGCTGGCTGCATCGATGGCCGGGTGTAATTGCCGTTTTACTCATAGCTGATGGATTAGAACATAAAGTAACAAGAGAGGAACAATCACGTCAAGGAGATGGATGGATGGGCTCATAGGAGTGACTGAACAAGTGAGTCTGTGTATGTATATGTGTGTGTGTGTTTGTTTGTGTGTGCGCGTGTGTGTGGTTGACGGAGGAGGAGGGCGCATTGAGCTGCAGATTTGGATTGCTTCTGGGAATTTATCCCATTTCCCGACCTTCCTCACCCAGCATCATTCTGATGTAGAATGTGAACAAACACTAAGGGCTGACACACATGGATACAAAGACACCCTCAACATCAAAAAGAAGTCCTAACTAAAGCAGATTTTACAATTAATCTAGTCATTTTTCAAAGCCAGGGTGGTCAGATAGATCAAGGAGATGACATTTTTCTAAAGTGTGTTTCATAGGTATTTGAGTGTCTCCCCCTCTTTCTCTCTCAAAGCCTTGAACTAAAGGCTAGTCTGCAGCAGAGCTTTTAAGTTGCTTCCCTGTCAAATAAATTTGATTACCAAGGCCTTCCTGCTTTGCTGTTTCCCCGAGGTCACAAATGGGAAAAAAGCGCGAGGGGGAAAAAAAAAGTCAGTGCAGTCATAAAATGCCACACATCCAAGCATCAAGGTCTCATAAGCTGCAATATTCAGTATTTTTCAGAATAGTCGAGCTGCACAAAGCATTGATAATAAGACAGGTATGCAGAGGGTAGTCATTCATCACTGCCACACATTATAAAACACTGTAGCAGTTAAGTAAGGAAAAACCCTGAAGCCTTTAAAGAACATCACAGTGACTCAATTATTATCTTCTTTTTCAATAAGTATTAAATATTCTGCCTTAAAAGTATGCAGAGCTTTATTAGATTACAGCACAGGTCATTTCTTCTTGCAAAGTCTAACTGAACTATCTACAGGTTGTCTGGACCAAGCCTGGACTCTGACATCCAGCCTGTCGATCTCCACTTCGTCCTGACGCACCCAGACGATTAATGCTGCTTTAAAATCTACGGCTAGGTAAATAAATAAGAGGCCAGGGTAAATTAAAACTCTGATGCAATTACACCACCACTTCCAGTTAACCCCCTGGCAATTAACAAGCTGTCAGCTGGGATGGATAGGAGTGTGCATGGCAGCGCGGGAGTGTGTGTTTGCGAGCGATGTTTATGCGAGTTGCGTGCGTACACCCAGCTGGCCATATAACACCCCACTGCTGATGCAAACTCAATACGCTTAATTAAACTGCGCAGAAACTCTATCAGCATGCCGAGAAAGAAGCAGCAGGGTGCCGCCACAAGTGAAAAGTGTTTCTTTCTGGAAAGGTCAAAGGTCACGAATTGAACTGTGTTGATACATGAATAAGAATTTCTGGCACCAATCTGATAGAAATACACCTTGAATGGGTCAAGGGCAGAATATGAAATGACAAGGGGAGCCCTGAATGGGATAGAGAAAGAAACTATCATGAGTACAGATTCAGCCAGAGCCAAGGATGAGTTAGAATCATAGAACAGTGCTGATGCTCCAGCAATAGTCTTTTGCAATACATCAAAGGCTGCAGCTATTTGGCTAGAGAAAGAGAGGGAGGGAGAATGAGCAAAAAAGAGTGAAATAAAGAGAGAGGGGAGATGAGAGCAAGGTCTTGGCTTGGTTTCAGACACCCTGCAGTGTGTGTGTCTGTGTGTGTGTGTGTGTGTGTGTGTGTGCCTGTGTGCGTGTACACCCATCCCTGGGGCCTAGCTTTAAGGAGCCATTAAAAGCCAGATACGAGCCAGGCTGACCTCCTTGCACTCCTAACGATTTTTGATGCCAGTGGAAAAAAGCAAAACATATCATCCCCCCTCACAGCCATATTGCTATCATAGCACTTTAATGAAAAAGAATGCAGGGTACTGTCCCAGAGGTCCCAGACAGATAGAAAGGTTAGAGTCTAGAGTTTAGGGGGAATTAGAGGCAGGGAGAGGCTCACAGGACATGGATGATGACATAGGACAACATCAGCTTCCTTAGGGAAGTCCTACACAATATTTGACCTCCTCAGGCCAATGTTTAACACCGCCCAAACCAATGTCACATGCCATTCGACACACATGCACGCACTAGGTGTATGTGCACATTTGCAAAACTCTCTCCAGCATTGGAGGTAGGCAAACACAAAAAGTGTGCCCTCCTTTTGTAGTGCGCTTGCAGATGTGCAAAAGTGCACACACACACATTCACACACAAACACACATTCTCTGAACCCAGTCTCCCGTCCAATCAAAGCAAAGCTAATTACTGTGTTTCAGTGGTGTTTTTCCAGCGTGGAAGTAGCTCGCCTGTTGATGGCGTCTAGGCTTAAATTACTGCTTTAATTACTGATGCTAATGTTTTCCCTGCTATTAAACATTTATGCAAAGTGGCATCCGGAGATGTTCAATCCTTATCTCCAACGGATCCCCAGGGGCTGAGGGGCTGGAGGGGAGTGGAGAGGAGGCCAGGGACTGAGGTGGGAAAGTGCCATCGCTGCAGTTCCGCCCGTGCCTCCATGGTGGTTCGTTGTAAAACACCAGTGCTGGCCCTTGGCTTCGGGCCCAGGAAGAGAAACATGACTTTACTGCTGCTGGAAGAAGTGTGCACCCTCGCAAGCATATATATATATATGTTCTCAGTGGTACCAAGGGAATCAGACGCACAGGGTGGGAGAGCAGAAAGGTTCTGTGGGGTGTTGGCTTCAGCTGAGAGCAGCAAGACAAAAAGCAAAAAGAAAACATGAGGTGGGAGGCAGGGAAACAGACAAAAAGAGGAAGTGAATATTACTTACTGTACATCATGTTGACAGAGGGGAATCATGCGAGACAGATTGAAAGAAAAGAAAAGAGGAGACTGGGAATAAGAGCACGGAAAGATAGCGAGAGAAACAAAAACATAATTACAGTAAGCCTGCTATTAGCATAGTAAATGCTAATCAGAGTTTGGCCGTAGGTGTCCCGCAGTGATACTCTGGCTAAATCAATAACTCTGGGATTCAATTACTGTCCCCTACTGTTCACTATACTCATCCCCTTCTCTCTCCTTCTCTCTGCATAAGAAATGCAGACAATTAATTCATCAGGGTGACTTTGTAGCTCAGTGAGAACTCCAAGGAAACTACCCACGCGGAGTGTTGTGGCAAGTTTGACGAACTTAATAAATGCATGCAGACACTTCAATTCTCTGGATATCCTGAAAGATAGTTTGCAACATATTCATTTCCCACTCATTCCTGTGTGAGGAAAAAACTAACTAACAAACAAAAAAGCCATTGTGGTCTTGTTGTGAATAAAATATGAGAACTCCCCTGGACAAACTACTTGCAGGGATATCTGTACAAAACAGTTGACATAAACTGCTAAAACAATAAATGCACCACATTCTCCAGTGTCCTCACAGTAACCTCACAATTGTTTCATTTTATTTGGATCAATTTTTAGAGAGAATTCACTTGTTTTTCCAAAGGTTCATGTCCGTGGTGTGTCTATGTGTTTATGATAAAGATATCTCTGTGCTATCAAAATGTTGACAGCAGCAAGTCCTGTGGATAAATGCATATAGAATAGGACAAACAGAGAGACAGGAGGAAAAACAAACAAACAATATTTTGAGATATATGAGCAAGTTGGAATTTCAAGTCTTGCTGGCAGCTCTGTAGGGATGGTAATGTCAGTCAGTGGGTCCACTGCTGAAGGATCTCAATTACTGTGCAGTATGAATTGTAATAACTGATTATTTCTTCGCCTTTCATTTAGTGCCATCTTCCGGTCAAAATTTCAATTTGTCCAATATTTTGGTTTATATAGGCCTGCCTGCAAAATCTCCATCTGCCTCAGGTATCCTTTGCAGCTGCTTTAGTAGAGCTTTAATGTGTAGCGCTAATTAGCAAATGTTAGCATGCTAATAAGTTAAAACTAAGATGGTGGTGACACAGTTAGGCATGAATTCACCAAACAGCCTAAAGAGAGCGGCAAAGTCGACAGAGCTATTCAGGTAGCCCTGATTCTGGAAGTAAATTCCCATTCATTTTCCCCATAGAAAATGTTACATGACTCACTGAGTGATATGTGATATGTAATGTATGTTAACTGATATTAACTACAATTCCCAAAGTTCACTTCAGGAATAAGTATCCAAACAAAAATTTAAATTCTGTGATGTGCACCTCTATTGCTGAAAACGCAAAACGCAATCTGCAGTTTAAGTCAATTCACTTTTAAATTTTGGGTAATTTGAATTCAGAAAGTATGGCAACGTGATTTGTCCTCAACTGTAAGGATTAAGCATTTTGATTTCCCTACCTCTGCAACTGGTGACTTACTGGCCTTCTCTGGTGGCAACAGCAGCTGAGGTTTGTGGATATGATGTATTTCGACCCATCTGTCATGCCAAAACTATGGACAAAATGTGATTTCTCAAAAATAAAGCTGAAATACTTAACACCAGTGGCCATAACATAAACCTATAGGATTGTTATATTTTCAGGGAGAGTCTCGTGTTTGTACGTTCAGTATCAACATTAAGGATACTGCTACAAGAAAAAGGAGATGGGAATATAGAATGGGGAAAAACACCTCTGGAACCAGTGGCCTGGCAGCAGTGTTTTATTGTAACTCACTGCCTATTGAAAGTAGAGGTTACAGTACATTACAGCATTTAATGTTCACACCAATGTGAAGTTAAATTTTGACATTAACATTCAGGGTTTGTTACCTTAATTAGGAGGTCTAACCATATAATTATCAAATCATATAAATTCACCACTTGGAAGTGTGTTTTATTCTACTCACCACAGGGAGGGTGCGCATTGAGAAATCCCTCAGATTTCGCAATCATCCTCTCCATCACCTCCCTGAGCCTTTACCAATGTTTCTTCTCTGCCTCAAGAGCAGGATTCCCTGAATCTCACTGCTTGTTTTTTTCTCAATTGAGAATGCGGTTTCATTTTCATTCATCATCAGTCTGTGTGTACACTTACAATGACATGTACACTATATGGTGGCATGACAGATAACAGAATTCCACTATGTGTGTGTGTGTATCCACTGAAAGGTTATTTCAGTCCCAACAAAAACAGAGAACTGTGTCGACAGAAAGGAAATGTCTTTTGTGTTGGACTGGACTGGAACAGAGTTTGTTTTCCATGAGCCTCTGGAACTGCTGAGTACAGAAGAAGAAGCCTTTCTACACAGCCTAAAGCATGCATAGCCAGCATCCTACCTGCCTGTATCCATTTCTCCTTCCCCAAACAATGCCTGTGGAGTCACAGCAACACGACACGGAAAAACCAGTCCAGGCTGGTCCAGTCCTTCTTTGCGTGGCTTGGCAAAGGGTCCACACTCTGCTCGGCTCTGCAAAGCTTGGCAAACGAACAGTGTCTTATGCTGTCTCCCTCTGTCTCACCAGTGCTGGGTCAGAGCACAATATGTCTGCAACAGATGAGAAGAGTTAGGGTTGCGTATATAATCAAGAATTTGTGTTCTTTATAGCAGCTGTTGCAATATGGAGTTGTA
>BRZM01000049.1:2330791-2451544 GCA_033238685.1 Lates japonicus
TGGTAGCTGGATCCCATCTGTCAAATGTCGAAAAGGTGACCGCATATCTGTATGTATGTGTGTGCGTACGTGTGTGTGCGTGTGCTCTGTCAGACAGTGACTTCCTGCAGCCCCGAGCTGAAAGTGCATCCTCAGCAGAACCCACGAGAACGGCGTGAGAAGCCGAGTCTGCGGAATGCTCATAGTTTACACACATGGGGGCTCAAGATTTAGAGCATTAAATAACACATACACATCCACATGCCTGCCCGTACACTCACATACACACGCACGCACGCTCACACACACATGCATAAGAGTTGAGGGGCCTGTGTTTTACACTTTCTCAGTAACATTTATCTCTGCTTTATTTCAGGTGATAAAGCAACCTGATATAACTCAAAGGGGCAGACAGTAGGACAGCATGTAAATGCAGCCATGAAAATGAAAACTGAGCTTCTGCAGAATTTCAACTGTCCCCAAAAGAATCGAGGTGCTCTGCTGCAAGGAAATATATAACTACCGCTCTTCTAAGTCGGCTCCCGCCAGCTTGGTTATGCAAAATGCATGCAAATGGGGGAATTTATTGGAGGCTCTTAAAAAAGAGTGCTAATTGAGTATTAACACTGTGGACAACTGTTGTTGACTCATCGTTTTGACTTTGATTATGGCATACTGTAGTGATGCATGCATGGTTAGTGCATAATCATCAAATATTCTTCATGAGAACTGGTCCCATGGTTCAAGATTACTGCTGCAAATGTGTGTTCCTTTTAAAAATCTTAAGCGTGTTGTGTCAGCGGAACAATAAAGGTCAGAGCATTTTGGTATGGACCAACATGACTCCAGCCTATCGCCATCTGCGTACAGCTCATCAGGTTTGGGTGCGGGCGTCTTGAGGACGCAATGTTTGTTTCCTGCAGCATATGTCACTTTGCCAACTGGAAAATGTAAAATCATGCAGCCGATGAGCTCATAAAATCCCGCTCCCACAGGTGTTCTATAAAGTTGTTGTTGCAGAGGCTGAGTGTTTTATACTCGGAGGTAACCTTCCATCAAGACACCAACAGTCCCGCTGAGATTCACAAGGACGAGGAGGTCACAAGAGGAGCCAATAAACACCGTCTTATCCTCAGGTGAATGCTCAAATAAAATCTACTCGGCCGCGTAGATTCTGTGATTTCATGAGGTCATGACCTGTGTGTTTACACCTTTAAAAATTGGTTCATATCCCTGATTGCTTATATGGTCTTATTTTAAACTACCCAATTATCTGAGGAGATTATGAGGGGGTTTGTAATATAGCTGCCTTTCACTGTAACCTCTGGCTTGAGGATTTACTAAATCAACTACTCAGTCACATGATCATTATCAAGCCCATTTAATGCACAGACCACCAGGAGGTGTAACTGACAGAATCTGTCTTTTCCCTCTAACCTTGTGGCTGACCTGCAGTCCACATAATGAGAGAAGGATGAGGTAAGAAGACAGTTTAACAACAGGAGCCGGCCCTGCCCTGTTTATGGTGACTGCATGACATCACCAGTTTCATTTAGATTAATTCATCACCATAAGTCATAGTTATAGAGGAAGGAGTTAAATGTGACACTCACTCTAAATTCTGGTTTCAGTTAGGGGTTGGAGAGTGGATTGGGTGATCAAGAGGAGCACGGGGGCACCAGCCAGGAAGTAAAGTTAAAACATTTGAAAATTTAGTGATGGCAATGGATACATTTCTGGAAATATAGCAAAGTATATAAAGTTGTAGCTATTCAATATATCTGCAAGCAATTTTTTCAATATATGGTTTCATTTTCATTTTTCCTGAATCAACTGCAAGTTGTAGTTCTTAGAAAATTCTACTTAAATTTGCACTAATCAATATTTTTATATTAACATTGGAAAAATTATGTGTAATGCGAAAGGTGTCACCCATAGTGATGAACCCACTGTTCCTATCAGCCCTGGAGAGCATTTTTGTGTCTTTGTTTTGGTTTTATGCCCCCCAGCTTTTACTGTTTTGGTTCAGTCTTCCTGCTCTCATAGTGCCACCTTTGACCACAGTAGGCATCTGTTTTCAGTGGTAAAAGCTCTAAAAAGTCAAGTCAAGTCAATTTTATTTATATAGCGCCAATTCACAACAGAGGTTATCTCGAGGCACTGTACATATAGAGCAGGTCTAGACCGTACTCTTTATCTTATAAAATTTACAGAGAGAGACCCAACAGATGTGTAAAAACCTATTGTACACTACCTGCTCAGCACCAAATGGCAAACAGACAATGTGAACATAGTGGCGCATTTAGAAGCTAAAGAGTCAGATATTTCCTTAGAGCTAAAAGGACAGTGAGTACTGGACTTGTATTTGACTCAACATAAGTCAAATTGCTCAACATGTGCTGAACTTTTTGCTAACACATAAGACATTAAATTAGAAAATAGACTATGGAATTAATACACATTTTGTTCTCTAATTCTAATTCTCAACTCAAAATGAACCTCGATCCCCACGTTAATTTTTTAATAGTTTTTGGACAAGACTGCAGCAATAAACTTCTATCAGGCTCATTGGTTTCAGTCTTTTAATGGGATTTGCTGACAATAAGAAAAACATCACCAACCTTATACTTTAAACTGACTTTTTGTCCAGTGTCATTGCATTCAAAGTTTGCATTCAAAGTTCAGATTCAGAAATAAAGATGTCCTTGGTTCACTTTCAGAGTGCTGCCATTAAACCATTCAATTACAAACGCTAAAGTTTTAATGTTTCTCCTTCCAATGAAGTGGATATATGCTTAGGCAGGAGGGATCCATCTCCTGCAGAAAATGGCCTCATATTCTTTAATTCATCTGTCAGACTAATTGTCTACCAAGACAGCCAGGAGCACAATGCATCAAACAGTGTTGTCCCGGCACAACATTAGTTTGGCAAGTCCAACAGAGAAAGCAAAATAAAAAGTCACAATTTACTTTGATAGGAATATCAATTGTGCCCTTCCCAAATTTTAAAGCTCATTTGCTAGAGATTACACTTGCTGTTTTATCACTGGGTTGTTAAGATGAAAAGGAGAAAGAAAAAAGGAAAATATTAGTCACTTGACAATCATCAGTTTTACAGTGAAAGCTCATTTAATATTGTCTGAAGACAAATGTGTCTGTGACCACACTAGTTAAGCCTATACACAACTTTCCCTTTATTCTGAAACTGTCCATTATATCATGAAAACTCGCCAAAATAAGATGTTTTTGTTTCTCTCAGTTGATGAGTCCTACACCCAAGTGCTACTTTAGCATCTGCATTGTCTAATCTTAACACACCACGCACACATACGCATGCATGCACACACTCACACGCACAAATTGCATCCAGAAAATTACATCACTTCCCTGCCGTTGTCTGAAAATTACATCTGTCCCCCACCATTCCACCAATCACTCCCTAGGTCTCCTTTTTTTCCCCCTCCTCTTCCCCTCTCTCTCGCCTTGCCTCACTATTTTAGGCTTTTCCCTCCACTTTAACTCGGCCCTAAATTGCCAGGCCTGAATTGCCCTATGAACAGCGTGGGGTGGACAGGCCGGCAGGAGGTGTGTGTGAATGCGTGAGTCTCTGTGTTATCACCATCTCTTTTCATTTTCCTCTCCAAGTGGTGCTGTCAGGAGCCAAACAAGATATCACTCTCCGCCCGCCCCCCGACAGGGAGTCACAACATAACATAGAGGAAATGGAATAAAAGAATAAAGACAAAGGTAAACAAAATGGTTGCCTTCCAGACTCCAGCCCCTCTACCGACTGTACCCGACTAATCCCATGATTCTCTTTGTTCCTTAATCCCATCAGCCACTGGGGCCCTGCATGGCTCTCTGGGTACAGATAATGGCACCATGTTGTGTGTCTTGATGAAGTTCAGGACCTTATTAAAGAGATTTTGCATGCATGTGTAAATGCTGGCACACTCGCATGAGGAAAACTCCCTTATGATCCTGGGATGATAATGCAGGTTTCTGAACTTTCTCCACATGATTCTGTAATCGTACATTTTCAGTTTTCACAGTATCAACAAACTTTCCTTCGCAGCTTGGTTCCACTCTCTGTCCCCAGAGAACTAACCTGCCTGTTCTTTGATTCAAGGTAACTTTCTAAATATGACAACCTCTGACTTTCAACAGTTGTGGTGTGGTTTTTATTGCTTAAATAAACCTGCGGTCAAGGAGAGATGTGACCATCACGTAGCCAGTGCTGTGAATCAGTGTGTTTGGTCCTCCATGTCATGTTGTAATAGCAGCCTCACATGAAACAAACAGCCATATGCATAAAAGGCACCGCTGGCTCGTGTTTTAATAACTCCCATCAACTGTAAATCTAAAGCCATCTACAGTAACGCTGAGAGGTGGTTCAGACGCAGCATTTCTCCAATTATAAAGCACGTCATCTTACTCAGCCTGGTGTGTCTGGGTGGGAAGCTCGGTCATAAAAGTGTGTGATTTAAGGCGAGCGGCTATCAAGGTTGTGTGAAACTCAGCTTGTAACAGCTTCCATTCAGCAACAGGGAAGGCTAAATGGGGGCACAGTGATGCACAAGCTGATTCACACAGCAAATCTTGTCTCACTTGGGAGCCAACATGGAGACAGTGTATTTTGAGCGAACAAGCATTGTCCAATATAAACACCTCACAAAGACTATGCCTGCATTCATAGTTTTGATAAAGAATCGCATAAACCGGCAAGCTGGCGGGTTTAATGAACACACAGCCTCGGACAGACGCTGTTGTAAACTATTCTCTGCTGTCCTGTTCCATGAAGTTATAAAAGCCATGGCAAGTAAAGCATGATAGTTTTGTCACAGAGGCAGATATGTTGGTATGTGTATTCTGGGAACAATGGTTTTGGAGACCTCCAAGTGCCACCAGGAGGTTACAAAATCAGAAGCTTTCTAGTGCCACAAACAGCTTGAGTGGAGCAATTTCATGCTCAGAGTAAATAAAAACACGTCTGAAATCAGCAACACCATCTACTAATGTTTCTGACTTGGCATCTCACTCACCATTTGCAGATGAGCAAACAGTCTCCACACACCATCCCTAGAATAGTAAAAGCCATTGAACAAGCTCTCTTCTGCTCTACTCTGTGTTTATAGGCACACAAATAGTCTGGTGCTGGAGTGATCACATAAAAAGTCTGGGACATTTGTGATGACCCCGAGAGGATTCTGGTCATGCATTCCAAAATATAAAGCCCAGTCCTCCTCCTAGTTCTCTCGCAAACTTTCAAAAGGCACACACAGTTATGTGTGTGCACATAGATACACACTGATACATCTTTACTTGTGCTCTCTTGCAGTCGTCCGAGGCGGCATCCATCTCTGTAGCTCAGCATGCAGAGGTTACTTTAGGGGCAACCTGCTCATTACTCCAAGTGTTGTTAGCCAAAGTACGCACGCACCAATTCATCAGTGCACACCAATTTATCAGAGCCACTCACTTCCGCTTGTTAGCAGAGTACTTCACGTCTGAGAGTTTGTTAACTCTAGTGTGTATGCCGGCTTGCCTCACGTATGTGTATGCATGTGAATGTGCATGCATCTTGCACCTGCCTGAGTATGTGTATCTTATTGTATGTGAGGGGAAAAATTTGCAATGTTGGTGCCTGTGTGGGTTTACATCTGGAGTTGGCCTGGTGTTTATACCTTTGTCCATCTGTCTCTGTCTGCCCATTTCCAACAGCCCCGCAGCAGACGGTGTGTGTCTGTACGTGCGTGCAGACTGTCTAATCTGTTGCTGCAGAGCTATGGCTGGGGGACTGCAGTGGATATCCTTTATCAGACTGATTAGAGAGGAGGAGAGGAGCGATGGACGGTGGGAGGGAGAAAAGAAGGATAGGAGGGGGGTAGAGCCTTCTCAGGTAAACACACCCCAGGCGCTGTTCGATCCCAGCATTTAAACACACGCGTGCTCAAAGCCGCAATCCAATTATTCACCACAAAATGCTGCTTTCAACAAGTGCTAACCCCATTTAAGAGGTCTTCTCACCCAAAGGATCCTTTTTAATAAACAGTAGCAAACAAGCGTTGACCGAAAGGCAGCAAACCATTGCTCTGTGTTTTCTCTTTTAACTACTTAATTAATCAAGTACTTTGGCTATAATGACCCGAAGTTCATTCTTCAAAGTAACTATTTAGAAGTAAAAGCGTAAAGGAGAGGAGTAGCTTGGGAAGCTTAAAGAGAGACCTAGGGATATTGTAGCAAATTAACACTGCAGCTTGGTAGTCTTTTGTATAATGATGTTAATATGGAGTATGAGGAAATGGGCTTAAGCTACCTACGTGCTCATGCTAGTGTTACAGCTTCAAAAATCACAACTCATGCAAGCATCTGATGAGATATAAAAACAATCCTTTCATAAACTCCTTCTTTTTCATGTGAATAAATAGCATCCATTGAGGCCAGACCAGAGAGAGAGAGTTGCTAGCTAGCTCTCATTTACATAAACACTTACTGTTCAATACACAGAGACCGTGCAGGCTAAAATAGATTGACTCTCATGTACCCATCCTATTAAACATTTATTAAACATAGTTAAAGCAGAGATGGTGTTTCATTGTGGGAGAACACATTTAAAAAGCCACACAGAGAAACTGGAATGGACATAAAAAAATGAAGATTGCAAGTCTATTTTCAAAAAGTGGAGGGAATTGAATTCCACCAACCTCTGCTTGCATCACACTTGCTGATATGTTGACAAGTAGTAAATAGCAGTGGTGCTTGGACCTCTCCATTTTCCTCTCTATTTTTTTTTTTTCCTTTTATGCCCTTTGCTTGCCAACAGCTCTCCTGTAAACCATGAAGCCGAGGCCAGAGGCCAGTCATCATCTTGTCATTATCTGATGGGAGCACCGATAACTTCCTTACTGTTTCCTTGTTGAGGTGGGGAGGGTCAAGAAGTCGTTCTGTGTCAAAAAAGGAGAAGAAACTGTAGAGCTCGAGCTGTGGTATATTGATGGCATTGACATATGTAGCAGACTGTGATTTGAATTCGTGAATCCTCATTATAGCCTGAGCCTGTCTGAAGACAGCATTATTAACATAGTGAGAGGCACACATGCCCCCATGAATACTAAAGTCCTGTTTGCCTTCAGTGGAGGATTTGCTCCCAAATCGATTAGGAAAATATGTACTCTGCATCAGTATGAGTTTGAGAACTTGGCATTATTGAAGTTAAGTCACTGTTTTTCACCTACTCAGCACATTAGCAAAAATGTTAAACTCAAGGTTAACACATTCATATTGGCCATCCTTTGTGTTAGTCAATGATTTATCACCTTAATTTTTTTTTTTTTTGATCAGTCTATTTTGATCTCGGGCCTGTCAAAGATCATGATATTTTACAGAAAGTGATGATCTGGAAGTGACTTCCACGATTTGAGTCAGCAGAGTTTTACTCATCACTGTCTAATTTAGAGAGATGCCATTATGCATGCGCACATACTCATTCACACACACAACACACACCCTTGTGATCTCCTGCGTTGGCTTGCCCTTGCTCTTCTCACTGTTTGCAAACAGAGCTGCCCTGGAAGCCTCTGGCTGGCCTCTCCAATGCTAATCAGAGCTCCCACACACTGGCCTTTCTAATGCTGCCTGCCACAAACACAAGTGCAATATCCAATATTAAACCAGACAATAACCTTTCTGGAAAGTTGTTTTTGAATGTGGTCAATAGTGCTATTATTTTATATTGCAGAGATAAGTCTTTTATCCAGGGCTAGTATGCATGCTTCACTATTGAGTACAGGGAAGGACACAAAAGGTTCAACATGTAATGCACTCATTGACTTTGTCATCAAGAGTTAGATGAGATACCACTTTGATACCACTGTCTTGGCTGTGCGCTAAATATGAAGCTGTATCCAAGAGACGGTTAGCTTAGCTTAGCATAAAAACTGAGGCGTATCTGTGTTCCCCAGCTCAACATTATGTTAACATGAATTAACCCTCCTATGGTGTTGGGGTCAAATTTGACCTGTTTTGAGTTAAAATATTTTTAAAAAATATTTTATTGGAATAAGGCTTCAAAACAGCTATAGAAACCCAATAACCATATCCTTAACTATAACCCATTTGGTATGTTCCCTCAAGTGTAGGCATGTTAAGTGAATACAGATCTGGGAAAATCTTTTTCAGGTTCCCATTATGTAATATGTAGAACTGGAGAACACAGGACCCTTTGTCATGTTCCCATTATGTGCCATATAAATCTGGGAACATAGGAATTTTTCTCATAAAAAACTGTACAAACAGGGCAAGGCTTGGTGCTATCCAGAGGTAACAATATCCTCCTACTACTATTAAATTCACAAATGAATATATCATATCTTGTTTATTCAATTAGTGAGCTTTAGAGGTGCTGATTGGCTGTATTTGTCATCTTTGGACAGTGTTAGCTATGCTGTCTTCATTTGTTTCCAGCCTTTATGCTAACTTAAACTAACTCGCTGCTAGCTGTAGCCTTGACAGACACAAGACTAGTATTGATGTCCTCATCTAAATCTCACCAAGAAATGTTGTTGTCTGGTGGTGTATATTTTCTTGGAGTTTAATGTGACATAATGTTTAGATTCTTCCTCAGCAGCCGTGACATTAGTTAACCTAAAAATAGAAAAATGTCAAGTTTTAGTGTCAGTTCCTAAAAACTGATAAGAAATGTTTCTCTCTAGACTTACCATTTCAACCGATGAAAATCATACTGAAAGAAACCAACATTGATTTCTGAATTGATTCCTGTTCATAAAGCAACCCCCAAGACTCTTGTGGTTTCTCAAGTGCAAACTCTCACTGTCTCGCTATTAGACACATATAAAACAGCTGGATGCAACAAGTCTAGGCAAGTGCTCTAGAGGCTGTCAAAAGTCATTATGTGGAAATACAGGAAATTTCTAACTGAGGCAACAGACTGAGAGAAATTGGAAGAATATAAGGGTAAGTTACAACACCTCATCAAATAACTCACAGAGTGATATGTGCACAGCAGTGTAAGACAATCCAAGGATACAATTTCCCTTTTTGTGCGTGCGTGTGTGCGTGTTTCTGAGTGTGTGTGAGTCAGTGTTTGCAAATGTGCTAGCTTGTAGGTCTCTGTATGATCTCCTGCCCTCTGGGCTGTAATTAATTAGAGTTGCAACAAGGCCTGATTAGGATTCCTCTGTGATTCACAACCTCAGCGACCTTTCCATCCAGCCTGCAGAACTGATCCCAACCTAATGCAATTGCTCCTATTGCAATGTACTGAATGTGTGTGCTGCGCATTTAGCTGCTTGTCAAACATGCACTGTACAACCTATGGGGATGTGTATGGACCAGTCTACCAATGCAGAATAATATGTGTTATTAAAGACAGGGGGATGCTCTAAAAATAAATAAAAATGAAAAAATAAGCATGACTCACCCCTCATATGAGTGTTGCTATGGTTTAATAGGTACATGGTTTATTAATGTGATTCAGCAAAAAACAGTAAATCCCTCTTTGCATTCTGCTGTGAAGCTGCCACTGGGAATATCTTGAACACCCCAGCCTCTTGTCCTTGGCCACCAAGGATTACTTCCACTAGCCAGCTATTGAAATTGTTTCTTTTGATCTCACATTTCCAAATTAGGATTCTAATTCACACTATGAAAAATTAATTACCATTTTCTAGGGTTTCAAAGAGAATGGGCATGATTAGATCCACACATGCAGTTGGTATTAAATATGTTAAACACAGGCTTTCTTTTCTTTCCCGGGGACATTTTTGTTGCTTGGTCAGGGTGCTGAGTGTTGAATTAGTGATGACCTTCATGCTGAGACTCTCTTAAAGAGGCTGTCTAGAAGTCAGAGCCTAGGTTTAAGAGGGCACTTTCTACCGCTAATACAAATGGTGCTTCAGCAATTATTCAACAATACAGCTCAAGAACCAGATTTGAACAGATTTGTAGAATCTCGACACATGCTATTACACTTGTGGAGTTTTTTTTATTAAATATATATGTGTATAAAAATGCATTACATGTTGTCGGAAAGAAAGAAAACACAGTCATAGTATCTGTCATTTTTTTTTTTTTCCTTGAGAGAGAAGGAAGGATAAACTCAGCAGTCCATGTTACTCAGAGAATGTTAACATATTCATATCATCCCATTCTGACAGGGAGGGAAAGAAACACATTTATAAAACATCAACAGACTTTGGTATACAGAAGGGCTGCTAACATTTAATAAAATGACAAAGAAACAATTTATTCAACCTTTATCAAAATGATTTAAACGACTTGACTGACAATCTGATTGCCACCTACCAGCTCATGAGCACATGTGCATAAACACAGTGCACCTATCTGTGTGGCCTCGTCTATCTGACAAATGCATGACTGCATATGAATGGGAATAATTGCACTGTTTATCTGTTGTTGATGGAGCTGTTAATTTAAGTGTTTTTGTTTGATCTGAAAGACCAAAGTTTCATCTAGCACAACAGCTTTGATCACTAACATATGCCTTTACCCTTCACCATATCCTTCAAACAACTACTCTTTTTGTTCTTGCTAATTAATGATGTTTCATTCGGTATTTCATTTATATGACAAATGAAGTGCCTTTCTATCTCGACTGATTGCCAAGTGTTTAACTTCTTTGTCTATTTCAATAAGCGATATTTAGGTATGTAATTAATTTCTTTTGCTGGAAACACAATTGATTCATTAAAAAGAGAGGATTCTCCTTATCATTTTCCCAGAAGGTTTGCACCCACAATTTCCTGTTCTATTTCAAGCATATAAACTGTTCAGTCGAGGCCAATCCCAATCAGGACACATTTAATGATAATGGTGGACTCTCAGTAAGCTATTCAAAGTTAGTTGACCTTACAAAATTGAAATGAAAGGAAATTAATTTTCATTGAAATTAACAGTATGCTTAACAACCAATGGCAATTTAGAAAAGCTTGAAAGGTTTTCCATCACCTCCTGTGTGAATATTCTGAAGGCACAATAGACTTTTTCACATTAAAGTGTATATTCATCGATTATTATAGACAGTGAAGAAGCCTTGATTTGGCTTTTTTTTAATGCAGAAAAAAGCATTATTCCACATATTCAAGTAATTTGTCATTTCACAAAAATTATCCATTCCTAAGTGTATGAGAGTTTAAAAATCGGGGGATGAAGGGACGGACGGTTTGAAATAAAGAAAAAGAGAGATTCTTGTCTCTTTTCTGAAGCCATTACTGGACAATAGATATTGATTCCTGCTGCACCACACATTGGAATACTCTATGGTGATCCATTTATCTGTTAATCTGTCTGCAACCAGAGGTGGAGAGCCAAAGCGAACGAGAGCCAATACACCAAAGTCTACACAACATTTTATAAACTAATTAATCAATGTTGGGCCTTAGCAGAGGCCAAGAAAGCTGCCAGAGAACTGCAGAAGAGCAACACTGCCACCTACTGCCGCTGTGGCCGAGTTCATCAGAAAGTAAGGGGAGCTTTGGCACCCACAGTGGCATTAAGATGAGAAAACAGGCCCTGCCAAATGCTGTCATATTGTGTTTTCTGGTTAAAAGAGACGACCACTGATTCAGCTGTTGTGAAGCTGAGGGAGATGAGCATATGGTCACAGTAACTAAGACAGAACATGCCGACAATGTTAATTATAATTCACAGACTTAATAGAGATGGAAAGTTTGGCCTGAGCAACATTCAAGGTTAGCGATGATTTATTCAGGATACATGGATTAAATCCCTGTTGTTGGTAAGGCTGGAATCAATTGCTAGCAACCTTTACAGCAATCTGTCGGTGGAATTAAATATTAGTCTTATTCTTTTTCCCATGAAAAATAAATATGAATAAAACCAATCTGATTCTGAACATATGGATATGTGTCAGACTTAACATTGAACAGTCCTCATTAGTCAGTTACTACTTGTACACAAAACAGAAACTGTAATCTGCTGGAACTGTTCACATTAATGCTGCTCATGCTCTATGTGGTTCCATGCTCATGGGGTAAAAATGCTAAATTATTGATAATAAAAATTATGATGACAAAATGTTAAATCATGTTTTCTACCTTTGCATTCTACATTTTATAGACATTGCATATACATTTAACCTACGTAAATATAACTAAATTAAACCTAAATTCAAGCTTAACTCTTTCTTCATCGTTAAAAATTCTACTAATTACAAAATCAACAACCATTTCCTTTTCTTCATAGGAAATGGCCATTTCCTTTTCTTCATATATATATATATATATATATATGAAGTATCAAGCTGATTATACAATGTTAAGAATGTTTGTTTTTTACCTGTTAAAGAGGGCTGGGGGTCTCCATGACCCTAAGCAGAACATTATGGTTAATCAAGCAAAAGTTCACTTTTGCCAGTACGGTATACTCAGTATTCTCCTACATATTTGCAGGAACTATTCAGCAGGAAATCCCAATAAAGGAATCATTCAAAGAGGTCCATTTTCAAAGGTAAATAGGCTCTTTTGAAGTGAAATGAAACTGAATTTTAATGCAGTGCCATCCTCTACCTATTTCTGCAGCTTATTGCAGAATAAATTGATTAAAGATCAGTGGGAACTTCATGTGCACTTTACGTACTTCTCGAGGCTTGGGGGAACTTCAGCAAATGTCATGCATCTTTATCAACAATAATGATACGATTAACTCCAAATGCTCAAAGCATTTGTTGATGTTTACAGCTGTGTGTCATAATACTAACAAACCACAAAAATACGTTTAGTCTATCCTCAGTTCTGGCATTAGTTCATGTATCACTATCATAGCACACAGGCCATTTGGAAGGAATTTATGTCCTACAGCATCTGTAGCAGTGACTAAATGGCAAGTCACTCTCAGTTCATTAATCAAAGTCACTTCAGCTTCTATACTTATATATTGCTTATAATGTATACTAACTCATATTTGTTTATTCTGCAGTCACAACACAGTCCTTTTCCTGCACCACACTACATTTTGTTCTTTCTTTTGCTCTCATACTGCTCTTTCATTTTTCATTCATTCGTCTTTTTTCTTATTTTGTTTTTGCCCTTTCCAAACAAACCAAACCTGCCGCTATTAATAAATATTTTTATATTAACGATGGACCCAATGACTACGTGTAAATGAAAGGTAGTGAGTATCTCCCAACTCTGCACTTCCCCTCAGCTCTTAACAGAATTTTAGTGTCTTTCAACTCATAGTTTTGCTTTTATGGCCCCTACCTTGCTAGATATTGTCCTTAAGAGATGGTGGAGACCCAAAGAAGAGCTAAAGGGAAAGGGAATATTGGATTTTCATTCATCAGGTGGACACAAACAACCAATTTACCAACCAATTTACACATTTCTAGTCTCTACTACTAAAGATCCTTATGTTTTGATGATGCAACTTGATTTGGTAAATGATTAGTTTGAAACTAACTGGTAGTCACTAAGAACTTAGGAAAGACTTCACACACAAACTTCATGATGTATTTATAGTACAGATAACTGTCACATACAGTTTTGGACCCAGGCTTCAAACTGATGACTGTTTCTTTACCATGAACAGCTTTAGAAACTTCTGGCATTTCTTTCTTGCCATTATCATTACGGGCAGTGCTTCGCGTATTCAGCTGTCCCACTTCCTGTGGGTGAGACTGAAACGTTAAGAATGATTACAAGCCTAGATGCATCCCAAAATGATCTAACCTCTTCATTTTTCTGTCTCAGAACACTGGTGGGTAAGTGGCGTATAAATGTTTTGTCTGATACCTTTCCCCAGCAGTGAGCTGAGCTCCTGTATTCCAAAATACCACTATTATGTGATGCTCTCTGTCCACTTTTCCACCAGCTGTGAAAGCAGCAAATAGTGCCATTTCTTACTACTTTGCTGGCTAAGACTACTGTAAGCCTCTGCTGGTAAAGTGTGTACTGAATGTGTGTCTGCAGCCTTGTGAACAAAAGGGTTAAATGGTGAACACGCACCCTATTCTGCTAACTACATAAAGTGATTAACTAGGTAAGTTTCTCATTTCCCATGTATATAATATTATTTTGTCAGGCTAATAAGTGACATTGTGGTAGGGAAGCAAAAGTAGCACCGCTTTGCAGAAGGCTGGCTATTTGTGAGCAGTTTGAATATACAAAGTTATTTCTCTCAGTGTTCATAAAAGAAACTAAGGCCACTACCTTTTAGAATAAATTGGGCAGGGGATATAGTCAAGGTTAATAGTGGTGCTGCCTCAGTGAAGTAGCACCACCTGCACATGCACTGCACACAATAGTTAATTCTCAGCATCAAGCTGGGGGCTTGCTAGTTAACCGGCTCTCATTTTTTATTAGTGTAATCTTGGACTAGAAAGAAGTGCAAGATCATGGGCTAATAGAAACACCAGCAGGCTTCCCTCAATTAAATAAATTAAATATGAATGAACTATAGACTGCCCAGCTGACTTCAATACAAAAAAGAAAATTTGCTTACAGCTAAATAACACCTTCAAATGACTTTGCATTTTTAGACCCCATTACTGCATTGTTGACACTTTTATATGGGATATGAGGGATTTTAGTCAGTGCATGGGCCCCAATAAACTTTGATTGAGGAAGGTGTCAGTTGTGATCACATTCTTGTACTTTCAGTTTCACCAGAGTGCCACTTAGCTCTGGATGAAGAAACAATACTTTTCCTTTGTACCTACTACAGGTAACAGGGGTTAGGAGGACCGACTTTTTATTTTCTGTATTTTCTCGCCTGACTGGCATTTATTATTATGACAGTATTATTGTTGCACAATCTTACCTCTGCTGCACGGTGGTGAATGGTACAGCTCCTCCTCAGTGGGAGAGGGTAAATTACAGCTCATCCTTTACTTGTAATATTTCCAGGCGGCAGGTTGCTTTACCAGTGCTTCTCAATGGCTACCACAAGGCGTATATGGAACCTAATTCTTGTGACAGTTCAAAGATGGGCACATCTGAGATAAAGGGGTCTCGTGCGTACAGGTTGAAAAACCCTCTAAGGCAAATGTGTGATTTGTTGATTTGAGGAGTTATATATAGGTGTTGTATGTACATCAATTGGGCAGGATAGACTTGAGCGTAACAGGACTCCATAGTATAAGTGGGTGTAGATGACGGACAGATGGATATGAAATTGACTTGACTTTTCTGGGGTGCCCAGTTAACGCACAGCACCTGACACAGTTAGTGTCCTTGTTAACTACAAAGTACCATCCACCTGGTGATAGAACCTACATGTATCTGTGTTTGTAGCTGTCATAGTCTGGACCATGTTAGTGAGGACTAACATCTTCTTGGTCAAACAACATGAACAATTTTCATGGCCTAAGCAAAATAGCAGTTTATGCAATACATCCATTATTAGAGCGACTACATACTAATTATTTTCACACACCAGTCAGCAGCGTTCATTTTTCTGCTTTTCTTTTTAAACTGTCACTTGTAATCTTAAAAGTCAGAAACTTTCGAAGCCTACTGGGGCTTTGACAATTACATTGGTTTTATTAATATGGATATGTTAAATCATGCTTTATCGGTGGGAGGGTTTAAGATCGGTGCTGTCTGATAGGACTCATGGTGGTAGACTATATTCTATCCATGAAAGGTCTTGCAGAACTCTAGTTGTGTCCAAACACTGTTCTCCACTGGTGTGATTTTACAGTCATGAGGTGTCAAAGCCATACTCTGCTGAGGGGTTAATAGCTTATTGTTGTGGCAGTCTGAGAGAGAGCTGTGCAGGCGTCAAGCTGAAAATTTTCTATCATTACTGGCAACGGAATGATGCAAATTTAAAGACTGCTTGCAAGAAATTCCTGAAGTTTTATGCGCTGCTAATGTGAGACATTCACTTAAGACTGTGTGGTGTTTGTATGTCTACAGTCTATGCTGAACTGAAATCCATTTAGTTTTCTGGATATATATCAAGCAGTATGAATCTGGAATATGTGGAGGATGGCAGACTGTGCCACAAAACAATAAAAAATAATAAGTAATTACAGAAGGTAAATGCATTTAATGGCTGTTGCTAAAACAAATGCCAACCATAAGCGATTTCATGAAAGCTTAAAGTTACACTTCAAAACGCTGGATCCATAACTGATAAATCTTGATGCTATGTTGCTGTGAGTGTGGAAACAGAGGATGTGGTTCATGGGTTTATAGCCTCCTAAACCCTAGAGCCCCATGACCATGCGCCCTCTGGCGAAATGGAACAAGGTTACATTTATAACACACTATGAACTTTAAGCAGAGCTCACACATAAGGTTACCCAGCTAGCTGTTGAAGGCAGTGGAGGTAGCCTGATTTTCTTCACAGAGACTTTTATATTTCTGAGCCTGTACTTTGTATCAGGGGCTGTAGATCATAGAACAAACGTTTCAATGTGACCATCATTTCTGATTATTCTTACTGTCTGGAGTGTTTTGTGTATTTCTGTAGCTCCAGTGGTAAGCAAGTACTAAAACAAGCCTAGCAATCTCAGGATAACTGTTCACTTTATACCAAAAGAGATCCTGTGCCAGTGTATTGCCAGGTGATTTTGTGTGTCCACCATATAGCATATGTGGGAGGCCTGGCAAACAGCAGCAAAACTATAATGTTAGAAAGGGTGGGTTTGTTAGAAATTAAGCAAGATTTGGCAGTGTACCAGGATGTGTGTGTGGGTGGGTGGCTGGGTATTTTTCCCCGTCTTTTGTGTGTGGTGTACAGGGCATAATGAATCGGATGCCATTTTGAGAGATGCTGTTTATGGCGTCTGGACTGGCGTTGGTGACAAGGAATGCGAGGAATTAAAGGAAGGTGTGAGCTACACTTAACCAGAGATGTGACAGGCGCAAAATGACAGGGTTTGGCCAGGAATCAGTAAGCCGTGTTGGGTGTGTGTGTGTGTGTGTGTGTGTGTGTGTTTCACAACATGGCACACACACACACTCAACTTTCATGGAGGAGTGGGTACAAGCATGAGGGACAATAATTTGATCTGTTCCACCAAACACAAATCAATGTCTATATTGGCTCTATTTTCAAGACACACTCACACACACATACTGTAAAGACACAGCTTACACACAGTCCCAATCAGTTGGTGCTTTCTCAGACAGGGACAAAACAAAGTCATCTGAGCCTGCAAGTGGCTGTCCCAACCTGGTTGTGACAGCCAGGATAGTTGCTAATGAACCAGACTAACCTGAAGTTTATTGTACCTGCCGAGGCAAGGACACAGCATTCTCATTTCACCATATTTGGTTTTAGAGAAGGATACATAGCCCCAAAATGTGTGTGCATGGTTTAGTTTCCTCATTAAACTAGCTAATTTAAAGTTCATGATCTTTGAATTTATTACTTGTGTGATGTTATTAAAAAGAAGAACAAAGGGAAACTTTAAAGTAAAGCGAAAAAGTTTTGTCAGATAATATCGCCTCTTTGATTTTAATATCTTTAAACTAAGCTAAGCCCACATACTGCATTACGTTCAAGCTCAGGAGGAAATACCTGGAGTTCTCTGTTCTCTATCATCTTTGTCACATAATATCAGATCATTGTTTCAAGGAAGATGAAATGTGCACGGATAAGATAGCTTTATGCTCAAGCATCGCTTTCCAACATGGAAGGAAATTCTTATGTTCATGAAAAGCCTCTACCTCTGTCTCTGCCTGTCTGTCAAAATAATGGCTGCGGCTGGCTGGCCAGGCCTTTTCCCATGAGCTGAACATGCTTACTGTGAAACATTCGCTGTAAAGCAATGTGTTTAAAGAACAGGAGCAAAGGTAAGTGAGCGTGTATGAAGGTACACATGGTATTGATGTATAGATGTGTGTGAGTGCCATGAAGAAGAAACACACGGGAAGCAGGTGGAGAAACAAGATTATGCAGAGAAGGTGAGGTAAGAGGAATAAGAAGAGGAGGAGGAGAAAAGGGTGAAATGCAGCAGGGTGACAGTGACAGATGAGAGCCAGAGCTGACAGAGCGCTCAGTGATGGCAGTTTATCAGCATCTGGTCCGCAGGGTCACTTCAGCTCCCGGACTCCCTTTCTCATCTGTCTCCATCTCTCTCCCTCCCATATCTCCTGACCCGACTTTCTCTGCCCCTCGCCCTCCCTCCCTTCTCTCCCTTCTCTCCTTCACTCATAGACTGACAGTTCTGACAGAGTACCAAAAATGTGCAGCCGATGCTCCTCTCTCTTTTCCCCTCGTGCTCTCAGATAGGCGCACAGTGAGCAACAGTGTCCACGGAGACACATCCACACACCAATTAAGACGAAGAAATACCACTAACAATCTAACAACAGTTGTCAATAACCTCAGAGGGAGATTAACCAAAGACTTTATTGCTTTTGCATTAACATATTTAAAATGCCAACCTCCTTGTGCGAGACCAGTGGATTTACGCTGACATCCCCCAGCTGATTAAATGTGATGTTTCAGGATAAAATACAGCCTCGGTGAGAGGAAGAGGAGAAAGTCAGGGGAGGCCAGGCTCGCACTGCATGTGTACGACACCTTAATTGCATCAATGATTATCCCTCCGCATTACACTTTCCCTGCTCATATTTATAGTTGTGTCCAATTTTCATTATGCTCTTCAGTATGGACCATAAATAACCCGTGTAAATGTGCCGGCACGCCACGACACACCCCATAACATTGCCAAGTTGATATCCATCTTGTCCCCCAGTGATCCGACATTACCTGGCTGAATTATGTCTATTAGCCGCACGTGGGCCCCTCCCACTCCATCAGGACAGCAGTCTGCAGATGACAGCATTAACTTTTAAGGCTTTATAGCATCTTCTTTACCCAACACATACCATTAATCAACTTAATGGCCACCATGACCCCTTTCATCGTGTTTCATAAAATAAAAATATGAATAAAGCCCATTACAGTCTCTATTGTGGAGAGTCTCAGCGATAAATCAGAGTGGTTCTATTAGAAGGATTGCCTCTTTGACAAGTCAGCTTGGCCGCACTAAATCATCTGCGCTGTTTGCTTTATTAAAGCTCTTTTTTTGCCCGTTTTAATGCTTAAAGCTGGAATCTTAAACTTTACACGCGTTCTGAGTCATATTTCAATCCCCTCCCTTCCTTTAGCCAGTTGTTAGTGTGAAGGCCTCTGAACTAATATTTATCCTTGCCTCTGAGTGAGCTCTGTCTCACTTACTTTTGGGATTCCTTGCTCGCCTCTGATAGATGTTTCCTCTTGTTTACATCTGCTGTGGCAGAATGTGCTGAATCTTGCAGCTGTTGGAAATGTTATACACAGGATCCTCCAAAGTTCTTATTTTTTTACTCACTTTATTCTGTTGATTTCTGTGAGTAAGACTACAAAATTCACTGCCTATCTAATAATACCAGGCCTGAACGCACTCTACTAGGAATGAGAGCAAATGAATGTTCATCCATCTATTAACTATACCACTTATCCTTTGAGGGTCGGGTGAATGAATGTGCCGGTAGAAAACACCAACATGTAGACGAAACTAGCTTATTTTAACTAAAACCTTAAAGCTGCTCTAATCAATACTTTTATATTAACAATGGATCAAAATACTACATGTGAAGTGAAACATGTCAGTTGTAGTAACAAATCCACAATTATCCCCTGACTCCGCAGTTCCCTTCAATGTTTTCAATGAGCAACAATTTTCAGCCGGAGCAGGTAGCATTTTATCTTTTTATCTAAGAAAAAACTCAGAACCATAAAGTAGGCAGCTAGCTTGTGAACATATTTAACTGCTACAGCTGATCAAAGCTAAAAAGACAGTAAATGCTGGACGTCATTCAGGTTGCCTGAAATATGACTCCAAATGAACATTAATGTTGCTTGTGTCTGCATAACGGGTAAAAAAGCTATTGTTTGCTAACATGTTAGCTATACTAATTCTATGATAATACAGGGATGTTGGTGTTAGTGTGTAGTGCTGCCCCAAGTGTACTTAAAGATGTTAGCATGTGTTTATGCAGATGTAAGAAAGAAAGACGAGTGAATTAAATCAATTTAATCACTATCTAATATGATGTAGAGTTGGAAAAGAAGCCCTTTTAACCTCATCCAGAAGCATAACTGCCAAACTCCATTAACCATGTCTACATTTCGTTATATTTGCAGATTAAATAAAGACCAAGATGCAGATTCTGCATTCAGGACAATTCACATCCTGAGGCAACCGTATACTGAGCCGGGGCAAAGGCCAATCACACAGTGTACATGGTGATTGTGTGCCTGCATGTGTGTGAGTGTGTGTATAGTGGAAATATTGTGTGGATGAGAGGCTCGGGTCCAGATACTGTTGAATTATGGAGCAAGCCTTAGCTGGAAAGAATTACGTATTCTTCTGCAGTTTCAAGAAGAAAAAAAAAAGAAAGAAAAAGAAAGAAAAAAGAAAAAGCAAACCTCAGAGTCCTCTGTTTTCACCTTTCTCCATTCCCACCCTGCCTTCTGTTCCTTGAAATTTCTTCTTCCTGGTGACTCAGAGGGAAGTCCTCTACTTTCACTTCAAAGAATTATCTTCTCCTTTCTTTTTCTCTAACAGTGGGGGGAAAGAAAATCAACATCCATTAATGGCTAACAACCCCTGTGATTGAGCGTCACATATAGTTTGTTGTTTGGCCGATACAAGTCAGTTTGTGTTAGGACACAGTAATGATAAATGAAATTATGCTTAACAAAAACGCTATCGCATGACTGTGGTACAAAGGCCTTTCAGCAAATTCTCAATTTGAGGATCTAACACTGCCCTTGAATTGTTTAGGCACAACTGGGGCGGGTGGAGGAATTAATTTCAGATATTACCAAACAGCGGGGTACACAGCTCCCCAGGCACCAAAGACAAAATCTTTCATCCCTGTTAAAAAAAAATTGAATGGGGATTTAAGGAGAACACAGATAATTCAATCTTTATCTGCGGCAAGTCACAATGAAATGTTAAGTTTCTGTGGGATCCTCTTACCTCAAAGGAGGTCTCTGGAATGAAAGGACAACACATCTGAAGCATCTCCCTCCTGCTCTCGAGCAACAGAGTAAATCATGCGTAGACACACACACTGGTACACACACACATTCTCTCACAGACACGCATGCAAAACATAAAAGGCTCTCATCAACATATCAAAGCTGTACTTCCTGCTGTTCAACATGCTATATGTGAACCCAGTGGAAGCCAACAGGACAACGTACAGACCTCTTCTCCAACTACACACCACTTATATATATCGCGCTGACAGCTCCTGCAGATAACAGACAGTTACAGATCGAGATAACTCTCAGGTGTCAGGTACACATTCGCCTACACACAAACATGGACATGTTTGGCATTCTGCTCAACAACCACCAGCACCTCTCTCTCTCTCCCTCTCTCACTCGCACTTACGCCTGCACAATATATGAGAGAAAGTTTTAGAGGAAAGAGGGAAGCACAGGAAGGAGTGAGATTAACAACTTAGGTTTAGTAACATCAAGTCAAATTCCCTGAGATACCCAATAACGGCGTACAGATACTTCTCCAGAAAAGCTCCACTGTAGCATTAAAGTTGTCAACATGCATCTAATCCACTAGTTTGGAGAGCGTTACACTGAGTCAATATGCAATTTGAGGCAGGTTGGCAGAGAACATTGGATTGATTGATTCTGACCTTTTCCCTGACAGTACCTGCTGTACACATTCTCAACAAAATAATGAAAAGTGTTGAAATCCCTCTATCTTTAGCTTTTGCCTCTTTTCTTCTCCCAAATAAGCGCCTGTTGTTAATCCCACTCATATGTCTGGCTGTAGGTCTGCTTTCTCCACTTTATCTCTAAGAGCAGGGGGAGACAGACTCAGGGGGGTGATACCAGCCGTATCGATTTGTCCAAACATGTGCAGACCCACACCTGCGCGCGCACACACACATACACACACACACACACACACACACACACACACACAAACACAAGCATTCCTTATAGCAGGTGGCTGTGCACAGCTTTTCTATAATCCGTAAGATTTAACTCCATCTATCTTACACCACAACTACAAGGTGATTCATGATAAAAAATCAATCTCATTATCAATATAACATACACTGACATAACTGGTTATCTTACTAACCAGTTATATTCTAACATATAATACTCTTATTTTGAAGGATACTGCTATTTCAACCATGCTGGCTGCATATCCCATGCTGGAATTTTGGTTGGTAGATCCACTTTGGTCCAGACTGAAATATCTCATACTACTTGATGGATTGCCTGAAATCTTGTAGACATTCATGATCCCCTGAGGATGAACCCTAATGACTTTGGTGATCCTCTGCCTTTTCCTCCAGGGCCACCATGACGATAACATTTGTCATTTTGAGTGAAATGACTCAATGACTAGTGGATGTATTGCCATAAACAGACATTGCTCCACACAGGATGAACTGGGAGTGACTGAGATCACTTTTAGGATCCCTTAACTTTTCTTTTAGTGCCTCATCAGGTCAAAATTTCCCTTTTTAACATTTAGCATGCTAACACCAAGCACTAAACTAAGATGCCAGTCATGACGTCACATCCATATTAGCCTCTGTAATTCAATGCAATCTTTCATAAGTCCTTCTGAAAAAAATGTGTGTTCCTGGGGTTTACTTTCCATATAGACACATTGGCATCCACTACAGAACATGAGGAATTCAAACCTTTGTGATTTTCGCAAAAGAAAACAACATTTACTTTGTGAGTACAGAAAGAAAAACTACAGCTTCCAAAAAAACAGACGAGAATTGCAGCGCCATTGTAACTCTGTTTTGTCCATTTCCATTAAAATTCACCACAGTTCTCCTCAAAAGTGATTTTTTTTTTACTGTAATCTCTGCTGTCTTAAAACCTGTAAAGCGTTTAGCCCTGTCCTGCTGCTGTTGACAGCACCTTAAGTTGCTTTTGGATTCACCTTTTTTGCCAGGCTGTGTCATAAAGATCTCCAGTATATGGGAAATAGTGTTTGCAAAAGGCAACTAGTAACAGACATATTAACTAAACTACAGGCTTTTACACATAATCATTTACATTCTTTCAAAAAACTGCTGTCCTTATTTAAACATTTGAAGTGAGCCAGATGACATACTGTTGAGAAAGGCTTTGTTTAATTTTAAGTTTTTTGAGTTGTTACAAATGTTAGTGGGATTTTAAATGAGATTTTCTTGCCTTTGGAGCAGAACTGAGAAGTTCAGGAAGTTTTCACTTTGGCTCTATCTGTGCCTACGTACAGCCTCCCACAGCCACCAGCATGTCTGTGGACTCATACCAAAGATGGATGCAACCGTAAAACTGATTTCCAATGCTGTCAACATCAACAGGACGAAGACTGTATCACGCCAGTCCCAAGCTAAAGTGAATTAACACCCTCTTTCAGTGAGAAATGTACGAGATCAAGCACATTTCAAGCTGCCACTGCTTCTCATTGGTGCATTGAAGGGTTATAATGCCCAGCTGGGAGGGTCACAATATGAAGCGACACAAGATCCTGCCCCCTTCAGTTGTGGTGTGAACAAAAAAATAAATAAAAAATTCCCTTTGGAGAGGAAGCGAGGTTCTCTCATATCAATCCATCACACTAAATGACACTTCACGCAAACTAGAAAAATGCCAATTCTAAATGAGATTCTCTTGTCTCGCACTGAGCTCAACTTGAAAAGGCCGGTCACATGAGGGTTTAAATAGAAATCTATTTTCTGGCCTGAAAATCAAACTGGTCATCATTCTGTCCTGCCTCACCTCTCTCTTGGGGACTTGTCACATTTATAACATGTAGTCATTTTCTCAGCTGTCAAACCATGCTCTTACCAAGCTCTGTTACCCAACCCATCCTGTCAACCTCTAATTCTAATCTGCTCAAATGTCTCTCTCTCTCTCTGTCTGTGTGTGTACATGTGTGCGTGCGATGAATCAAGTGCAGTTATTTTAAAAAACGTTTAGAATTATAAGGAGATCGCTCTCCTTTTATTCATTATTAATGTGTGAATGTGTGCGTGTTCTGTAAAGGTCCAGACAAAGGTGGCATAGCAAAGTAGGTCATGACAGGGGTTAGTACTGCATTAGCGACTGTCACTGGCAGGACAGGAGAGTGCAGACACCAGGGCGGCCCTCTCCCTCTCAATCACAGTCACGTACACACACAGGCACACCAGCGTTTTCTGAAATTCTGTAGCGTTCTGTCATGGATCTGAGCCAGCAGGCCGTGACACACATGGAGGGCAGTGTCTGGAACAGGCAGACGTGTCCAGTCTGTCTTTTTTGCACATATGCGCGCACATGCAGGAGTCAGTGTTTGCATATGACAGCGCCACTTGACCTGCCAGAATCTAAACTGTTTGCCCTTGCTAAAGATTCAAAAAAAGGGAGGCTCTCAACTTTTTATTTTTTTGACACTTTTTTGGTGCTTTCTCTTCTCGGCCTGGAGTGATTTTTAATGACAGTTGCTCAATATTCAAAGATTTGCTCCGTCTAAGCACAGATGAATCTTCATGGAGCCCTTGTGTCAGTATCCAGTTCTCAGAGTTGACTTATGGAAATCTGTCTCATTACTTCTGCCTTCGTACGGTTCAAACTCTCACATAAAAACATAATGATCCAAGCTGTTTCTGTTGTCTGCTGCGTCAGTCAACGATTTTTTTGATGTTCTAAGTCTTCTCAGTTTCCATGCTCAGAAAGTCGGGGATAATTATGGGAGTAAAAAGGCTCACTATCAGAGCAGATTAACAACATCTCACTAGGCTGAACTCTTCACTCCCTTTTATCTCCTCAAACGCAGTAGAAGAGAAGACGAGTTACGCAACTCCCACCTTAGGGACCCAGCCGACTTTCCACCCAACTTCTGTCTGTCTCTGTATGTCTAGGGCGTCTGCTAGTCCTCTGCTATTTGATGTGCGTGTTTGAAGCAGCCAATGCGACCGGGGCGAGAAGGATGTGCCTGTTGTTCACAGCTCTTGCCGCTTTGCTCTGTTCCCTCGAGGAACAAGTTTCAAAGCGTGGCAAAGTTGGACCTTTCCTGGTTCTACATTTAACACCTTCTCAAATCGCAGTGCCAAGGTGCTGGATAGCTTTCCTCCCACCTTTCTCTTTTATCATTCCTCCAAAGACTGTCCTTTCATTAGCTGTGTTTTGAAAGACCTGCCCTCTCTCTACCATCATTTAACTAGACTGTATCCTTTGACGGAAATGAACATCTGCTTCAGATAATTTTTGGCAGGGCCCAAAAGCCACTTAAATACACATGAACCCTGCCATACTTGAAAGAATATTTGATCATGTCAGCATGATGAAATGTTATACATCAAACACACTAAAAAGATTTTTACTGTCTGCTCATTAGAATCAGCTTTTATGCCATTCGTGGAAAACAAATGAACAAGTTGAACTTTGAGTTAATTAGTCTCTGACAGTTCTGGGTAAAATTTCCACATGAAATGTTCTTGCTCTGGATTACTGGCTTGTTTCTGTCTCAAATGACCACATATAGCGTATACTGAGAGACCACTAACTGAATCAGCGGTCAGGAGAAACCAAAACTGAATCTTCAGTCTATCAGAATGGAAATGTATACTGTAAAAAGTAATTTATACAACACTATATCAAGTGTGTGAAGGGGTTTCAACCTTGTCATATCTCTACACAACAGCACATCAGTCATTAATTTAGCATTTATGACAATATTCATGTTTTTATCATCTCCTTAAGGAGACTTGGCTCCCTCTGTTGTCCTGGATCAAAACTGAATCCAATCAGATTTGTACAGACAAGCGACATTATCAGATATACTAATACTGACGGGAGCTGTCTCTACTTGAATGTAATATTTAAGCTGCTTTGTTGGGTGCTGTTTGATATTTCAGAGCTGTTCATATTGCATTTTTATATCTGTAATGTTTGGATAGGATTACATATTAATCTCAGAAAGGGGACAGATTGCAAGTTTATTGCATTTTCCTCTTTCAAATGTCATGTATCTGCATGCCACCGTGCAAAACAGAACAGAAATTTGATTTTTAAACATTTCTCTCAGACAATCATGTATAACTTTGCTGGTATTTCTTCCAAAGATTGTTAGTGGAGCATATTTGTTGGTAGTGGACAGTTTCCTATGAAAAATATATATAAACAAGACACAACAACAAGCAACATAAGTTCTACATATCAAAAAGTATCCAACCCTCACAGCACTTGCAGTAAAAAGTGAGGAAAGATATAGTAGAAGGCAAATACAGATCTACATACGTCACATGTGGAGGACCAAAAATAAAATCTAGAAATGTAACATGATTTTAGAGCTTCAGGAGCTCATGGTAGGGCTGTTAGAAGTGACAGCTCTATCAATCTGAAGACTTTTTGGCTTCAAAAGTTCTTCAGGTTACAGTAAAGGTGAGAATGCAGCTGGTGAACATATTTAAATTTAACACTGCAATGACAGCTGAAAGGAGAATGTGAAACATTTTTAGAAATCACATTATCCCTGCTCTTAGGACAGTTCAGCTGATACTCTGATGTACATGCACATCTATTTCCTGAAGCTAAAAAATTGGAGAACTTACCCCAGAGAGGCACTGAACTTAAAGATATCATATCTGCCACAGTTCCATACACAATGAATGGGCATTGAGTCTGTCCTTTTATTTAAAAAATATTCTTGCCCCCACAGTTGCAATTTGTGGTTGTACAGTCAAGGTTAGTATTAGAAAATGTACTTTTTAGTGCAACAGTTCGAATAAGAAATAGTAGAACTAAAAAAATCAATGTACCCTAGGATCCCTGACTCCAGTTAAAGTTAAATTAAACCACAGATCCAAAGAGGTGATAACACAGAGCAGCCCTGCATCCTCAGAGCCTGACAACTGAGTTATCATTTTAGATAAAATTATACAGCGTGTCACCTCTCATCTAAATTTGGCCCACCCTCAGATAGGCACACTAAAATTACAAAAGAACAGCTGCTGCACATGACAAGAGATGAGTCAAAACCTAGGCAATAAAACAAAGCTGTAACAGAAGACAAAAGACTAAGCTTTTCTCACAAGAATTACATCCATGATATATTAAAATTCATAACACAGAAGCTATGTATAAATAATAGTTTCTTATAAATTGATGTTTTCTGAGGGGGCCTAATCAGTCGGTATTGACACACTACTTTATTATCTATATGTTTACAGAACATACAAACCTACACTGAAAGTAAAAGTACAGAATTAGCACCAACACAGCCTGCTCTTACAAAATATATAAGAATCATAATGTCCATACGTCAGATAAGCACAGTAGAGTTGATATCACATCACAGAAAAGCTTAATTTCAGAGCATAACTGACATATAACTACAGTAATGAAGTAAAAAACATAATTTTTCGTGTTTTGTTTACACTGTACTATAGGTATGTTTTAGACTGTATGTTTTTATTATTCTATATTGTAAAAATTCCTAACAAATATAGTTGTTTTTTTTTTCTGATTTGTAAGACAAAGGGATAGACAGACTGCGTTTTTCTCACGAGTCTTTACTTGTGCACAAAGCCCCACCTTAAACACACCAGTAGTGGTCACTAATAAGCCTGGAAGTCCTCTAATCTACACTATGTGATCGGAACGTGACATATGGTGCCTGTCAGCCTGAGAACAGTGCCAGTCAGGTCACCACACAGCAGGGGTTGAAATGGGTATCACCCTGAGTGACTGCCTTCTCAACTTTATCCCAACTCTGCTGCACACTCCACACTCAGTTAAATGACTTAGTGCCAATCAGGAGCAGATCAACATGCTGACAGGTCAGGGTGTTAATGAGAGGACTTTGGCGTTTTCCGCTGAGGCTGACAAAGGCCAGGTGGACATGGGGAGTTATAAAGGGGAAAGGTAGCCAAGTGGAGATGTTCTCTGTACCTGTATAGTCCTACAGGCCCAGTCCCTAGGCCCTTTTCATCTGTAACTACAAGCTGCTCTGCTGCACTGAGGCCTCAAACACAGGTAAGCAAGTTTCTCTCCATTCCCTCGTGATTTCAACTTTTTAAATTTATGTGTATAATAACCAGGATGAAAGTAAAGAGTAGCACAAGCAGGGATCTATAATTCAACCAATCTACTGTGCCAAGGAGCCTGGCGTACAGCCAAGAGGGATAGAGGAGTGGCAGGCCAGATAGAGCGCTCTGCCAATGTTGTAATGCCTGGCACAGGTGCATTGTTAAAGACACTGTTAAAATGATTCATTTTCAATCCAATAATCTGCAGTACACTATAAGATGTCCACAAAAGGTCTATATAGCTTCTAAATGACTGCTAAATATGTTTTTCACCTTGAAACAGGAGCTGAACTTCAAACCCGGGAGAATATCCATCACAAATGGGATTTCACTAATAACACTGATAACAATTCTGTAATCTCGGACAGATCATTCCCAGTATTGAGCATCATAGCTGCTAAGCTGGACAGCGAGGTGGGGACTGACCTTGAGAATACCCCGACAGTATCCACAATGCTGATTTTGAGACATAGACCATCTTTCTAGCTTGTAACAGATGGTGCTAAGATAAAGTAAGGCTCACCTGGGGATAAAAGTAAAGCAAAAGTAAATCAAAATAAAATCAATTTTCAATTTACTTCTATAAGAGCTGTGTGGAAATAACATTAAACATAACTTTGGATGGATGATCTCTAAAATGCTGTTTGTAAATATGAACTATGAAATCAGAGGTAGCATAGTTTTGGGGTAGACACAGACAGAACATTAAAGTAGTATCATTACCACATCACCTTAAGTGAAAATCAGCTTAATGAACACCAAGGTCATCAAGATGTAACTGTGAACTCGTCCCTTTTCTTAATCTATAATCTCGCCTACTTAGGCTCCTGCAAATTTGTAAGATTTGGAGACTTTGACTCAGATATCATCCAATGACTTTTCTACAGACCTTGTTTCACTGCAGCATTTCATCCTGGTCTTTGATTTCCAATGAAAGAATGAATTATTCAGTTTTCGGCTCACTTCAAAGCCCTTATTTTGAGTTGGGGTATTGCTGCGTGCCTTCTGTGTTGTCTCTGTGCTATTATACTCTTAAGGCCTGGAGCTATTTCAGAGGAACACTGCAAAACATCTATATCTAGAAATATTAAAACAAAGTGGTCTTGTAATGCCTGGGTGTCATCAAGAAAGGTCTGATCAAATTTGAACATCACTTCATTCTTTAGCTTTAAACCAGCAGTATTAAGTATTAATGGATGGCTTTAGTCTAACTCTTTGTCTTTGAAACCTAACATGATAAAAATTTGACCAGATGTGCGCTATTTTATGTGTGAACTTTTCTTTTTGTGCTTGCCCGAGAGGTCTCCCTCCTATGGCCAGGGTACCATGGGCAGTGTCCATGATGTTACTGCTGGTGCTCTACTCCCACGGGGTGTCCTCGGCCCCCGCCCAGCACCTCTGCGGTTCCCACCTGGTGGACGCCCTCTACTTTGTATGTGGAGAGCGGGGCTTTTTCTACAGTCCAAACCGACCCCACAAGAGGGACCTGGAACATCTGCTCGGTAAGGCAGTGTTAACTCTGGGAATGGTTGTGACTTCTTTTGTTTGACTTGTGTAAAGTTCTAATTGTCCCCTTGATGGAGGGAGTTCAGAAAAGAACGGCATGACATTGCCCCCAGACCCCAGGCTGGGGGAATGTTTCTCCGCAGTCTCTGCCCACCATGTTCAAAAGATCAGACTCGGCCTAATGAGAATGCCAATTTAGACGCTAGCTGGAGAAAAAATGTTTAGGGACAGCAGGCTGGAAACTTTACTGAACTAAATCTATGGGTTTGTTCAAACCATCATTAGTGTGCAAGGCTCTCTCTGGCCTCTTTTGAATTCAGTGGTGTAGCCAGGCTTCTGGTTTCTTATTGTTGCTTTCAACATCTATGATGTGACAAATCCAATAAACACAAATCTTGTGAAATCCCCAAATTCCCCATTAAGTTATTCCCAAAATGCATTATTTGGATCTTCCGCCTCAAACATTCGTTTGATGTTTTGAAGTTAACTTTAGAGGTGTAAGCTATGATATGCCTCTGTTGGTGCTCCATCATATCTCCTCTTGAAGTAGACACTAACAAGACTAAATGGATTGGGGAGATCAGATTACGTAGTCATTAAATCTCCATTAAAGTGTGAAGAGTCTAAATAGTAGTTTGAGGAATTGGAGGTTTGCGCAGCAGCAGTAGGATTTAACACAGCTATGGAAACTTTCTCCACTTCAAAGGGTTCCTGTCTAAAAGGGCCAGACAGGAGCAGCGGCTGTGGAAGGCTCTGTCTGGCCGTGAAGAGCCCAAGGTGAAGAGAGGCATCGTGGAGCAGTGCTGCCATAAGCCATGCAGCATTTACCACCTGGAGGGCTACTGCGACTGACTCGCCACCTCACAACTAGCACCACTCATAGCCTGTAAAAAGGTCCCGAAGTCAATTTCTGGCCCGATACTTGCTGGCTATGTCTTATCAACTGAAGGAAATAAAGCTTCATGACCCATAACCCAAGGCTCCTCTCTGCAGAGATGTGAATTTGTGTTCTTTGTGGCTGGTATACAGTGTGGATGAAACATGGGTTGCAATGGCCTTTTGCTCAGCTCCAACCTGTGGCTGCAGTCCTACAGTGCACTCTACTGGCAGAGGACAGACATGGCCGAGAAGATCCGAGCAACAGAGGCTTAGTTCACATCATTTTTATATTTGGGATGTAAATAACTCTCAGTACCACTTTTGTTTAAGAGGAGAGTTAAAATCTGTCTTTATTTACAAAGATGAAAGGTTTAAAAAGAGCTATTCCATATAAAATTGTCACTAGATCTGTTGCCCTAAGAATTGCTGAGAAAGGTACAAAGATTAAATTTCAAAATACATTTTAGAGTTAAAAGCATCTTGCATTTTTATGCCAAATACACTTCTGTGCTCTGAATAAGACTTGCATCCACCTATTTCTATATGTCCTCATTATTTTCACACACTGCTCGTGTACACACACATTTCTTTTAAAAATTAAAACAGATAAATCTTCAGGCTCTTTATGTAACAATTGGCACAAAGGGCAGTAAAGCATCAGCATGTGGGAACACATTTAATACTTGTTAGACCAAACCTTAGAAACCTTAGAAATTGAGTTGTCAGTATTGGTTTGATAGAGGAGCTCCATTACGCGTAATGATTCCCTGTTGAAACAATCAAAGAATTAGGCTTCCACACAGACAAGTTGACAATCATCAACAAAAACGTTATCACCGTTTAACATTCAATGTGCTGAGGTGAGAGGTCAGTTTACTGCTTGCCTTGTTTAAGAGGTTCTGTTGCTTCCGTTTGCCTGTTCTCCTTGTCATGTTGGAAAGCTTTGCTGGGATCAAATCTGCGGCGAGGAGCACCGGGGAGCTTTGACTTCAGCTGCTCCAGATCACTCTTCTGCCGGCTCACCTGGGAGCGAAGCTTAGACACCTCCTACACACACAAGCATGTACACACAGAGCCAGGAAAAAGGGGGATGAAGTACAGGCACTTGAGGTTGAGACAAAAGACGTGTGTGTTTTGGAAAGCAGACAGAGCTGCTCTCGTGTTTTACCTGTTTCAGGGAGATGTTCTCATCTTTTAGTTTCATCACGTGCTTGATCTTCTGCTTCTGGTTTTGGTGGCCCAGCAGGCGAGCATACGCGTCAGCCAACTTATTTAACTCCTCCTGGTTTGCCCCATTCTCATTGAGCAGTGCATTTCGCTCTGCTGCAAATGCATTGAGCTGTTCCTGTGGGCACACACCAACATGAACATTGAGAGGGTTTAACTCACCCATTCCTTGAACTTAAAACCTGCACAAATTGATTGTTTTAGTCACCTGGGGGGGCAACACAATAAGCTGTAAACACAACACTGACATCCAGTATTATCAGATTTATATAGCAAACATGTTAGCAACTAATTGTCCACATTCAGCAGAGATACAGCCCTCCACCTGCTGAGGGAAAAAATCCTCCTCACCATGTTCACCAGCTAGCTGCTAAGTTTGTCTGTCTGCTGTTTGATGCTGAGCACACAATGTACTATAGGTTTATCAGACACTAAAATGATCCTTAAAGCTGAGTGGAACAGCAGACACAGATGGTAATTATCTGTGGTTTCATCACAGAGTGTGAAACCTTTCATATTACATGTTTTTCCATTGATTAGTGCACCTTTAATGAGAGATGTTCTAGGCTATCCAGAGATTTCACATTTTACTTAATGTGGAAATGACTGACCTGGAAGGGCCTGACTTTAGCAAACAGTTCCTCATATTGTGTCTTCCAGTGTTCTATCTCTGAACTTGGGGAGCTTTGAAGAAAGGAATTACAAGTTAAAATTTGTTGTTGTTAAAAATAAACATTAAAAAAAGAGAGAAAATCTCCAAATCTCATACACATGTAAAAAAAGAAAAGAAAAAAAAATCTCACTCACCTCTTCTCTTGTGCTTCAGTTATTTGTCTTTGGAGTTCCTGTCGCTGCTCCTCCATCTCCCACTGCAGCGTAACCTTCTCCTGAGTCAATACTTCTACCTGCTCCTGCAGAGCCCGTCTGTCTTGTCGTTGTTCATCCAGCTCACGCTGCAAGGCCTGTGTTGTCTCCTCCATAAGGTCTAATTGGCCCTGGAGGCTTACATACTCTTGTTCAACATCATCTAGACAAGACTGAAGCCGATTTCTGTCCTGCTCTGCCACATTTGCTTGATTTTCAAGAGATAGCTTAGACTGATCTTTGCGTTCTACCTGAGCTAGAAGATTCTTCTTTTCCTCTTCTACTCTTTCGAGCTCAGCCTGTAGTCTGAGCACTTCTGACCTGACCTCCTGATGGTCTTTTCTTTCAACCTCCAGTGCTCCCCTTTCCTCTTGAAGGACTGTCTGAAGTTTAACTCTCTCTTGTCTTTCTTGTCGGAGTTGTTCCATTGCTTCCCCTTTTTCCAGTTTGACCTCCTCTAGTAGTTTCTGTGCCTTTTCTTTCTCATTTTGGAGCTGAGTAACACTCTGACCTCTCTGTTCCTCTAGTTGCCCCAGAGCCTCTTCTTTCTCCTTTGTCTGTAGCTGTAGCTCCTGCTGTAGCTGACTAATCAGGCCAGTGTGGTTTGCCTCCATGGCCTTCATCTCCTCATCTTTCTGTGCAAGGCAAGTCTGCACCTCCAGCAACATTCTGTCAAGTCAAGGAAAATGAAAACATAAAAAGGTGGAAAAGTGACAGTTATTTCAACACAGACTGAAAGTGAATTTCAAGCATACCTTGCATTCTCCTCCCTGGCTTTTGCTTCAGCTAACTGTCTCTCCTGGTGCTCCTCTAAGCCCTCCTTTGCTCTCTTGATCTCCTCCTCTTTCTGTTTAACCACTTTGTCCATCTCCTCCTTCATCTGCTGGGTCACTCTCTCCACCTCCTCCTCCAGCTCTTTCTGTCTCTCCTCCGCTCCCTTCAGAGCCTCTTTAGTGCTGAAAAGTAAGACAAGCAGTCTGTGAGGCTTACACATTGACAGAATCTTAAGCTAAATGCCAACACAAATCACACTGATGTTCCAGAAATACTTCAAGAAATAGTGAAACTCAAGAGCTCACCTCTCCAGCTCTGTGACAATGTCTCCCATCTTGCTCAGTGAGTTTGTGTGTGCTTCTTGGAGTTCTCTCATGGCTGCTAAATGCTCTTCTTTCAAGGCCGCCACATCGCTGCTCTCACTAGAAGTGACAAGCACACATTGCTGATGTGTTAAAGCAGGTATCTTTACTTTTATGCCCTAAAACACATAGTTCACAATGTCACAGAAGTGATACAAGCTTCATCATTATACTGCTATTTTACATTTTTTTATTAAATTCTTTTCCAACAGTTCATTGAGAGGAAGTGAATCTGCAGCTATTTTGATAATCAATTAATCGTCTGGTTGGACCAAACAAGACATTTGAAGGCATCATTCTGACCTCTGAGAAATTTTGATGGGCCTTTCTCACTACTTTACTGCATTCCATAGACTAAACCAGAGCTTCCTAGCCATGTACCCCAGGGGGTACCGTCTGCACCTACCGGGGGGTACAAGGAAAGCTCAACTAATAAAGTAAACAAAATTTGGTTTAAAAAAAATATTTACACATATTTGTGTTAACGAGTGAAATATGTAGCCAAACAGGATTAAAAATGATGTGATCTAATATTTTTATAAACCAGTGAGCTGCCAATAAATTTGCATCTGTACCACATGTAGCAACTCATAATGAGTGCTGGGTGAAAAGTACTTAGCAAGCAAGCAGTTGAAATCAATAAACAGACAGCTGAAGTATTTGGCTAAAAGTAACAGATGAACAATTAAAATTGTAAGCTAAAAGGTAAAAAAACAGCAGCTGACATACTTAGCTAACAGTAACAGATTCACAGTTTAAATAGTTCGCTCAAAGTAGTGGTTAAACAGTCAATACGTCCAGCTTCTTCCACTCCAAGCAGTAGTAGTACGAATACAAATACTGACAATTAAGTGTATGAAATGTATCAGTATCCACTTATAATTAATGGTGTTATATAACATACTTTATAATCAATTCATAAGAACACATTTGGAACATGGCAGGTGGTGTCAGGGAAGGGATACTTGAGCTCATCTGACAGGGTTGTAGGGGTGTATCAGACAAAAAAGGATGGGAACTACTTGATTAAACAACTAATAAAATGATCTGACACATTCAGTTATGAAATCACTATTAGTTGCAACCCTAGTTGCAAGTTGTATATCAAAAGACTGCCAACCTTGGTTCAAATTTGGCACAAGATATTTCTCGAGTGACTACTATTTTTTCTCGCCATTATTTTCTCACCTGTCTAATAAAAGCAAAAAACATGTTCCTCTCCAAGTACCCTGATTCGCCTCATATTCCAAAGACGAGGCAGTGAGGTGACTTGCAAACTTGAAATGGTTCATAAACAGAAATAGACAGTGACCCACACTGTCTGACTCAAACCTGTGATGGACTGGCAACCTGTCAATTATTTTTCTCGCCTTTACACTCGGTGTATGCTGGAACATGTTCCCATCTGCCTTTGACTCTAAATAGCAACACAGGCTGTGACAACAAATCTAAAAAAGGTGTTGTTTTGCAAGAGTAGCGAGCAGGACATCTTTAATGTAAGTATGACTTTCAGACTCCATCTTGATTCTTGTGTTGACAGTGTTTGGACAAGCAAGTTTCACCTTTTCGTTTTCTTATCTATAAACACTTCTTGTCGGTGTATTTGGCCTTTGCATGCTCACCTCTCCAGCAGCGCTCTGGTATCACTCAGTTGTCTCTCCAGCTCACTGTTTTCCTCCTGGAGCCGCTGGAGGGCCTCCTGACTCTTCTCCACCTCCTCCAGCCTCCTCTGATCCTGCTCCTCCAAGATAGCGAGCTCTCCCAGCACCTCCTCCATCTCTTCCTTCAACTGTCTCAATTGCTCCTCGGATTCCTCCCTCTCCTGCTCCACAAGCACAGACAGGGAGTCTACAAGTGCCTGAAGATAATAGGAAAGGGTACTGTAAGTTACATCTTAAAGTGTCACTGTGTTAATCTAAACAGAATGTGCCATGTAAGAGAAAACGTTTGTGTAACCTTTTCTTTTGTTAGTTCCTCAGTAAGAGCAGCGTGTTCTTGCTGGAGCTGAATATGTCTCTTTTTCTCTTCTCTTTTAACCTCCTTCAGCAAGTTGACCTCTGTCTTTAACTCCTGCACTCTCCTCAGCCCCTCTTCCTGTGTCTTGCCTAAAAGCCAAACAACCAAATACATACATGTATCATGCAACTACCAATTAATTATTGCAATTTAAACTACTACAGTAACAGGATTTTGATGAACATACTTCTCTCTTCCTCAGAGAAAAGACAGCGCTGTTCAAGATGTGCCACTCTCTCATCCAGCTCCTTCTCTGTCCGTCTGAGCACCTCCCTTAGCCTGGCAAGCTCTGCCTCCTGCTGCCGAACTGTTGCTTGAGAGTCATGAACTTCCTGCTTGGCCAGCTTCAGTTGCTCCTCCATGTTACTCACTGACTTTTGCCCAGACTTCAGCTCCAGCTCTTGGTTCTCCAACCTCTTCTCCGCTTCACACAGAGCATCCTTTGACACCTGCAGCTCCTGCTGGAATTTCTGTTCCTCTTCCTCTTTATGTCTCAGCAGATCTTGAATGGTTTCTAGCTCAGTTGTGCGCTGCTCTAGTTTGGTTTCTAGTTGTCTGTGGAGAAGTGACAGATGAGTGCCCTGGTGTGCATTTGAGATCTAACTTGCTTTGAGGAACTGTTAGGTGTTTGCTTACATTACTTTCTCCAGCTGAGAACCTGCAACAGTGATCTCCTGTGTCTTTTCTTGAAGCTTCAAGCGGAGATCCTACAAACATACAAAGATAAAGCAAGTATTTCACAAAGTATGACAAAAAGATCAAACAAAGACATTCACTTCTGAATGATTTGCTCATATAAGCTTTTATTTTTAACCTGTATCTGGTCATTGGCTGTGTCCAGGTATCCCTGCAAGACTCTGATCTCCTCTCTCAGTTCCCGTATCACAGCTGGAAAACAATGCAGTATTGTGGGTACGAGTAAGCAAGCAAGCCCAAAAACACAAGCAGGGGTTGTATTACCTGTAACCTTTATGTTATTTGTACATCAGGGGCAATACTAGGGACATATGTGCATCTTTATGTGCAGAATTGGAAATCTGGTAACTAGACCATAGATGTCAAAAATGTGCTGTAGGTCAACATGAACAAAGTATATAATAAATAAATAAATAAAAATCATGCCATACACAGAACTCACCATGTAACCTGGCATTCTCATTCTCCAGCTCTTCGTTCTGGACTTTTGTGACTTGATGGAGGTCCTCTATAAAAACGATAAAAGCCCCGATTAGTTAATCAACACATGCTGGCAAACATTTGTCTCCCTGGTAGCACTATATGTATATAAATCTTACCCAAGTCTTTGTTCCTGTCCTTTAGAGCTGTGACAGTAGCCCTGGCAGCTTGGAGGTCAGTTTCTAGCACCTTCAGCTGGCCTTCAGTGTCCATCTGAAGGACACTTAACTCCTGGACACAAATGCATACATACTATATATCAGCACAGACTAATGCATCTTAAAATGCGCTCCTACACAGGTACTTATGTTTAGCTGTGAATAAACCACAAATATAGGATTTTACTGAATAATGGAAGGAGTACACGTTAACAAGTCATACCTTGTTTTTAACATCCAAAGTGTTCCTGGCCTCCATCAGTTCCATTGTTAGTGAATTGATTCTCTTTTTTGTAGTGTCAGCAGAAACCTTAAAACATGTACTCAGTCAATACTTTTAACACAGTACTGGTAGGAAAAAAACAGTTTTAGCACCTAAGACAGGTATAATCCAGAAAGGATTTCTAAATACACTAAAGCATCAAAACCAAACACACCTTGTTTTTAAGGAACTCGTTGACTTTCTTGAGCTCAGCCCGCTGCCTTTCAAGTGTGGTAACACTGGCAGCAAGGCCTGTCTTCTCCCTGACTGCAGCCAGCAGCTTGGCCTCCACCTTCTTCAGTTCCTCTTCCAGGGCCAGCAACCGGCGGTCCTGGTCCCCTCGCTGCTGAACCAGGGACCTTATCTGTAAGAACGCAAAGCCAAATGTTTGACCCCCACACATCAGAAACAATGACATTGTAAACATCTGTATCAGGACCAATTATTACAGAAAAAGACATATCAATAACTTTTTGTGGTTAACCAATGACTCAGAATGAAGTGTACCTCCTTCTCTAACAGTTTCTGCTGTTTCCTCTCCACGGTCATGCCATTCTTCTCTTTCTTTACGCTCGAACCTTCAACCTACGTTTTGCCAAAACATAAAGCAGAATATTTTTGTGACAGAGGCAGCTGTAGTACAAGCAGGTCTATTCACTGTAGAGTCATGTGAGTGGTATTATTTCATGCTAAAGTAGCAGAAAACTTACAAGACCATCAACAGACAAAGTCCTACGGACAGGTGACACCAGCATATTTCTGGAAGGCGATGGTGGTGGCAGAAGAGCCCCAGCGGCTGGAGACACAGGTAATGGAAGTAAGTGGTGCAAAACATTGTCTTACATAACATTATTTCTTGTCTTCTTTCCTTATCGCATTGTGCTTATTAGATTTACCCACCTGCTTTAATTGGTCTGAATCGATCGGATTTGTCGAAGGACGCGGCTCCCTTCAGGTCCCCAGGTTTAATCTCATAGGAGCCCGGTGGAGGGGCACAACCTTCGTCCAAAGGCACAATATCAGCTAAATTAGCGCTAAGCAAACACTGATGCTACTTCTTAGATAGTTATAATGTCAAACCTACGTTGGCTCGCTTTGTTTATACTTCTACTACTACTTTACTCCATTAACTTAAGTAAACCTGACAGGATACAAAAGACAAAGTCTATCGTATGCCTGCGTAACGTATGTGAGCTAACATAAGCTACTTACCGTTGAACAACTATAATCTGCTGACATGCTACTAGCCACCGGGTTTTTGACGTTACTTACCTACGTGCTCATTGAACCTTTTCAAGGGTGCTCTTGAAAAAGACATTTCTAAGCCAGTGTATGTAACTAACTCTGAATTTTAAGCCGTATCGACAAGGCTGCAGCGCAGCTCCCGGTGACACACAACAACAAACGCTTCACCGCTGAAATTTCAAAATAACGTCATACGTACGTTTACGTACGTGTGGCCAATAGGCATCCAGTCTTGGATGACGACGTCCCTCCCTTTTATACAGTGTATACCTACGCAGCATAATGTGTTTCTCAATGATGTCTTTCTTAGGCTCCTAACAAAGTCGAATTTTCACTTTTTCCATTAAGAATGATTAAAAAATAGATCGTATCTGTGTTGGAATGCATAAATGCATGGGTTAGGAAACTATGACAACTCATACAGAGTTGTTTGGTTACATACTTTTCATGTTTTTCTTAGTTGTAGACTTATGAACTCTGTACCAAAAAAGATGAACATTACTGGTAACATTACAAACATTAACATTTTAGAAATACTGAAGTCACAGTTCCGTTTTCCCAAGCATGCCCTACTGACCCTAACAAATATAATAAGCCTCCAACCAAGAAGAATCAAGAAAAAAAAAAAAAATCTGAATTGAAATTATTTATTGAATTTCAAAACTTTGTCTACAATGTCTGATATGTAACTCTGGTAAAGAATTCTAAATACCCTCTAATTTAGTTTTTACTTTTTTTCCCCTTTACCCAAAAACAGTCACATTTTCAATATATTTAGTTTAAAAGATATCAAAGTCTGTCTTAAAAAGACACAAAGTGTATAATATGTGTAATCACAGAATTCAAACTCCTCTTCGGTTTTCCCCATGCCACTGAACTGCAGAGAACACCCAGGAATATTACACCAGGATGCGACCCTGGTGTCCTCAGTTGTAGCTATGGCCCTGTGTGCAACTACAGAGGAGAAGGCTGAGAAGCCCCTGAAGACCCAAGTCTGTTGATGACTTTAATACTGCACTTAAGGGTAGAACCAATTGAAAACCACTATAATATTTTTTTTTTCAGTTAAACATTTTTTTATTTCATGGAAATACAACATAATTTCAAATCCTTTGCAGGACCATTGTTGTACATTTTATACTCTTTTCTCCATTTTTTGTACTTGAAAACATGGTCACTTGTACAACAATATCATAAACAAAGCCTCATGTCACAAATGGAGCCATTGATGACAATAAATTACACTTGCCATGCTAAGGTTTCGAGATGATACATTGGTACCTTCATTTTCACTAGATTAACCTTTAAATGAACAAGAAGTTGGAGTTGAATAAATATGATAAAAAGACACCGGAGTTACAAAAGAAATTTTCTTCATTCAAAACAGAGCAGAAAAAGATCACAGGGCTGTGTGGGGAGGGTTACTTTTTGTTTTCCTTCATATGAAAAAAAATAGGGACAATTTTTGCATATTTTTATAACACTGCTAAATCTAAAGCAAAAATCCATCAATAGTAAATACTGACTATATTTAGGAAACTGCCCTTTAATTATGACTGACATTTTAGTTATGATTTTTTTTGTTCCTTTATGTGCAGAGTTTATGTTTCATAGGTCTGCTAGACCAACATCACCCATTCACACTCAAAACAGGTTAATCTAGTACAGCACTGTCTTTATACAACCTAGAGGTATTTTCTAGTCTTGTTTCTTTTGTTTTTTTTACTCTTGAAAAAGCAAACACATTTACGCAGATGAAGATGTGTCTTTTCCAAATTGTATATAATATCACTGTATTCATGTACAGAATATAAAAATCTTTCCAACAGACAAAAAGAAAGAGAGAGAAAAAAACAGTAGATGAGGTTTCCAGTCAGTTGTGACTGATATACCAGGATGTGTAAGAATTAAAATATTAATAATTAAAAACAAGAACAATTACAACACTCAACACTTCACTTTGTTCAACAGTGAAATTTACAGTGGAACTGGTACCGAATAAAAATGTGCTCATTAAAAAGCCAGAAAACCAGACTGGAGGATAAGATAAATAAAAGCAAATAAAAAAAATACAGTAACCTTCATTCCTTTGAAAAGCAAGCTTGGGTGTGGGAGAAGTATTCAAATTCATCGCAGTAGACACTATGGGCGTGGGCAGATCAGATTATTATACAAATGAATGATATAGAGAGTTTGAAATGAATCACGATAAACAGGTTTGGGTCATATAGAGGGCACACATAATGACAGCACAGGTGTACTGGTGCCGCACTGTGTTAGTAACTTTAAGTAGCACTGAAGAGCACCTGTTGCACTTAAATTAACTTCATATAACTTTAAATTAGTTATTTGTTGCTGTTATTTAAGTACTTCATTTTAAGCCTTGTTAGATTGACTTTTGTCTCAGCTCTTGATTACCAAATTCTGAAAGGCGTTTATGACTCAGAATGGCCGTTACTTCAGACATATGGAACTAAGAGTTTCAGTTCAGCTTCAGATTATAGGATAGACATAACTTGGCATTTGTGTCAGTGGTCCAATCCACAGGTGAGCAGCTGGGGGACTAAGAGAGGCATGCATAGTCTGATGAGAGAGCCACACAGATAGTAAAATAAAAGACAAAGGTGTGAATATACACACTTCCACCTCTGGTCTGGTCCCTTTCTTACAGCCATTGGCAGTAATCCGTACCTCTATATAGGACAGCAAGAAATAAGTATCACAACTATGGGAATATGTGTGTGTTTGAGTGTGTGTACTATGTGAAGGTCTTTTTCAACAGTGGTAGCCAGGGATTGGTGTATAGGAGGTTGGAAACAGCGAGCATTAACCACAGTGGAACTGTCCGTCTCACAACTTTCATGTACTTGTTGAGGATGGCAAAGATCTGAATTGTTGAGGATCTAGTACTTTCTAATGCGGTCTGCCATCTTCTTCAGGGGCTATCCGGAAAACAGACAACAGAGTGTATTTAAATCATACAGCTGCAGAAAAGTAAGCCAAATGCCAGCAGTATGTTCATGTGTGTGAGATAATGTGTAGGATATATATACCCACACCACATTTTTGATGATCTCATCCTTGCCGTCCTGTCTTTGGACTTTGAGCAGGTGGTAGCAGAAATCAAAGAGGTCAAAAGCAGTGACTGCTGTCCCAGCAACACAATGATCTTTGTAGAGAGGCTGAAGTTCAGCCACGTCCCAAAGCACTGTCTGAGCAAAAGCACATACAACACGTGTTTCTATCAAAGTGAGCTGGGTCTTCCAACAAGTTGAAACGTCTGCAAAATAAAATCCAATTCAGTACGCGTTTCCATCAACTACTTTTAATATAATATATTCCAGAAGATGCGGCAAGATTACATAATTAATTGTCAACTCAACGTCTTTTCTGATCCAGGTGTACCCTGGTGTTTTTCTCAGCTGCTATGGTGACAGAAAGAGGTGACATGCAGAAATTGTCCCAGCAGGAAAAGCAGGGGCATTTCGCAATGTCAAAGTGTAATGAAAAAAGCGGTTCCCTTAACTTTATCATCCTCTCTTTTAGATATACCAACTTTTCCACCTAAACTTTTGCGATATTCTGTTTCTTTTCCACCACGTCTTGTAGTTCAATAAACAGATCAATGAAAAAAAAAAAAAAATCCTCCAAGACAAACTCAGGGTAAAATACGCAACAACCTACTTTTCTGAGTCTTTGCATTAATTTTGGCAAACCAGACTCACTTCATTCTTCACCACTTGTATTACTGTAAGTTGTATTACATGATCATGTTTGGCTGCATGTGTATTGTCATCTGCAGGCGCACATGCACTGTACCATACACCCGGCCGGTGCCGCATACTGGCAGACTCGATATAGTACTTACAGGGGATGCAGTAGACAAACTGCATGGCGCTCCACAGGCGGTGGAACTCCATACACTCGTCCAGCGTGCATCCTGCCGTTGGTGGGCGAGGCCAGCGCCACACCCCATCCTGCAGGAAGCTGCGGATGTGAAAAATGGATATTTTCGAGCATGGAAGGCCACAGCACAGGCGTTCTTTTGGTCCAACCAGGTCTCCCTGCAGGGCAATGGCAGTGCTGAGTAAAAAGAATGGCGAGAAAGACAAAAGCAAAATAATGATAAAATACATTAATTGGTGGGTAAAATCTTTCTCTTTTGTCTTCTTTTATGTCCATTATTCCTCTACAATTGAAATTGGCGATTAACTCATGACAGGTTCCCAACCTCTCAATTAGAGGCACAAAATTGGAGAGGGGCGTACTTTAGCACAACCTTTTCATCTCCTCCACCTCAGGCTGGCTCTCCTCTGACATGTAACACATAAGCAAGGAGGGATATGTACATGCTACTGGTATTTTTTATAACTCGGGCACTGGACTGGATGTGACTAATCTGATTTATTTTTCTTTTTGCTGTACCATTTGTACCTTTGATGTAGACTCTGGGCAGAATGATGTTCTGGAAGGGGGGCGGCGCCAGAGCAGATCACACACTTCCTCCTGGGACTGAAGATTCAAGCACAACACAAAAGCGGATCATTTTAATCGAGAACATCACCCCATTTGCTTTATGGACACCCTGACAGAGCATGCAAGTAGCCATGAGGTGATGGTGATTTGCTAGATTCCTTAATTTAATCGGTTTTACAGTTGTGTAAAAAAAAAAAAAGAACTAAGTGTTTGAAACATTTTGAAATGACTAAAGCACTGAGTAAACTGCTATGAGCTCCATATCATACTGTGGGGTATGGTGATAGATTAGTCAGCATTATGTAACCTTGCAGAGAAGCAGATAACTGCATTGGTGTGTGTTAACATCTGTAGGGGCTATGTTTGTCAAGCCATGATGACGAGCCAACATTAGCCAGATTATAATTTGTCCTCTAAGTACAACATCATCTAATCTGGTTTAGCAACGGGGTCTAGTCTATATCCATCTTAATAAACACTCATCCCTCTGGATAAAATGTGTATTTTAGATGTGTGAGATTGCACAGTAACTCTTGCTTGTCGAGCTTACTTAGCTTGATGGTTGTCATAGCGATTGTTAGTCAAGGCAACAAGCTAGAATCAAACTAAGCATGAAGCGCTTTGTCTCTTGAAAACTCGTACAAGGGTGATGGAATGAGAAGAGAGCCATGCAATGCTAAAAGCAAGACGCACACACTTAAACACACAGACACACACACACACACACACACAGGCAGTCCATACCAGCGTACACACAAACACTCTACACATACAGAGGTCAGTGCAGTCAGACAGAAATGGCAGAAAGAGTGACAGCTGAGGTAGTGTTATGTAAACAGGCATCACAAGCGCGCAGAATCAGAAGAGAGTATGGAGGCAGAAGTGCAGAGTTAATCACAAGACTGTACCAACAATCAACCAGAAATGTATTATCACCTCTTCCATGGAAGACAAGGACATAAAGATTCTATAATGCAGCAGCCAAATGTGTGTGTGTGTGTTTGTTTGATCTTTTAAATTGTATTTATCAAATGTCTGTCTTCACTTTTAGTGTCAAAAATGAAAATTTCACTCAAAACCCTAACGGCCTCGGTCCTTTTGCTTCCATGGCTGATTGGAGGTGAAGCTTGTGTGTGCTAAACTAACACGGTGAAAAAAAAAGAAAAAAAACAGAAACACAGCAGCCCAAACCAACAAGAGGTAAAAGAGAGAGAAAGACATTCGAGACAGTCGGTCTCTGTGTTATTGTGATACTAACGACAAGACCTAAATTCTTACCACCTGAGGTAGTTGCCAGCGTGTAATGAAAAATAGAGTTGTATTTCAGAAAAAAAAACATTACAGATCAAATACACTTGGGGGCACTCGGACTTGGGGCCTGACAGTTTCTGTACCGTGAGTTTTTGATTTAGGATGTGAATCAACACCATAAATTAGACAGAAACCTTCAGGCGCCCAGGTTAGTGCTCACCCACATAAAAACATGGCAGTCACAGACAGCTACACATTAGCGGTCCCTGCTCACTGATCATGCTCAGGGACCACAGGAAGAAATAACAGTGGAAAGGTTGGGAGGGAAGTGAAATAAGGGGAGACAACCACACAACAAAAACACAACAAAGAGAAGAGGAGGAGAAGGGAACAGGAGTATAATACAACTTGATACAATATCTTGAAAAGGAAAAACATTTTACCAGGGCTTGCTCGATGAGCAGGCAGAAGAGGATGGCATTTCCCACCTCCCTTAAGCTCTGGAAGACATCTGTCTTCAGCTCAGCATACTCAATGATATCCTTGAGCTGATGGTGAAAGAACTCCAGGATACCTGGAATGGCAGAAATGGAAAAATGCAGCCATGATGCACTGCTAAATTCAACATTTTCAATCAAGACACACTTTATAACACCTTTTAATTCCTACAGTCAAGCAGAAAACACCTACTAATACCTCATTATGTCATTGATAATCTATTGCTACCAGGGTGAGCCGGGGTCAACAGGTCTGCCCCGGCTGCCCTGACCCACATTTGGTCCGAGCGTCAGGCCCTCGCAGCAGAGGATGGGAGGATCATTAACTGCTGACAGTAAGATCACAGGCAGTAAGCCAGGTACAGACCTCAGGGTACAGAACATCAGTAATCTACAGATTAGTAAGCCCTCCTCATAGGGAGATCCCATCTGACAGGCCTCTAATCTGCACACACAGCTTCGGCCAAAATGCACAGAGGCAGGTCAGGTAAAACACCAAAATGCAACATAAGTAGATAAAGAAGTAACGTATTTTCATGCTTTGTCTGCCTGATTTTGGGATTTTGAAGCATTTCGTTTTCTGTACCACATATTGACAAATATTTATTACGCTTGTATGCGTTTGCATTTGTTTTATTTGAATTACAATATATAAACCTTGCTGCAGACAAGCTATTTTCTGCACCGTGTGCCCAACTGACTCCTTTACGCCCCTCCTAACTGTTTTTATAATGCTGGCTGCTCGATTCCTGTTGATGTAGTGGATTATATGTTGTAAGCATTTTCTTCTGCTTCAAATATTTTGCTGCTGGTCCAAATTATAAATGACTCTTCCTCCAGCAATATCTGTCTGTGAAAACTGAAGGATAACTGGGTCGGTTTTCAAGTGAGCCGTTTCTGTGTATATTTGTTCATGTGCATGAATGCAAAATATGTCAATCTTAGAGGGTTTTCACACCAAAGACCCTGGCCCACATCTATGTACACTTGACGCCAAAGTCCAGTTTGTTTGATCAGTGTCAACACTGTGCACTGCACTGAAATTGTGGTCTTGAGTACGGCTCCTGTACGGTTCATATCAGGTGTGAGAACAGTGTATGTAACAGAGTGCTATATAAAATGTGTGGTGCAATGCACTCTTCTTCTTTGTGTTTATTGGCAGACTGCAAACCAGCTGGGTGCATACCGCCATCTACTGTGTCAGTGTGTTGATACACTTGTGTACTTGCGTACGGAACAACAACACACAACAACCATGATCAGGCTCGGTATGAGGCTATCATACCTGTCTAACAATCAGTTACGGATTTCTTATTGGAAAAAGTTGCTTAAAATGAGGCAGAATCATTCAGAGGTGAACATCTGTTATAGAGAGAAAGGCATTTGTACATCTTGGCCACGAATACCTTTAACTTGCTGCAGTTTAAGTGAGACTCCTGACCCATGACTTTGATTGTCTTCTTCTGAAAAGCTGCCTAATTTGACTTTCCTAGATCACACTTCAAGGAATAATCTGTAAGATGAATTACACTGAAGAGCCATTCTAATTATAGGCAGCTTTTATCCTCCTCTGTGTTCATTTCACACACATTTTGTTAACTGTCAGTGGAGGAGGGCAAGCACAGTGTTAACTGCTATTCTAACAAAACTATTTAGGAAAATGGTTACTGAATATGGAATGGTTTTGTTTAATGCAGAAGCTAGTAACTTTCTGTAAGTTCAAACTCAAAACTAATTGACATTATTTCCCTTCATTGTTAGGTGGATGCATTAAAAACATCTTCAATCAACTAGGTATTTTGAATTTGAATATTAATATTTGCGGTGAAACATGAGAGTTCCACTCAGTAAATGTTATGATAAATGTATCCTTTTTAGTATCTCCCCCACTTTTCTATGCAACGATGTAATGATGATAAACTTCTACATTTTACAGCTTTAATGGGATGAAAACTGGTGTTGTAAATACTGTAGATATAACCCCACATGCACTCTCTTCACTGTAACAGTGGGGACTATCATCTCACCTGGGGAGCCATACTCATGGCGCGGTAGGCGGCAGATCTTGGGCATAACTTCTATCAGTGTTTTTACATACTGCAGGATGGTGCCCTGTAACTGCAAAGTGACAAGGGAGACAGATAGCACACAGCAGGTGATGGGGAAGAAAGAGGCACAAAGAGGGAACAAAAAAATGACTGTAAGAATCTGGCACACTGAGGTGGGAGGAAAACACATTTTTTAGGGAAAATGAAGACAAATACCAGGCTCTTGACAATCTTAAGGAGCTCTTCCATCACTACAGCAATGCCTTGGTAACCAAGGAGACGGCAGATGGTCTTGAAGTGAGGCGGGCCAACAAAGTTTCTGTAGGAGCCGTATATGTGGGAGTAGGCAATGTTCAGAGGCTGAGAAGAGAAGAGGAAACAACAAAACAGTATTAATCTGGAGCAGTAGGAAGAAAGGTTTCCTTTACACATACAGTTACAGGCTTTAATCTATGCTGCATCAGTGACGCCATACCTTGGACCCGTACAGGTAATAAGGCTGCACATTGGCTGGCTTGTCTCTTTGAGGCTCCTGGGTAAAGGGAATGGCTGTGCGTACAAAGCTGAGGAGAGAGAGGAAAAAGTTAAAAGCCAAAGAAAAAACAGACTTTAAAAAAAGTCTCTCCACAAATACACAGTGTTAAACTAACCGGTTTGTGGATCCATTGTAGCAGTAGTTAGGGAGGAAATCGAAGTTGAGCTCCCAGAAGACGTGGAGTGTGATTCGTCCGTAGGGAGCGGAGACGTTGTGGTTGGCCTCGCGGAACATGGCGTCAAAGCTGTCCAGGGTCATGTGCTTGGACAGGAGCCGGTGGGTTAGTCTGTTGATCTCCAGCAGCCACTCTAACTCCTGTTGAGGAGACAAACAGGAGCGTAATGAAGAAGTTGATTTGAACACAAAGTTGGTTTGATGAGGTTATGAAAGGAGAAAGCTTAGTTTTAATAGTGCACATCGCTGGTATGTGATCTTACCACTATGGAAGTGAGGTCCTCACTCTCAAAGCGACTGATTGCATGGTCCAGAGACTTGTACATTGCCGCGGAGATCCTCTGGGTGATCAGACGGTTCAGGTCAATGGAGCGACCGAGCAGCTGCAAGAGACAGGAAGAATGGTTAAGAAGAGAAAAGAGGAACAAGGTATTCTATATCAGTCTATATATCAGCTTCTATTTTTCCCCTACCTGTACGTGTCTCTGTTTGAGCAGCGTCTCGTAGCGGTTTGATGGAGGGTATGGGATGATGACGCCATAGTTTTTACACTCTGCTCTGAACCGCTTGTCTAGGAGGACACTGTGAAAAAACAGATAATATGATTTATACATCTTAAGTAGAGCAAGTGCTAAACCATGTGCCAAAAAGTGCTAATCAATAAAGTCACTTCTCCTACCTGCCAGCCATTGCTTTGTAGTAGGCAAATATCTGATCTGCTAACTTGTAGACAAACTGATCAAAGCAAAGGTTTACCTAAAAAAAAAGGAACATCTTATGAAGATATTATTTCTAAAGAGCAGCAAAGATGTAAAGATGAATGCATTTTATTTATTAAGGGTGCTATATGGACGTTTTTGCTATTGCTACATATACAGCAGCTGTTTACCTCAGCCATTGTTGTGTTTATAAGACAAGAGGTTAGAATATGTCCTCTGGGCAGCACTACTTCCTCATCCTCTCATGTTGGACTGAGGGCAGACTGGAAACTACAGTAACTCACTATCTCAAAGTGGTTTTTACGAGAAGGGCCGGGACGGTGCTAGCTGGTTAGCATGATAACTTCAATAGAAGAAAAGAAGTGATAAAATGGAAGCAAAACAAGAGTTAACAAACAATAAAGTTATGTCTAGACTGGCAAGTAAACAGCTGTTACGTACCGATAGCAAAAACGTACATATAGCACCTTTAAAGACAAACCCTATTCGAGTGACGTTACCTCAGCTTCGATTTCATCATAAAGGAACTGTTTCTTGAACTTAGTGAGAGCGTAGTATCCACTATCATTATACAAGTCTAGAGGATATAGCACATATCTGTGGTAGGGAGAAAGGCAGTTACAATACAGTCTGTTTTCTCAAGGTCCAAACACATTCAGAGTTTCCCAATGGACGTTTTTTGTCTTACTCCATCATGGAGGGCTCTTTGGTCTCCAGGATGTGGTCAGTAAGAATCCAGGGCATGGACATCTCAATGGGGAACTGGATTCTGCGGCCCATGGTCAGCTCCAGGAAGAACTCTCTGAACCACAGCTGGGACAGGTCACAGCACTGCTGCAGGGCCTCTGGACAACAGAAGGAAGCAGAAAAGAAAGGAATCAATTTAAATGTCTACAGATGTACAAGGATTTCAATTCATTTGAAAATACATCAGATCATTTTAGCTTCAGTATACTCACCGCTGAAGTTGAGCAGGTGTGTGAAGAAGAAGGACTGTTTGTGGAAGTCCTCTATGGCCACCACTATAGGTCCATCCAGACTGCTGCGGAGAGTCTTCTTAGACCCACTCTTATCTGCTATCAGTGACTCCAGCATGGTGCGCACCATGTACAGCTGCAGGGGGAGGTCAGAGGTACAAAACTTTTAAGCGGAAAACTCTTATTACACACAGCAGGTTTAAGGAGGCGGATTCTTGCACATCTATGTGTGAAACAATATTAGTAATTTTCCATCACAGTATTCATTTTCTGAATATTCTTTGCATGTAGTACAGAGATGGATCAAGGAGATAATAATTATTATTAATTAGAATTATTATTTAATAATTATTATTAATTATTAATTATTATTTGAGTAAAAGAAAGCTCAGAAAGTCCCAAAACACAGAGAATAATTTAGATTTACTGCAGAGAGTTCAGAGAGAAAAAATGTATCAGTCACAAACTGTGTTACAGTTTGATTTATTCTCATGTCTCTAATCTGCTCCTTCTCTAATCTATCGTAGTGTCTATAAAATCTAACCAGGTGTTGCTTGGTTACATCGTCCACTCTAACTCACTCTGCTATCACACTGAAAGTCAAAAGATAGGGACACTTATTTAATGTGTGTTCTAACAGATGGTAAAATGGGGTAATTCAGTAATTTGTGTCTCATTCAACAAAAATAATCGTGAACATCTACAGAGCTACTGTGATTAAAAAAAAGTGAATTTTGTAGGAGTGAAGTTTTAACCAGTTGATAAAATCCCTGCACAGATGATTTACCAGCGGTGAAGTTGCGCAAAGCTGTGTATGCTGAGGTGTATGTGAAGTCAAACATCATTTACTACCGCAAGTTAGTTTTACTTTTTCGAACTTGTAAACACTGTGAAAGGAGCCATTTTGCATTATTAGTATTTTTTGTGTGGATACTTTAAGTACACCTTGCTGAAAACACTTCTGTATTTTTCCTGAGGTAGATTCTCTATTGCTGGACTTGTATTTTTACTTTGTGGTGTTGCTGCTTGTATTGGTATTTTAATTAGTAAATATGTCAGTACTGTTGCCAACAGTCAGAACCAACAACATTTTAATTTGTCCAGGCCCCATTTCTGGGGAATAGGAAAGATGATCTTAGTCCATGGACTAACCTGTGTGCTGGAGGGTCCTACAGCCCTGCGGGGCACTTTGATGTCAAATCCACCTTTCGGGTCCTTCTCTCCTCTCAGACATGGATCGTTTGGAGGCTCCCTCGCCCCTTCCCAGTCACAGACGGTCTTTCGAATGGCCTGGAGAACACTACAAAGAAAGCAGGATTATACTTTAGAAGTGCTTTAGGTCTTTAAGAGCCAAAATTCACAAGAGCCATAAGATTAAGTTTAATGCACGTTTAATCAGATCATCTGTATGTGTGCATACCTAATGAGGACGTTCTTCTTCTTGCGTACAGCCTGGCGCAGAGGCTCTCTCAGGGTCATCTGGGCAAAGTCCTGCAGCGCCGCGTAGATGGTATTCCTGATGGCCTGGTTAAACACGGACTCCATTCGGCCCATCAGAACCTACACAGTGCATTACACAGCACCATCACCATCATCATCATCATCATCATCACCATCATCATCATCATCATCATCACCATCATCATCATCATCATCATCATCATACTGGTTGTGAGGACTCCTGACTCTAAATCCAGTATTAAAAGAATAATTTGACATTTTGGAAAATATCCTTATTCATTTTCTTGCTGAGAGTCAGGTGCAAAGATCGATACCACTCTCCTATCAGTGGTATCCAATAAAGATTTCCTCCACACATGGTTTGAAGACATTGGAGGTTTCACATTTCCACAATGCATTTGTGCGTGTTAGATACTAGACCAAAATCATGCTTGTACGTATATGTTTGAAACTCAGATTAAAAGGTAGAGGAGAGAAACTTTCCCCCTTTAGCCAATGGATGTGAAAACAATCTTCTAGTATCAATCTCTGGACATACGTCATTCAGCAAAGTGAAGGTCAAACATTAAACTAAAGTAACAATAAAGAACACTACTTTGAGTGGAGGAGGGCTTTATATATGAAGCTACAGCCAGCAACCGGTTAGCTTAGCTTAGCATAAAGACAGAAAACAAGAGACAACAGCTGGCCTGGCTCTGTCTGAAGGTAACAAAATTCACCAACCAATACCTCTTGAAAAAAATCAACCTCCAGCTAGAGCCAGGTTCGCCTGTTATGCTAAGCTAAGCTAAGCTAACCGGCTGCTGGCTGTAGCTACACAATTAGCAAAGCCACAACTGTGGCATCGATCTTCTCATCCAACTCTCAGCATATCCAAAAATGTTGAAGTACTCTTTTAAGATTAAAAATATCAATATCTTCTTTCTGAATAATTTCTCATTGTTTGACTAAATGAGCCACTTGTCTGCATTCACGCATATATGCACAAAGTTTTAAAATGTCCTCTGACTACCAGCTGTCGAGAACATCATTGAGTGAGCTATTCATATTTTCAAAACAACACCTGACAGCGTCACCAGGGTTTTACCTGCAGCCCTTTGATCATGGCAATGACCTCCACCAGGGCAAATTTCTCTTCACTGGTGTAATTGTAACGTGTGGCCCGTTCATATTCCTCTGCTGTGCCTGGACAGTCCTTGTTACAGAATTTATCTGTGGGATGGACCAGCTTCCACGAGTACTGAAAGAGATAACAGAGAGCTATGAATAGACCAAAGCTACAACGATCAATGGCAAAACCACAAACTTTTCATACCTAACCCACACAAATGTTTTCCCCACCCACAGACGGACACAATCAATCCCTCTCTTTACTCACAACTTCCATGACGTGCGTGCTCCACTTGGACAGCAGCTGCAGTCCTCTCAGTGCCAGGTCGAACAGCTCCCTGTACTCCTCGTCAGACTTCTGGCTGTCCAGGCCCGAGCCCGTCACCACTTCGCTGTTGCTGTAGCGTGCCAGCTCCGAGATGAAACGGATGTGGTCCTCCCTGATCTGCACCATCTGCTCACACAGGTTGTACTGCGGTGAGATGCTGCTCTGGGTGCACGTCCACCTGTGCACAGAATGGAGGAGATGGAAGGTTAAGGGAGGGGTGGGTGGGAGCAGATGGCACGGTGGTCAAGAATTTCTAATTTTGCTTATGGTTGAGAGCATTTGTGTTAACTAGGTATGCAGATGGCCTGGATGGCTTCTCTTACTTGGACTTGTTTTCTTCGTAGTGAGCGCTTGTCTCAATGTAGCGTGACAACTCTATCTGCATGTCTCCAAACAGTGGCACCACTTGAAGCTGAAAAACACAGGAACCAACATCTCACCTGCTGATCACACACACACAAATATATTTCTGGATAAAAGAGATGTCCTAAAAGCACAAGCCTTACTTTGAAGAACTTGTCAATCTTGCTCAGGTTGATCCTCTTTTTGGCATCTAGTTTGTAGATATTACTCACGTTCCCATCCATCAGGTACAGACCAAAGCCCATCACCTGACACACACACACACGGAAGATTTGTTTCACAATGACAAACAGCATTGAGCTGGCAAAAGATCTGACTATCGACTGTTATCGGTTGGCAGCATGCTACGAAGTCAAAGGTGTGTACCTTGAGCAGCATGTGTTTCTCACTGGGTGTCAAATACATCTTGTTCTCATAATAGTCTACACAGATGTTGACAATGTCGGCCAAAAGTTCCTCGTAGCCAGGAATCACCTCCAACTGTTGGTGCAGGCACTACACAGGGACAGAGATGGGACAACAGGTCACCTTCAGTTAAACAGTATTTCATTCGCAGTCAAATGATCAGTGCTTATAGGACTTTGCAATTATCTGATGTTTTGAACTATGAACTGACCTACAAATACAACTGCCTGCCTGTGACCATCAAGTCAGCGCTACATGGGTAATAAACCACAGCTGTGACAATCTTATAATCTGACCACAATATTTCAGTGTGCAAGTTGAATTCTGCATGTGTCATTCAGCTTGTTCAGCAGGTCAAATATTCATTTAGGTTAGGTAGGTTAACTGCTTCATTACTCTTTTATTCAAATATGTTCATGCAACTAGACCTGTCACAAGGCACCTTGGGTACAGCATAAATCATTTCCTGAGGTATTAAGTTAGACTGCTATAAGAAGCAACCTTTTGATCAAAAGGTTTGAGGGTGCAATTTTTGCTAAGATGCAGTGGAAAAACAGCCTTGAATCAACTTGCAACCTCTAATTCAAAAAGTCAATCTTCCATCTTTTGTCACATTTTTACACCACATGCTGTAAACACAGTCCAAAGTTTGCACACCAACCTGAGTGATCCTGTTGTGGTTGGCTAAGAACATGGAGAGATTCTGGGACTCCTGGATGGACTGAGGGTCAGCCATCTTCCTCAGGAACTGAGCTGCCCTGGAGACAAGAGGAGGAGAAAAATGTTCACTTGGCTCTTCAGATGAAAAAAACAACAACACAGACTTGGATTTCTTTATTCATGGTACACTACCTTTTGTAGGCAGAGTGATCATTCTTGACGCTACACTTCATGTTCTTCAGTTCATCCAGGACTGCAAACATGTTGATGAATTTGCCCAGAGTGAGCAGGTAGGCCTCAGACACAAAGTCCTTCCTTCTCTCAGCATGGCACAGACGCTTCACTTCACTACAGAATCGTTCTATGGCTTTCCGCTGTAAAGACAAGTGAACCAGGATATATCATCAACAAAGAATACATTTTAAAACATAGGTCTCTTGATCTTCTGGTTCAACTGATTACAAAATAATACAGATCCTGTTGGACAGCTGAGTCTTACCTGGAAGTACATGAACTTCATGAGCTTGGTCACCTCAGGTTCTAACACCTCCACTGTCTTCTCGTAGATCTCAACTCTGTTGGGTTGCTCGTTGCATTTCACCTAGCAAACACAAGAGGGTGCTATCATACAGCTTGATATTGCAGCAGCAGCACAACATTTACTTCAGTTGTTTCAACATTACAGCTTGTTTGCACGTAAACATTTTCATGTCTCGATAAGCTTATATAGTCACCCAGGAAACACTACACAACTGTTGAGGTACATTTTATCCAATCCAGTGAACTACGTTAGAATGTATCTCCAAGACAGGATGATCTTGATTGTAAATGTAGCAAATCACAACAAGAGAATACAGAGTAGAGTCAAATTATTCGCCTTCTACTTGGTTGAGTTTGAGTCTGCTGAACAACAATCAGATTGCAAAAGAAAGGGAAGCAATAAAAAGTAAGAGATTAGGCATCTAATTTAATGCACGCGTGTGTGTTTGTGTGTTACCTGGGGAATGGCTCTGGAGCAGCTTCTCCAGGTGTAAAGCATCACAGCATACTCATGTCCTTCCTCCAGCATCTCATTCTGTACAAATAAACAACACCCAACAAAGGCACTTAAAGGAACTTAACAACTCAAAATATACCCAACATTTCAGCAGAGTCACATGTTCTAAGATGAATGGGGCTTAATAAATATTTGAGCAGGGGAACATTTCTTCCATTCAGAAGTAGGTGAGACAGATTCCTCCATCACTCCGGCTAAACAAGGCGCGTCCTCAAATAGACCAGCTTCAACCTCAATGGGACTTCCTGATTAAATAGGGTTAAATAAAGCGCTACTTCCCCTCTTTGCCAGTCAAATCACACTCTCCATTCATTCACCATCAGGGGAAAGAGGTTTAGTGGTCCTCTGCCTGCCTGATTCATCAGTGTATGAGGGGAATGTGTGTCTATATGAGTGTGCTTGTGTGTGTGTGTGTGTGTGTGTGTCCTGCCACAGGCCTAGCCAAATCCTAACAAAGGAGCCAAATGATAATCAATTCACAAAAGACAAGGCTCTCTTTAAGGGCGTGATGCTGCTTCCCACAGTCGCCTTTGTGTTCACTGAAAGAGGAACAGCAGCTATTGAAGGCATACAACAAAAACTTGATTTAACCAATCAGATATAAAAAAGCAATATGATGGCAAACCATGACATGTGGTTTTAAAAACTGGAGCACAAGCCTCACCATGCTGGAGTGGACTGTAGCTTGCTCTATATAACGGGCAATGCCAGTCACGAATGCATTCCTGTCTTCAAAGTTGGTGTCAAAATTAGCCTGCAGAAGAGGGGGGTGGGAGAAAAGGGGAACATTAAAAATGTCTGAACAACAGGGGGGTGATGGTGCATGGCGGAGCCAGTGTGAACGTGTACCTGGTACATGATGGAGGAGGGAGGGGGTTCGATGCATGGCTGCTGGTCCGGGAGGGGCAGCTCCTCCAGCAGGTCCACATTGGACAGAGCATCCTCCAGGGTCACGTGGGTCGTCATGGTAACAAGGCGTCACTCACACAACACCCCAGTCTTGACAGAAATAGAGGAAGAGAGAGCAATATGAGATAAGGAGGCAGAAGAAGCTCCATTGCAGAAAGTCAAAGGACACACTCGGGGGTTACTTCTGCAGTTGCAAGAGAGTACGTGAGAAGATTGTGGGGTAGATTTGATAAAACAGATTATAATTTGATGTATAAAACATATCCACATTTTGAGTTGGCAATAACACACTGTTAGCCCAGATTTTATATTTACTTAATGATTTAATTGCAATACACTTAAACAATCTAAGTTAGATGCCATTACTATACAATCCTGAGTAAATTCTACTAATCTATAGACATTGGCGAATGTATGAATAATTTTAAGTCAAATGACCTTAAATTTCTAAGTTTTTGTCACACCACACCTCTTTTTCAAATCCACTGAGTTATGAGAGGCCCTCGCAGGTGCAAAGTACTGGACCATCTGCTTTTAAAACTATAGGTACGTTTTTTTTTTTTTCACTTTCTATTTTATAGCTTACACATACTCATTCATACACATGTACAACCAGATAGATAATATAAACAAAAAGAAAGTAAGAAAGAGAGAAAGAAGACAACATCAAACAAAAACCATCCACTTTTACATTTAACAATGCCACTATGTAAAGTGCAAAGAAAAATAAAAATAAAGTACTGCGAGATTTTGATGCATAACGATTTGTTGTGGCGTGATGCGTGATGGGACGTGAATGCTCATGACCACAACCGCATTCATGGTTCAACGCATGGATCAAGTCCTCATGGACTATCTGGGAAAATAAATGAACATTACAAGTGAGTTTGAATTAAATCAACTTGGACTTAAGTGCATTGAACTTAAAGATATTAACTGTAATAACTATGCAAAACAACTGACCTTATAAACTATTTGAAGTTAAATCAACTTGGAATTTAGTGCATTTAACTTAAGGGTGTTAAGTGCAATTGTGTGTGTGGCATTTTGTGTATTGAACTAAAAATAAAAATTCCAGTACCCTCAAGCTTTTAAATTAGATGTACTTAAGTTTTCATCTTACATTACTTACATTTTTTAAGGCAATCAGTTTCCTCAAATTTTTAAAGTAAATTCAACTTATCCTGCATATCCAATAATCTAATGCAATCTAAAATCATTTCAAATGAACACATTTGGAAAACAATGGGTGGTGTTGATAAAGGGGTACTTAAGTTAATCTTGCAGGGCTGGGGGGGACATCTGACAAAACAAGTAGAGAGCTATTGTTTTAGAAGATACAAATGAATGAATTTAATATATGCTAGTCACAAACAAATAGAGCAGATATTGTCTTGACATGCCTAGACAACCTCATTTCCTCTTGAAACCTTTTTTTTGGGGCTGCGCGGTGCAGCGTGTCTGCGTGTTCACCCCTGCACCTGTATCCTCTCCCATTTCACTATATGTCAACAGCAGAGTAACACTCAAGGGAAGTAAAGGGCAGAGGCCCCTCGCTGTTTCCTTTTTAACTCCTTATTTGACTAGAGAAACGCTTGAAGCGTTTAATTCTTGAAATGCAGAGACCTGAAAATCTCATTGATCTGAGAGAGGCGGAGAGTGGTCTGGCAATGAATGACATTTTGACAAACACAAAGTGTGCTATCTTGCAAAGACAGTGGATCCACTGGCAATCACAAAAGCTGCAGGAGAACTGTTAAATTTGTAGGAAAAGATTTCATGTAGATTAAAATTAAGATTGGTATAGATTAAAATTTAGATGTACATTCAACTCAGGCACAGGGTCATCATTATGACTGCACTCTACCTGATTTGTCCTTGGAATAAATGGCTAGTTCCTCCTCAAACTGTACAGTCCCAGTAGTGTCCTCTCCTCATTCTAAAACACCAGCCCAGCCAAAGCAGTGGGTATGCGCCCACCCCGTATATCATGTGCCTCTCAGAAATGTGTGTTTTACATCTGACCTGGCAGACAGGGCTGACAGCACCGATAATCAGCTTAATACTCACAGCCAGAGAGAGCAAAACTAGAATCGGGGGTGGGGGGCAAACAGCAAAGAGAAAAGAGGCAGATAAAACTCAACATGGCTGTCGCTCTTCTCCTTGTTACAGGTAGACAAAGAGCTTACAGCAACACAAGGTAAAGTTGTGCACCAAGTTGTAAAATTGTTGAGGGACAGAGCTATGGCACCTTATGTAGTCAAACAGCTTTTTATTTGTCCTGGCAGTCAGCCACAGACTGAGGATCAAACAGACAGGTGAGCCTACCTAAATACAAACACAGTCATACTTCTACACACAAATGGAAGTCAACACATCTAAATGTCAAAACTGCAGCTGCTGACAGCTGATTGCAATGTTAGCATTCAGCTTTTCAAACTGAGAACATCACACAAAGTGAACGATTACAGCCAGTCTTCCCGTAGCCAGTTAGGAGACACCTTCATCACAACACATACAGACAGATGCCTACATCAAAAGTAGATTGTGACACATTACTGCTACATACATACACGCCCACATACTGTATGTAGGTTTATTAATATGATCACAAATTTAGTGAAAAAGAAGTGGGTGCAGTTTCCTGTCACATCAAACTGCCAGAGTTGACATGGCTCTAGCTGCATGAGGTCAACCACAAGTGTTAGGGCCAGATTCAGACAAATGACTGAATCATCAAACTTCTAATGATACTTACGTGACACTGAAATTTTAAACGGCCTCTTTTGTGTGTTGGCAACCACATACACATGGTACTGAGGTAAAAAGAGTGAGGTTTACTAAAGTCTTATATCAAATCTATGCTTACTGTCTCTTTCTACCATTCTCTTCATAAGTGATACTGTCGAACTCTATCATTATTCATGATAGAGTCATTGATTATGAGTGATGTTATTTTCCATAGTAGCATGTAGTACCACTGGCAAGGTGGGAGTTGTAGTTCTTTTCACTTCTGTTTGACAGTATGAGTAACAATGAAGATATGACTAATTTTGCAAGTATGAAAATGAAATTAATAAAGGTCTGCAGATTGTCAGTGATGCCAGTGTACACTAATGAAAGCTCAGGATGAAATGTCAGCGCCAACCTCCTGTGTGCTTCCTGGAACCTTATAATATTTGAGCAAAGAATATTAAAAGGAGGATTGCGTCGTCTTGAAGACTACGTTTCCTGTATACTGCTGTGTCTTTACAACCTGGATTCACACGTTCTCTGATTCTTTCACTCACATGGTTATTTTTAACTGCTAACAGCTTATAGAAAATGAAACATGCAGCTTGCTACAAGGGGGGTTCTGTCAGGCAGGCAAACACGCTCAGTGCTACTAAACTAAAACTCCCATCTGTGCTTGGGAATACAGGCGCAGACTGAAGCCCGGTTTGGCTGAATAAACTTTCCCACCCTATACCAGACTCTGTTCAACAGTTGGCGTGTGTGTGCATCTTTACAAAGCAAAGGGCCCCTTCATTCCCTTCTGGACACTTGGTAACGTAGCTGCAGGCCTGTGTTACACCGGAACGACTGAGACAACAACTCTCCTCAGAAATCCCATACAGTAGTTGGACACAGAACATCAATGGTATGCATGGCAGAATCCCCCTCCCCCCTGAACAAGCTAACAATATAACTAAAGCTTCTATGCATCGAAAACTTGGGTCAGATCTCCTCATGACACCACTAATCCAGAAGGATCCAAGGGTGCTGAGGAAGTGCTCCAAGTATAACAACTTAAAGGAAGACTGAGAATGAAGACGGAATAGGAAAGGTACAAAAAGCAGCATGGACACAGATGACACATAATATGTAGAAGGAAATCATGGGCAGTATGTGCTGTGAGGGGTTTGTGTAATGCATCTTGTCTGAGAGAGAGACACAAAGCAAGAGAAAAGTGTGTCAACTCCAGGGTCACACCACTCAATGGGATCTCCCCCCAAGGCTAGCTCTGTAATATATATTCATCCACACAATGAGACGAGATCCGATCAGCGTGGAGGAAAAGGGAATGTCGAGCATTTAGACACACACATGATCATTTACAACAACACGTTCGCCAGCACGCATGCACACACTGACACTGGTGAAATGTGTGTTCCAGCAGCATCTGTGCAGTCTACAGCGTGTCATCGTGTGCAGGACGCTGGCTGGCTGACTGGCTGAGGTATTTGACAGGCTGATTGTCATTTCAGAGCAAAACTGCTGTCGTCTCATGATCCCCATGATGTCACTCTCACCTTTTAGACTGAAAACAATGACACGAGCCAGGCTCACATGACCACGCTTGACAGGTTGAGGAGGGTAAACAAAAAACCTAAACTAACTACCATTCTTTTTAGGTTCATGGGAACATCCCTTTCTAGATTCATGGTGACAAGCAGAATTAAATGTATGCAACGCTAAGGACAGAGTCATGCTTTGTGAAAATACAGTTGTTCACCATAGTTTGTCAGCATTGTTCTCATCTACTTCCCTTTTCTTCAGCTGGTTGGTTATTTATGTCCACAGGCCTTTGTCTCTCAATTTACTCAGATGAAAACCAAACCCAGCAAGAGTACTGTAGTACTGTCAGCCACTAATGGCTTCTCGTGATCAAGTTGTCTGAAGGGGATCGCTATAATAATGCATATAACATAATAAGACATATAACTACAAGGCTACGATACAGATGTCGCAATACTAGCCATATTACGTGGACATAAGCCTGTCACTATAGCTCCACGGCAGATTAAAATGTTTTTTTTTTTACACATTTAGCCAATAAAATGTCACAAAATGTGTTCTGCAATTTCTCAGAGCCCAAGATGTAGTCTGCACATGTCTTGTTTTGTCCAACCAACAGTCAAAAATGGAAAGATATTAAATCTACAATGACATAACACAGAGAAAGGCCCAAATCTTCACATTTTAAACCTCAGAACTCGTGAATCTTTGGTATTTTGGCTTGATTCATGACTTAAAACAATCATCTGATTATCAAATTACTTGGTGATTCATTTTCTAGTAACAAACTGATTGATGCAGACATTACAGTGATATCACTGAGGGAAACAACCTTAACAGCATGCTATGAGCAATCAATAATCTCTGTAGACATCTACTATCTCTTACATACCACATCCACACTGTATGTCTGACCTTTATTTCTTCCATTTAAGATATTTTTAGGGTATTTTTATCATTCAAACTGAAGGTCTGATGATAGAGGGTGTCTTATGCTGAGCAGACTGTAAAGCCATCTGAGGCAAATTTGTGACTTTGAGCCATACAATTAAAATAGACTTTACTTGAGAAGAACTATCACTGGGATATCTTTTAATTTAGCAGGGATCAGTATTATCAGCAGCAGCAGCCTCATCATTACATCACTGGCTGTTGGTGAGGGGCTGCTGGCATACAGATTTACAACTCAGTGAGTCTGCAACAGTGGCAGATTCATACATCTCTACTCTCTGAGCGACAGGATGGATAGACGATGATCTAATGGAGAGCTCGGCGTTACCCGAAAAAACAAGAGTGTTTAGGCATTCGTGTGAAACGGAAGTGAGTGAACCTGTCATCTGTGCATCAGTAACAGGCCTGTGAGAGCTGTGAAAGCGTCTACGATGCTTTGCTCGCAGTTACATGCTGTGCCCTGTTGGCCGGTTGGATCAAGGAGGTGGATGGGGGGACGATGTAGGAGGGGTGGAAGGCAAAAAAAAAAAAAAAAAAAAAAAAAAAAAGATGAAAGAGACTGAAAGCGGTGATGTGAAATCAAGTCAGCGCAAACATCAAATTCGCTTCTCTTCTTATCATAGCGGATATCTCTTTTCTCTCGTGCGGCGAGAAAAAAAAAACAGGCGGTTATCAGGTCAGAAAATCGTTTAGCTTTCCGTGATCCATCATTCATCAGCGCACTTGCTACACAGGAACCCTCTCCTCACCCCACCCATCTCAGTGTGAGCTACGATTGCCGATGTTACAAGCTAACGGGGATCCCATTCATGTGTCAGAATAATCCGCGAAAACCGGGACGCTCCATCCGCCCGGCGGCTCGCGGAGGGCGATTTCTTCAAAGCTCTGCATTAAGTTATCTATCGTGTTTGCGCACGGGCTGATTAAGTAAACGGGGGGAGATGCACGGCGCGAGGGGGAAAAGAAAGAGAGAAAAAACAGCTCTCGAGTCCCTCAGCCATCATCACTACCCAGCGCACATCACCAGCAGCCCGATCATCTTTAGCGCTGCGGCTCCATCCATCGCTACATTTACCACATACCTGTAAATTGCATGTCCGTCCGGCGATATACGAAGACGGGCGGACGGTGTCGCGGTCTGCGACGGCGGTCCAATATTTCCTGGCGTTTTTTTTTTCTTTAGCCTCGTCTTCTGTGCCGATTGATGCTCTAGTTTCGCCCAGTACCTACCCAGTGCTAATCCACCCCACACAAAGAGCAGAAAATGGCTGCAAGTGCATTTTCTTAAAGGGACAGTCACAGCGGAGTGATGGAGGGGGAGATGAGGAGCCCCCCGACATGTTGATTCTGCCCGTTTCAGCCTTTATTATTACTCTTTACAGGACAATTTAATATTTTATCTGTGGCTTTTAATTATTCACATTAAAAGTGTGTTTGAGAGAGTAGGAGAAGGTGCGATTAAATGAACTTTGATCCTTGGCTCAAAACAGGCCAGAGGTTATTGCCCTCAAAAGGGGGAATAAAATACAAATAGACTGTTTATATGTTTTTGGCATTTGGATATGGAGTGTATCTGTGGTTCTTATGGTGGTAGTTTAATTAAAGTTTTACTTTTTGATGTAGGTTATATATATATATATATATATATATATATATATATATATTACAATACAGATATTGAAGACTGTGTTGTATTAAACAACAAACTGCATTAATGATATAGGACAAAATTAAATAAAGGATGCCTTCAGCCTATCTCTTGCCCCACTTGTTTTATTATTAATTAATCATATAGTTAAAGACATAAGTACATAACAAATGTGTAGACAGGTGACAAATTAAAGGAAAAATAAACATAAATTGTCTTAGAAAGGTGTTGGGCCCCCATTAGCTGCCAGAACAGCTTAAGTGTTCCCTAATTTGGTGTTTTGATGATGGTGGTGGAGAGCGCTGTCTAACACGTCAGTCCAAAATCTTCAACTGGGGTTTCACTTATTTTGAGATTTAGTGACTGCGAAGGCAGCGGTACTTCACATCATTTTCACACTTATCAAACCATTCAGTGACCCCCTGCTGCCATTTGGATGGGCCTATGGTCATATTGTTTCTCTACTCATTTTTTCAGGTTTTTCCTGTAATTTGTCACCCGTCTGTATGATGTATGATCCAGTAAATACGCTGTAGGAGGATAAGCGAGGAGGCTACCCACAAACTATCAGCTTGCTGGTAAATGACTGCATGGTTTACTGTATTGACTGGCAGATTATTTTCAGACTGTCTGGCTACACAGATGTACTGTAGGTGAACCCCTGAAAGAGCAGCCAAATAACTGAGAATCCAGTGCATAACAGCTGGCCCACATGAAACAATTTTTGAGAGGCTCTTTGCTGCTTTTTAGTGTTCCTAATGCTTCTAATTTAGATAAATGAAAGGGCCATTTAGATGTGTGTGGTACACAGGAAAGTTTCTTGTAACTTCTGAAGAGGATGTAGATTTTCAGTCAGTGCCCTTGACCTGATACTTCAATGTATTTTGTGATGGTACACATGTAAATAAGCTTTTGTGAGCCACTACACCTGAAGAGCAGAGTGGCTAGCTTACTGACCTGATAACAGAAATGTATTATTCACTCGTTATGTTGTCATGCCAGATACTCATAAAATTGCATTCCAGTTATATATAATCACATATAAAGTATTGGAATTCATTGCAACTAATCTAAAATCAAGGTAGATATAGCTGTTCTCCATAAAGAGGCAAAAACACAGCTACTTTCTAGCTTTCAGGGACTGACTAATAAACAAAAAACAGATTTGTATTATTAGTTGTATTATAAATCTGAATGATTATATCCCACAGTCTGTGGCAACTTCAGGAACCTTTTTTTTTTTTCATTTTTGCAAAACAAATGCATCAACTACTTTCAGTTAACAAGGTGCCATTGCTGTATTGCTGAGAACTTACAAGAAAAATGAAACATGTTGAACATTTAATTACAAAACAGTACCATCTCACCTGTTTAATATACTGAGATTTCTTTAGAATAGTTACAGTATATGTAGCTGTGTGAATGGGCTGTATTCTCAGGTTTGTATATAGACGTATGAAACAGATAAAGTGCAATATATCCAAGGACTGAAAATGTTCTTGTCTCTTGTATTCATCTTAATGATAATAACTGGATGAAAGAAATTCACACACATTTGAAAAACATTTGACAAGCAGTAGGTAATTGTGTTAATAAATTAAATAAATAAAGCTATTTTTAAAATCATCATCCACAGATCTGATGTTGGTTCACAGGTCTGAGAGGGAGGCCAGCTCATGTAGGAGGATAGCGAAGGATGGACGATCTTCTGGTTTCTGGGAGTGAGAACAGAAAAAAAAAGCATTTTCACACAATACTTTGCTTTTTTTGTGATGGTGCAGTTGCTCGACAAGGAATATAAATATGTTAATCTCCTGTGCCCACCTCCTTCCAGCACCACTCCATCAGCAAGTGGACAGAATCCGGGGCCAAGCGGGGCTTCAGGAGCCTCAGGCCTTTGTTCAGGGACTCCACCACCTCAGCATTAGTGCGGTTCTCATAGGGAAGACGTCCCTCGTTGTACACCTCCCACATGAGCACACCTGAGCAGGGGTGAACAAGGAGTCTCCAATTGTTATAGAATATGCAAAGCCACTGTAGACCTTTACATGATGCAGATAAGCCAAATTCAATTTATGTGTCTCTGGTTAATTATTTGCATGTTGGTGGTAATTTCATGTTACACTAGCTTTTTTGCATACACTGTTTTGAAAGATCATGAGAAGCATAATCTGAAGTCAAGGGACTGATTTTTTAATCATAAAATATAATGTTTTTAGAGCCATTTAGCTGAACTTTTTAGCCACAATTTTAACAATATCAACTCACTATACATCATATATTACAGTACATAAGTTTAACATTAAGTATTTTTGATTGAAATCAATTAATAGAAGTTGTGATTAAACATATCTACGTTTACCATCTGTTAGATACGAGCAAGTCACAACTTCTGAATACAGAATCTTGTCCCAGGGAACTGTTCATGCCAAGTCAATATGTTGCTGCCTGATTAAACTCCTGCTTTGGAGACGATCCTGAGACTATTTACTTCTTGGAGATTACTGTAAATCCACTAGCTGGCATTATAACATAAAACATTTCTACCAATAGTTACGGTGTTTGGCACAAATTAGTACCTACAAATAAATATATTGATTAAAATTATTTTTTTCTCAAAATGTTACGAAAGTGTCTTGAAATAGCTTCTGTAACTGTGGCTTCAACAAGATGTTTTTCAAAACAGTCTCTTGCTTTGTGTGTTTTGGCATGAAATGTGTCCCATGATCCTTAGTTTCTGTGAAAATTTGCACCAAACCACTGAGATCTTATTAAACTTCAAGTTTAGTTCTCTATAGCACTGAATAACCAGAGTAAGCGCGCTACCAGTGAAAACACAGATGATTGTGTTGTGCAGTGGCCAAGCCTGCAAAGCTCCCGCAGACCTGCTTTCATCAGGAACTGCAAAATGATTTGAATGGTTAAAAAAAAGCTAAAAGAAGACATGTTGTATGACTAGAAAGACAACAAATCAGACATACAAAACAGGATAACTGAGAGGCACAGAGACAGACAGATCAACGCACCGAATGACCAGACGTCGGACTTGCTGCTGAACTTGCAGTATTTGATGACCTCCGGGGCCGACCACTTGACAGGGAACTTGGAGCACTGGGAGCTTGTGTACTGATCATCAAGAACAAATCTACAGGCCAGAGAGTGGACACACATCATCATACAGCAGTACATGTAAACTGACTTTTAACGATAGTTAAAAACATAACAAATACTGTGATTAAAAAGTTTTGCACAAAGATTCAGAAGACAATATGTCAACTGTGAAAAACATACCTGGTCATGCCAAAATCAGACACCTTCACCTCATTGTTCTTTGAAACAAGACAGTTCCTGGCAGCCTACAGAGGGAAGAGGAAGAGAGGAAGGATTAACTACTCTAACAGCAGAGATACAAAAGCAGGACCATAAAAAGTTGGTTTACCAGATCTCTGTGGATGAAGTTGGAGCTCTCCAGGTAAGCCATCCCCTCACTGACATCCAGACACATCCCCAACATCGTGTCCTGAGACAAACGCCCTTTCCTGTCTCTCAGGTAGTCCGACAGGCAGCCGTTTTCCATGAACTCAAACACAAGACACATGGGAGAACCCTGGGTGCACACGCCGTAGAGCTGAACCAGCTTACAGTGGCACAATTTCCTGTTAAAACACACACACGTGCATAAGTCGACTAGCTTGCAGTTCATCTTGCCAGAATAGGAAACATCATTGCGAAAATGCACTCACATCATGACTCTTGCCTCTTCTTTAAAGTCCTCGTCTGACATGCACTCCTCTCTTATCATCTTCACTGCCACCTTTGTCTCCCTCCATCTCCCCTCCAGCACCAGCCCAAACTGACCGCTGCCTATCTCCTGACCCAGGGTCAGCTCCTCAGGGTCCACTTCCCACTGATCTGTTGAGTGGAAAAAGAGAAGCGAAAAAAACTCCCATAATCTTGTTAAACTGAAATAAGTCCAGATGCAGGCCGTTAGGGAATATAGCAAATGTGCAAGTTCAGAGATTAGAACTTCAAACTTTTAAAATCAAAGAATTGTGAGGGTTTCAGGTTTACTGCATTATACCAAACAATTATATAATTGTGTTTTGGTGTACTAAACACACCCTGAGAGCACTTATGTAAAAGGAAAAAAAAAAAGGCATGATGAACCACTAGAGGTCAGCAAAAACTAGATATTCAGCATTAAGTTATGTTCGACCAGTTGGGCCATTTACACAACTGTACATCCTCTAACCTTTAGAGAGCTCAGCAATGTCCTGGGAGCAGCCTCCATCTAGAGAGACGGGGTGTCTCAGACGCGTTATCAGGCCTGCCAGGTAAACACATACATACACAAATAACAAAGAGACATGTTAATATTTATTTATCTATAAAGCATTTCAGAGCAGCACATTTTTTTTGCTCTTTGTCAAAATGTTTGTGAAGCAGTTTTATTAGTTCAACTTCCTTTTGGCTCATGTCATTAATACCGTTGTGAATGCGAAAAGCTGCACTTACCGGCTGCATTGTGTTGATGGTAATGGATGAGCTCAGGAATGGTGCTGAACAAGTACTTCTCTGCCAAGTAAAATGGGCCCTCGCCCGTTTCTGTTTGTCTGATCTGGTAATGTTTCACCCTCGGATTCTTCTCCCCATTAGATCTAAAGGTAAGAAAGACATGCTTTTATGCAACAAATCACACCGAAGTGTTTCCCGAGTGAGGGTTTTAAATGTAAAAGTAAATTATAGTATAGCACAAGGAAAACACCACTGATTTCAGATGGGGCGTGTCAAGCTGTTATTAGTTGTCTGCTGGCTCGAATGATTTAAACGTGATTCAGTGAAATGTCACCATGGATAAGGTGTGTACGTACACTTATCTATTAATCATATGTCATTATCTGGGCCAGTTAATTACATAAGAACAGTATAGGAAGGAAGTAAAATTACCCTGGTGCTTTGGTGAAGACTGACACTGTGTAGACTCCTGCCTGCCTTGAGTCACGCACCATGAATGCACCTTCTTTTCCCTAAAAATAAAGTATTGAAACCAAATAAAATCATCAAAATGTAATAAATAATACATTTGTTATATACTTGTTTGACATGTTTATTGATTGTTTGTTTAATCTGTAGCTAATACCAACACAGGCCCAGTCGTCATTTTGACTAATAGATAATCATGGATAGCTGCTCAAGCTCCCGCTTGCAAAATGCAGCAAAACATTTTACAGCAGGAAATTCAACATTGGAGGAAACACTGTGGTCGTGAGGCACTGTTCAAGTCCTATGTCATGTCAGATTCTCATTTCGCAGGTGCATTTGCATTAATTTTGCAAATGCAAGAACGCTGTAGGTGGAACAGTCACAGCAAAAGTGCACCGCATCATACAGGAGCACACACCAGAATCCTACTGCTACTTCTAATCAGAATTATTATATGGGGCTTGTTTTTGTCAAATCACAGCTGGGAGCATAAATAAATGAAAATTGAATAATCAATGGATCCTTAAACCCTGACATTGTTTTTACCTCTTTCATTAACAAATCCTCTGCTTCCCCTCTGGTTATGTTTTTGTTGTACCATCTGTGAGACGACAAATTAACCACAATTAAACCAATTCTACAGGGGACAGGGTGGATTTGCAGGTATGCATACATCAACAATTTGTAACACAGAGAACAGAAATTAAACAAAACTCACTCAAATCTCTCAAAATTCTTGCCAGATTTTTCAGCTACGTAAGTACTGGGCACATAGCCTGTGTTCCTGATGAGGGATCAGAAAAAATGTACATTAACAAATCATCCTCAATCATCAACAAAACAACCACTATTATTATTTTTCTATGTGCCTTACCCCTGGCTGTCCTGTACAGCCCACCAGTCAGGGTGAGTGCTTTTAACCAGGACATATTCTTGGTCTTTCTGAAGAGGCAAGTCATCGTCGCCCAGCGGTGCGTAGTCTTGCAGAGCGATGACCATCCTCTGTCCTCCATCATGCAGTTCCATCTGGCAGAGATACAAAAAAAATCTCTCTTAAAAATATGATTATTATATTACTGAAATCTGGAGAGAGAAACGATTTTGGCAACCACAGTGCAATAGTGATAAAAGCAGAAGTGAATTTTCACTCAAGGAAGCTGAAAGATACGTTACATGTTCTTCAGAAGAGACAGACAAAATTATGTAAACATCCCACTGAAAATGACTTTAACTTCCTCAAAATGATATTTGGATTTTTTTAAGACTAAATAATAAGTTTTTAAAACAAGTAGCAAATGTCGGCAGTAGAAGAGGCCTAGAAGCCATCTGATATAAGCAATACAAGATAATGAACCAAGCTGCTGCAAAGGTGCAAAACCATCTGTGCCCAAACCACAGGAGCAGTGTCTAGGAAGGCCATCTTTAAAAACATTGTTCAAAAAGTGCAAAAACAAATACCGGAAAAAAAATTTATTACAACAATGAAAACTTACGGCCAAACAATCGACAGAATAATATTTTTAAAATGATTTTGTCTACCCCCTCTCATTTGAACAGTTTCGAGTTGCACATTAATAATATTTCAACAACAGCATGTTATTTATGCTTTAGAAAGAGCTACCTCTGAATCCGGGAGTTGAGGGAGTGGCTTCTTAGAAGCTGTGGAAAGATCAGAAATGATGAAATTGAAGAATGTTTCTCACAAACCCAACTGTACAGAAGCAAGATCTGATATGTGACAGATGACGGAAGTTGCAATTTAGATCAATATCCAGATTTGCTCTGACCACATGTTCACAAGGTATTTTTTAAAAAAATCACACTACTTTACTGTTCACATACATTTGAATGGACGACATCTCTATATCAAATACACAAATTAGGGATTGGATGGAAGTTTGTATGAAACAAGAGGAAGTGAAGAAATAATACAAACCATAACCCACTGGATCATACACATGACAACCTGTCGCCAGTTTCTCTGTTTGCTGGCAGCACCTCCATTTTCCATCCATCCAGAAGTTTGGGTGGTATTTTGTCACCAAATTGTTATTCTTTGTCTCTGTATCAGACATAATAAAAGACATAGTTTGAAATATCGAGCTTAAACTAACTCTAACCCTAAAATCCACTATCATTTATTACACTGCTACTAAACTGTAATGTTGTAAAAATGTCTTACCCTCTTTGAGAGCTCTGACCCATCTCTGACGGCAATCATTGTCAGGGGCGAAAATGTAGAGGTAATGGTTGTCATGAAAAACCTGTGGAGACATTTGTGTTTTAGAAAGTGTCCACTTGTTTTTGTTACTACGTTCTTAATCACACATCACATTTATTGTATACAACGCTATATTTAATCAGTGTTTATTTTTAAGTATGTATTGTTCAAGCAAATGTGACTATCACCTGAAAAGGGTACTTAAAGTTGCATGGTATAGGGACGTCAGTACACACAATCTCCACACACTTAATCCTGGACAGCTCGATGCAACCTTTCATCATAGGCTTTTTCTGAAAGAATATATTTACTTTATGTTTCATCTACACAACACAGATATGATTCAAATTATAGTTAGTTCAAAGAAGGCCTCCTGATTAGGATAATTTCAAATGAGAAGCGAGTATAGTGGTATGGGCACACTTACCCCCGAACGACGTTCAGAATACTTTAGGTCTTGGGTATCCAATACAAACAATCTCTCCTTGTAGTTACAAGGTGATGTTCTTTTCTTTTGCTGAGATTTTTTGATCATATTCGCCTTCAAAATCACCCTGGGAAACATGGTAACAGCTACGAATGACACGAGTAACACTGAAGGGTTTTGGCTCACGGGGCAGAGACTGAGTGCCTCACTGTGACAGAGAGAGAGAGAAAAAAAAAAAGCAGTGGATTGTTTGACTTGATAGAAGCCATGTGGCTTCCGGCATAGAGTTGTTGCACTCACTAAACCACATCCTTACGGCAAAAAATGCGTTGTGCAAGCAAACACACAACCGTGCATATACACACAGGTGCACACACACACACACACACTGTACATACACACACATGTACTTTCACTGGCGATGTTGCAATAAGCCAGTGTGTGGAGTGTGCAGTAGTAGGAGGGTGATTCTTTAATCTTGGTAGTTTTTAAACATTTTCCACCAAAATATGCAACTTGAATGTAATGACTGTATCCTGGTGATGATAATTAAACTTTTTGCAATAATGTAAAACTGAATGAGGGTGTTCATTCAACAAAAGAAAAAAAACCTGATATCATCAAACCAAATTTCACGATCACAACACTCTTTAACACTTGAAAACAAATTTACTTAACCTACAATATGTTTGTTGTATGTATCAAAACTGAGAATTCAGGCAGTGTAAGGTGATTTCTGCATTTTTGCCACCATAATGAAGATTTTGTATTATATAACATTGTTTTGCCTGAATGTTTTTATGATATTCTTTGATCAGTCCCCACTGTTTAAATTTAAATCTCTCTCTCTCTTACAGTAATCACAGATTCTATTTGCAGTGGGATTGTTAGAAAATTATGTTGATTATAGCTTCAAGCAACAACACTGTTGGGTTTCAGTAAACATGAAAGACAAAAAGGCAATTTTAAAAATTTGGAAATAGTGGTAAGAGTAATAGAGTAGAATTAGACAGGGTTTGAGTTCAGATCTTAAATAATTCATCCTTCCACAGAAGATTTAATGAATGCTACAGCACCACCAGCTGGAAAAGTGTTCCTACTATTAAAGATTTGGATGAGACTGGAATCCCATCTGGCTCGGGAGGATTTTCACCCTTGTTAAGGCACTTTTTGGTCAAAAGAAACAGAAAATGAGGACAATGACACAAAATCAGGGTTGAAGGAAAAAAAAATCTAGTAATGGTAAAAATATTTACATTTCATATTTCTATCTCAATTACCTTGTAAAGTTCTATATTTTGAACTGTGCAGAAGTTGTAGCCTATCTTGCATGATCAATTCCTCATTGAGTTCTGTTTTTTAACAATACAAAATATTCATTCAAACATTTGATAAAATTTCAAAATAAAGCAATCCAAAATAAAATGAACTACGAGGATTTGTCAAAGAGCACTATTGTTAATTGGGAAATATAAATGTATTTTTAGTCGTGTCAAGTATTTAAAAAAGGGAAGAGACTGACAGTGGTCTGTGTTTACAGTAAGTGTGCGTGTGTATATGTGTGTGTGTACTTGTACTTCTATCTTTGTGAGGACCAGTTTGAGTTTTAGACCTTGAATGAGGACATTTTGGGAAACTGTAAAGGCCTATTTGAGGGTTAAGACTTGGTTTTAGGTTTCAGGTTAGAATTATGTTTTGGTCAGGGTTCGGGCGAGGATTGGGGTTAGTTTTTTTTAGTTGTGCTGGTTGAAGTAAGGGCAAGAGGCCACGGCACACATTATGTCAACGAGTGTCCTCATACAGATAAACGTAAGGTGAGTGTGCATGTAATACTAATGTTCCCAGAGCGCAATGATAATATATTACAAAAAGCTAAAGATCAGGTGGGAAAGCCAAAAAATAAGTAAGTGATGAGTATAATGAGTCAGATTCCAAAAAAGGTCAATTTTCAAATCAAATGGAAGAATGAAGTATAAACTGAGTTTGGTAAGCAGTTTAAAGCTGTATCACATATGGCTGATTAAATAATCTATATATCTTAATATACTTTAATACCAGGATTGTTATGTAATATTTTTGCATGTCTTTTAATATCCATTTCACAGGATGTCTTTTCTTGACCACAAACACATTTTCAGTTCTTTTATGATAATATCTCACTTTACAGAGCTAATCTTTGTATTTCTGAATCACTGTGAAATGTTTTATCTTTAACTCTTATTATCAGAATCAGAAATACTTAATTTATTATTCTGATAATAATTATAGTTATTGTTATTATTATTATTGTTAATATTATTATTATCGTTGCTGTTGCTGCTGTTATTAATATTATGGGCTTTTGGTTATGGCAGTGTTATCTAGAAAATCTCTGATATAGCCTATTGGTATAAAAATGACAACAGCTGCAATATTTGTTGTGTAAAACATACATTTCACACAACAAAGGTGGTTTAAAATAGGCGTTAGAAGACTGCAGTGTTAGAAGCTACTGTAAGTTAGCAGGTCTTGTAGGGAACAGAAATGCTTTCTAATCACCAAGCTGTAAATTATGTTGTTAACAGAAACTTACCTTCTCAGGTCGCATCTCTACCACCTCTAGTGGTTTCAAATTTACGACCAATCACCGTTTACTTTGTTCGTCACGAGCACAGATCAGCCAATGGAATAGGGAGACAAATGAACGTTCATGTCAGTGAATGGAAGGAGTCAAGCTTGTTATGAGCTAATTGTCCGATAATAAACCTGTGTTACATTTTACATCAAACATTTGTAGTCACCAACTGGAGAGTCGTTTAAGAGGTGTGTAGAAATATCATCACTACCTTTTCATTTGCATGCGTAGTCAGCTTCAAGGTTAATATAACGATGTAACTAGTTGGCGGAGGTTAGCATTAATACTGCTAGCACAGTAGCAGCTACGTTGCTAGTTAGATAACACTGTGTTTGTCTTTATAACGCAGTCAGTGTCTACGTCTGGCGGCAGATTGAAGACCCAACATATTCAGCAAAGTCAGTGAAGGTCTTAGAAGGCCAGTGTTAATATCTGTTCGTCAATTATTCGGACAAGCAACCGCTAACGTAACTAGCGTCGCTCGCTTGTGTTAGCCTTCACCCGCTCGGACGGCTAGCAAGCTAAGTTTGAACATACGTCGTTCGTGAGGGGAAGCAGCCAAATGTTGCCTCGATCGTCGGCTAACACAAACAGAGCTATATTATAACCAACTTCAGAGGTGGAAACTGACTCTAAATTAAAAATATCCCCAAGATTTCGACAAAATCCCTGAACTCAATGTAACAGTAAAGGTCAAGCTTTCTTAGACATTGATGCAGTAATGGGTTTTCAGTACTCTCAAAGTTACATTTCGCTGCCCTTAATTGACAAATAGTTCACAAGTGTTACACCACATGTGTGCATTTATGTAACACTTGTATACTCTTGTCATATAACATGCATACTTGTGATACAGTATTTTTGTATGGCTGTTTACACTTATATTTCAAGGATACAAACACTTTTGTTACTACTGTTTTCTGTTTCATGTTAACTTATCTTAATGTGTTACAGATAAAGTTGTACAGAGAAAGCATGGGATGCTTTTTAAATTCACTAGCAGTATAAAAGAGTGTGAATTACTTCTTCTTTACTAAAAGAATAACTTTTCTAATTTGGTACGGTAGGGAAAACTGATCAACATTTTGTTTGTCACTGTTTCAGGTCAACATCATGGGTGAACCACAGCAGGTTAGTGCCCTGCCCCCTCCACCTATGCAGTACATCAAAGAGTACACGGATGAAAACATCCGCAAGGGTCTGGCTCCCAAGCCACCTGCGCCCATCAGAGACAGCTACATGATGTTTGGCAACCAGTTCCAGTGTGACGACCTCATCATCCGGCCTTTGGAGAGCCAAGGCATTGAGAGGCTCCATCCCATGCAGTTTGACCACAAACGGGAGCTTAAGAAGCTCAACATGTCCATTCTCGTGAACTTCCTGGACCTACTCGACATCCTTATCAAGAGCCCGGGCAGTATAAAGCGTGAAGAGAAGCTGGAGGACTTAAAGCTTCTGTTTGTTCACATGCACCACTTGATAAATGAGTACAGGCCACATCAAGCAAGGGAGACACTGAGGGTGATGATGGAGGTGCAGAAAAGACAGAGGCTAGAGACAGCTGAGAGGTTCCAGAAACATTTGGAGAGGGTGGTGGAGATGATTCAGGGGTGCCTCGCCTCCCTACCCGATGACTTACCACAAATGGAGGGTCCAGATGGCGCTGGTGATGGAACAAGGAGTGTATCTGCAGCAGCTAGTATTGGTTGTTCCTCTGGGCAGGCCCCCAGGATGAAAAGCGAGCCTATGGATGTAGAGGAAGCAGGTGCCAGCTGTATGGCAGTGGGTCAACAGGACAAGAGCATCCCCACTTCGAAAAGAGACAAAATATGGGACAAGGATGCTGCTATGTGCAGTATTATTGATGAAATTGCTTAAGTTTTATGCTGAGCAGTCATGTTTATTTTTTGTACATCTAAACTGTGTTTGTTGTTTGTATGCTGTACTTAGTGAGTATGCAGACATTTGCTGTGTTTTCACTGGGCCTGAATTCCTGTCTGGCATGGTGTTTTATTTAAAAGCTATGACATAGATATTGTCAGTTCCTGAGACTTTAAATATTACACAATCAATTGGGCTGTCAACTTTCAGTTTTTGTAATTAAACCAATAAAAAAACTCCCAGTTGCACTATGAGTACATTGCTGTTACAATCACACAGTGGTACTAATTTGAATCTTTCAGGGAAACTGCATCAAATCACTTCTGTGTGCTTGAATCCAATATATGCATTGACCTTCGTTCACATTTGCAAAGCATTTAAGTCACTGTGACTTGCATGGTGTGTAATCTAGTGAGAGTGGTCAGGGAAAGGTCAGTGCATTTAGCCTGTAGTTACATAGTCACTCCTCCCTCCCTCAAACCCTTTCACCTGGAATTTCGATGAAAGCACTTGGCTGTATAACTAGTGTTTTGTTGCCTTGTCTGTTTGTCTCAGTTTCTTTCAGCAGATTATTCCTACATGGTTGTTGGAAAGAAATGCAGGTCTCTTATCGGGCTGTTTGTTAAGCTTCTGCAATTTTAAGTTTAAACTTAAACACACACACAGACATGTCCTCAGAAGGATCCTAATTTTCTTACTGCAACACAGAGCCAAAGCTTAAGGGGATAAATTTGAATATTGAGGTAAATCAGGTCTGTCTATGTGGCACGCAGTTTGAATTAGTCTAAGTCTAGTCACTGTATAGCAGAGATATCCCCCAGTTTTTCATTAAAAAAGATAACCAATAAAGTTTGGGGTAAATTTAACAGAATTTAACTACAACCTACTCCAACATCAGAGGGGTACTTGGCACTGAGGAAGACCATGTAAAGCAAATTTGTAACTTAATGTTGTTATCGTATATCTTCATGCACATGCTATATAAAGCATGTATTTCATACTGATGGTCTGGTTGCCTGACTGGACCCCTCAAAGCAACTGGTTACAACAATGAGAAGCTATGAAGTGTCTGTGTCTGGCAAGCCCGGGAGTCCTGCCTCATTTCACTGACCCCAAATGGCTTCCATGCCACAGAGATTTCACCTGACATGCACCAACTTGTATAACAGATGTACAGAGGTTTTGTTACAACACTGCTCTGTTCTGCAGCATTGCACTGCCATACATAAAACCACAGAAGACATCTATTTTTTCCTTGAACGTAACTGCTATTTCATCCTCCTTGTTCCCCCTCACGGGAACTTGTTATCCCTTTTCCATCCATCACGCACATCTGCACGTGGCTTAATTTTCAGGGTATGTAAGTAAAATGTAAGGATGAACGTAACTGGGTTTATGTCATGATCCTGCCACTCCGCCCCCTGGTTGTTGTTATTATCTTCTGATGGGATTCCCTGCACTGTCACAGGGTGATTTCCATGCCCTGCACAATTCAGCTGAAATATCGTTACCACCGTGACAAGGCACACGAAGCCATCAAACCAGTTATCCCCGGGAGGTTTGATTAAATCGAATAAAAAAACCCAGAAACTTTTGTCGCAGGAATGATGTTATGAAACTCGGCATCCTTGGGTTTCACAACAGGGCGGAAAGCCATCCTTTTGTCCAATGGTATCGCGCGTTGCTGCGTCACGTGGTCTTTATTTATGTAATGTAATGGTGTTACACAGTAACCTAGCTTTGTGGCTGTGCATTCGTCGCTACAGGGGTTAAAAGCGGACACGGACGGTCGAAAAACGAAATATTAATTGTCAAATATTCTGCTCTGGTTCGCGTGGCGTTTATGGAGTTTGTAGCGGCGCATGGGACTGGAAGCTGACTTTTTTTTTTATTCAACCTGCCTGGAAAGGGAAGATGTTATGTGTCCCAAACCAAAGACTAAGTTAGGGCTGAAACGGAGAATGTCAATTTTATACGAAAAGGACATTTATGAGGTGAGCATATGAGAGCTCAAATTAGCATTAGCCTAGCAAATGTATTAACTAGTTCGGTTCGAGCAGACGTGATATAAGAGGCGACACATTTACTGTATGGGTGTCAGTGTATTATTTAAATGGTTCATGCAGTACTATTACACAGACAAGCCCCTCTGTTCACATTGCTTCGACGCAAAAAGCAGCATTTCTTCCCACGGGACGTTGCTCTGGTGACATAACCCATCAAGCCATGGATCTGCTGGAGTGTCCGCTCTGTCTCTTCCTGATGTGCGAGCCGGTGACCATGTCGTGCGGTCACACGTTCTGCCGGAGATGCGTGGGGGGCTGCCTCCCGTCCAAGTGCCCGGCGTGCAAAGTGAGGTTAAAACAAAGAGAGGTGAAAAGCATGAAGAACAACGTCTTGCTCATCAGTGTCGTTGAAAAGTGCTGCCCCGACGAGACGAGAATGAAGTGCCATATACAGGAGAAGCTCAAAGCCAACGAGTTCACGGAAGCTTCACGCATCGCAAATGAGGGGCTAGACATAGGTAAGGGACACGTGGAAGACATCACTGCAGCCACAGACCCTGTATAGAAGTTTGTCTGATGTGTTGTTGGGTATATGCTGGAAAGGTCCCCGCAGAGCTGCTTGTATGAAAAAACACATTTACCTAAGTAAAACAAGAGGACAGACTAGTTTGGTGTTCCACTTTTTACGCACTGCACAAAGTCTTGGCTGGTTCCCAAGGGCATCCCTTTCACAGAACACAGTATGCACAGGAGTGAGATACAGTTGTAATGAGAGAAAAGAGAGAAAACTTGTGTTTCAAGTCCTTGATGCCCTATGATTGATTGTATCCACGGTGGAAGGCCATTGATGACCTGAATGTATAACTGGGTCAGTAATAAGTCTTCAGATGCTCTTTCTTCCTTGTTATGTTTATAGCAAGAGTAATGTTTTCTGGTGTGTGCACATTGAACCATTCAGGCAAAACAAAAACACTGAAATTAATGTTAAGTGCAGAATAAGAAAGATCAGTTATATCATTTTCTCCTCTGTCAGTCACACGCAGTGAAAGAAGCAGTAATAGCAGCTATGAGAGCTGTTGCCTGGGAGAAATATTGGACACAGGCTTTGGCCATTTCTGTTTTTAGAACAGGCATCTATACATTTCTGCATTCAAAACCCATGCACAGAATTGAAGGGAATGTAAAGAGAGTAATGTGCAACATTTTCATAGCTTAGAGAAAAATGCTTTAGATTCCTAAAAACAGCCTCGCAAACAGATCTTTTCTGCTGCTGTGCAGTTGCTTATCTTCTGCACTTGCCTTTGTTGGTGCAATTGACCTTATTTTCTCCATGCAGCAGCCAAAAAGTAAAAGGGACAACTCCTGCCCTAGAAGCGTTAATCTAGTCAGGTGGCGTCCTGGGGATCGTAGGAGTGTTTGTGCTACAGTGAATCAACATACTGTTGTGATACCTACATGTTTGCCATCTCTGCCAGTCCAATTAAACACTGCTGCCTCCCTTGCTCCAGCACTCTTGGACCTTGTGTAATGACTTCCCAACAGATTTGTGTACGGCAGTTTTTCATTTGTCATCGGAGGTTTAAGGTTGGGCCTTATAATTTTCCTTCTGCAGTTTCATAATGTGGGCATTGTAATGCCCTGAGGCTGTATCTGTCATTAAAGCCTTTATATACTGTAAATAAACATTTGACTGGAACAACAGCTTTAGCTAATAGTTACCCTTTCTGCCTTGAATATGTTCACATGCATTATTGTTATAACAGATGTATTTAAGATTTTCCATTTACTTGACACGTAAACACAGTTAAACATTTACATAAAACATAGTTTGTACATGCTGTTTGAATATCACTTTCAGTTTAAAGCAGAAGGTAAGTCTTGTATGTAAGTGATTCTGCATGTACTACACATGCAATTCACAGTGTTAACTTTGTGAGTTTGGCCGTCCCTGTTTACAGAGAAACCTGATGCATCGTCACAAAGAAGAAAATGCATGCAATTTCTTTCTTTTCTCCTCCAATACCAGTTCCAGTACCTATACTCTTAAATTTATTTCACTCTTATTTTGTACCAATCTCATGCCAGTAACATTTTTTATAGTGTGTAAATATGAATTATATTGTTCTAGAAAGTTTATAAAAGTGCATTGTTGCTAATTTATAATGACAGTGACTTGAAGGAATATTTGATGGGGATCAGTCACACCTTGCTGTTGCATAATCTGTTTAATCTATTGCGTCAGGTCTGTGGCTCACAAGCTTTTAGATGGATTTCTGTCATGTAAAGGAAAACAGAATCATTGTTATGCACACGGTTTCCTAGCTGTCATTAAGTGTTTGTAGTTTGTATGTAGAAAGGTGTGTAAATAGAGTCTAAGCATTAAGGCTTCACCTCCTCAAAAGTTTTACAGTGCAGCAAGAATTTTGTCTTGTGTCATTCTCCTTTTCTCACTCTCTCTTGTTTTTTTTCCCTCAGTGCCAGATGATCAGAGTTTGAGGATGTACAGAGCTGAAGCTAACTGGGGCCTGATGCGTTTCTCTGATGCTCTGATGGACCTCGACTACCTCTGCTGCCTTCGTCCCAACTGGGCTGAGGTGAGAGAGAGGGCAGCGTTGGACAAACACATTACGTTTCGCTTTTATAACGTCTTTTTTTCGACACAGCACGAATAAATCTGTTGTACTTCCACAAACAATACCAAATTTAAAGCTGTCATTTCACTTCAGTTCTCCTCTGTGCAAGTCATAGCTGATATTTAACCCCAGATGCACTTTGTCAGTTGGTTTCGTAACATGCATGTAATAGCAGACATGTAACCACGGAAAAATAGGTGCTTCCTTTTTTATTTAATTTTTTATATTTTAACTTGGTGTGCATCGCTGACCCCTTTAGAGCGATTTTTGCAGCTTTTGTTGATGTTATGTCATTCATGAGATTATGCAAACAGCTACTTATGTCATAATGTCATTTAATCACTTCATGCCAGTGGGGGCCTCACTGCTGATGCAGAAATGCCTAGAGTATATATTAATTTATGTCATTTTGTTTTATTTCCAGAGATGTGTTGCATCACTTATAAATTTCACATTTCACCATAAAAGCAGCAATACATGGCACAGATGAGAATCAGGGCAAAAGTAGGCAAAAATAAAACAAGTATTGCCATAGTGCAACATAATTCAGTTTTAATTAGGTTGTGTTTTTTAGAATTTTTATGTTCTCTGTGATTAGACGTGTCATTTGTTTTACAGGCGGCAATGTGCTGATCTCACTGTTCTGTTTGTTCAGGGCTTCTTTCGTAAAGGGAATGTACTGCTGGAAATGGGTCAGCAGACAGAGGCCCTCATCCAGTTCCACCATTGCCTAAAACTTCAAGCTGACTTTGTTCAGGCAAAGACCCAGATCAAGAAGGTTTGTTTACATTACTGACCACTCAGCAGATGAGTTTACTGTACATTTAGATAGAAACTAGAACTAAATCATATGCGATTTGATATATCAAATGGAAGATGTAGCATTTGTATAATTAATAGACATTTGTGTTTGCAATTTAGTTTTTTAATTGAGTGATTCTTTGAGAACATCACACATGGGCAGAGATGAAGACTGATAAGTAATGAGCTTGCTACATGACTTATTATGAATGTGTGGTTTTTCATTATAGGTCACATCATGATTCATATTTTCAGAAGGCAAACTTACCTCGCATGATCGTCTGCTCTGATGTTAAAGATTGTTTCCAGTATGTGTGGGTGCAATCAATGGTTATTATAGGTAGTTTTTTTGTTTTTTGTGTTTTTTTTTAAACTTTTCTTTGACTTTAAATTTGTGTTCACGTCAGTCTATTTTTAGTTTGTGTGGGGTTTTTGTTATGTGAATTTATTTTTCCATTTTATTATCTTATTGTTATCAACACTATACTTCTTTGCAGTAGTATTAGTAGTGGTGGTAGTAGCAGACGTATTGATACAACTACCACAGTTGTGTTATCCGAGCAATAAAATAATCGAAAATAATGTAAAATAGTTAACATGCATTTTATATGCAACATTTTGAAATTCACATTAGTGATTTTTATCACCTGTTTTCATTTCATTATAGTGGAAAGCAATGGTGAAAACATATTTATCCTAATACCTTAATATGTCATGACATGGATTCAAATGGCAGATTCTGGAGGCAGAGGGCATGGCAGTGCCAGAGGAGGCAGCCTGCATCCTGCAGATGGTGTCAGAGTACCTGAAAGAGCCCTACCCAATCACCAGCCTCAGTGGCTCGCAGGGGCCAACACACCCTGAGGGCCTCAAAAATCCATTCGGAGAAGAGGGAGAGGGTAAAGGGAGGAGAGAGGCACACCAGGTGAGCTGGTTAGGAGGATGCACATTAATGCTTGGTTTTGGAGGAGTTAGAATGTAAAGATAAACCTAACTGATCAAACTATCTTGTGTTCCGGGCTCCAAGGTGAAACATGACACGGGTACTGAGTGCTGCCTCAGCCTCTGCCAAGCTGTTTCCTTCCTCCCTGCTGCTGAAGAGGACGAAGAGATGATGATGAGGAAGGAGGATGGGCATTGCAGGGGTATGGTGACACACACCCAAACTGATTCTCGTCATCTCTGACCTCACCATCTCTATCACTGCCACTACAAACAGCTTCACCATAACACTTTGAAATTGCATAATAATTGCTACGTCGTCTTCTTCAGTAGCGCTAAAACGTGTAACTGACCATGTTTTGCTGCTTCTTTCTCTTTCAGGTGAAAGTGGCCACCACAGAGAGAAAACTCTGGGTGTTCTTACTGTGTCAGACTTTGAGTGCCCTCTCTGCATTAGGTCAGTGTCCTGGAGTGTCTGCTCAAATCAATAATGCATTGTTGCCTCTCCCTTGTCTGCAGTAGAGTCAGATATCAGGCTGAGTCTGTTGTCCCTCTCCTCTCTCTCTCTGGTTAATGTTTCGCATACATAGAGTATGTACACAAATAGTCACCACTTACATATACTGTAAAAATAGCATGAATATCCTCCCTCTGGTAAGCTGTTAACATTAAAGCTCATGTACCTCTGTGTTCTGTGAAGGTTGTTCTTTGAGCCAGTGACGACTCCCTGTGGTCACACCTTTTGTAAAAACTGCATAGAGAGAAGTCTTGACCACAACCTCCGCTGCCCGCTCTGCAAACAGCCTCTGCAAGAGGTAACCACATGCAGACACTTTTCATACATATATTTTCAACTGAGTGGGGAAAAAGGCCATGTTTTTAGCTTATGAACATCTTCATTTTTAAAAGCTAATTAATTATTAAAGCTTTGTTATTGCCACTGCACTGTGGTCTTCAGATGCCAAATTTAGCTCAGGCAGGGTGAGATGCATACACCTCTCATCTGCTAACACATTCACATCAAGTTACAGGACAAGAGAACTTCCTGGCTCCTCATTCTTACATTTTGATAAATGAGCACATCTCTGACAAATAACACTGTTGTATCAGTTGTTTGTATTAATGTATCTCTGTGCACATGCAGCAAGACTACATTTAAATAAAATACTCAGTTAATAAATGTATGTATTTATATTGGAGAACATCAATAACACCAATGGGCCAACATCTTATTCATAACCACGCACTAACACACTTAATTGGTGCAAACACAAAATAGAACACAGATTTTACGTCCAAAAGCGTCAACTACAAATTTAGATGGTTCTGTTTATTCTTATTGCAGGAATACAATGAGTTGTTTAAATATGTATATTTTATTATTATATAGTGTATGTTTTCTATTTATATTATATAACTGTTGATAACCTGCTCTCACTTTTCTCTACCTAGTATTTCAAAAACAGGAAGTACAACCCCACAGTTCTGCTTCAGGACATCATGATCCACCTCTTCCCCTCACAGTTGGCTGAGAGGAAACAGGTCCATGATGCTGAGATGGCTGAACTGTCCAAGTAGGCACCGCTCAGTTTAACATAATACAATCCACACTATAGATTTATTATAGCAACTCTACAGACTGTCTCACTGATTTCTCTTCTGTCTCTACCTTTGCAGTCTCACTAAGGACATCCCTATATTTGTTTGCACGGTGGCCTATCCTGGAGTTCCCTGCCCCCTGCATATCTTTGAGCCTCGATATCGGCTGATGATGCGTCGCTGCATGGAGACTGGCACCAAGAGATTTGGCATGTGCAGCTATGAGCATGGCAAAGGGTATGCAGTACACAGAAACACACCCTTCATATTTCTATCTCTAACATGTACATTTTGTTCCATTATCCAGAGCAACCTGCTTATTTAAAAATTGTGGATGTGGGTAGATAATAAGGTGCTGACGTAGATGCATTTATACAGGTGTTTACAGTTATTTTGACCAGACTCTCTGTGGGCATGGAGAGACCATGTTTGACATTTCCCGAACTGTGAAGCACACAGCAGGTTAGATGGAGCCTGACAAGATTGTTGGTGGTACAGCAACAAGCAGGCAGCATGGCGGGCAAACCTTAAATCAGTCGTACAGTATATGACCCTGAGGGGGTGGAAAATAGCAGCATGGTCACCAATCTGCTGTGAGATCTGCTGTGTATCTTCATCCTCCACCAAATATCTCTTGCTAGCCCCACTGTATGTCTGTCTTGGTGTCAAATAATTATAATTATGGATGTAAAATTTGAATCTAAAACAGTACTAAAACATTGAGATAATAAACAATCTTTGATCAATTATAGGTAGACAGGTTTTTTTAAAATATTTTTATATTGTTTTTATGTATGAATTTTGCATCTAATGAGACACAAAATGTATGTACTTAAATTCTCTCAAACTGTGGATTTTGATGGTCCCCTAAAAAATGCATTCAAATATATGTTTGTTATATAAACACAAGATTCCTGGTTTTGTCTTATGTGGCACAGGTTTGCAGACTATGGCTGTATGCTGGAGATTCTCAGTCTGGAGCTGCTGCCTGATGGACGGTCCTGTGTGGACACTGTGGGTGGCAGCAGATTCAGGGTGCTAAAGAGAAGTCAGAGAGATGGCTACCACACTGCTGATATAGAGTACCTGGAGGACCTCAAGGTCAGCATCTTGAAATCATAAACTATACCAACACTTAAAAAAAAGATGCACACACACAGAAAAATGTTACTGCTAGACAACTTGTTACTAGACCCTCCTCCCTCTCTTTCTCTCTTATCTTTCTGCCATCTCTGTGTCCCTCTCACTCAGGTTGATGGTAGTGAGTTGGAAGCTGCAGCAACCTACATGACAGTGTGGTACCAGCAGGCTCTGTGACTGGCAATACCAGCGCCCAGGCAGCCGCATTCAGAGTTAAGATCAACAGACAGTATGGCACCATGCCAGATATAAGGAGGAAAATATCGGTTGGGGTCAAGAATACAATTGTGACAATAGCTCAGAACTTTCTATAACATCCTATTTGTTGTCCATCATTAAATGTATGAATGTTGCAGTATTAGTCATGATGTTGTCAACTGCAGAAATGATTTCTTACTATCTACTTCAAATTCTTAAAAATATTAGATAATTTATTTGGTTTTCTATTATTCATCAGTATTAATATTGATTTATTTACTGATTTATTCAGGTGTTTTTTAACTACTTACAGTCATTAAACAAAAGTAGTGACATACTTTAGCCCATGGTACAAACCATATATACTACATTACTGAAACCAAAGCCCAACATTGTTTTTAACTAATACTTTGTTTCAATCTGCTTACCTCAGCCACTTTTCCATTACTTTCAGTTTTGGAATGGAACAATTTGCAGGATTTCTTAAACTGTTTTAGATTATTCTTTTCTTTTATTTTTGGTCAAAAGGAGTTATTGTTTGTGGTAATGGCAGACTTTTCCAATCAAACTGTAATTAGAGCTCCATCACGGCACAGCAGTAACATTAACTTTGACGCTAATAAAAACAGACATTATGTTCACAGCGATAGGATCAAGAAGCTGCAAGCTTTCAATGAAATGAATGGAAATCACTTGTTAGATGGAAGTTGGGAAAACACAATTAAAAAATTGAAAACATTGCAGTGTGCTTGAAAAATGGAGAGCAGTACTGTCAAGTAATTTCTGCATAAAGAGCTGCTGGCGAATATGGTCATATGTTTGTTCTAACTTTTAACTAATCTTGTAGGCTCGTCCAACGGGTCCGGCCTGGTGCTGGTGGCTGCTGTCTGTCTCAGCTGATCCCGCCTATCAGACCACTGTCCTGTCCCTGTCCTCACTCAAAGACCGCCTCACCGTTTGAGTATTTCTCTCAGAGCTAGATCTCACAACACAGTGGTACTGTGGCCACACAACTAGCTGAGAGTCAAATATACACAATAATACACAGACAAATGGAGGAAACTAATGAATGCACCACACCACAGAGTTTGGGGGTTGGGCTTGGACTACTTTTTATCATAGAGACAAGTCACAGCTCAAGGCCAAAAGTGAGTGATTTTCATTACAAACACAGAGCAGTTGTGCAGGGTTGATTACCGTTTGCATATGTTATCTTTGTTATAATTTTTTCCATGGGAATTCAAGGTTCCAGAATAGTTTCTGAATACACACTCGTACTTGCTCACCAGTAAGAATTGCAGGGGTTGACCAAAGATACTTATTATTTAAGGTCATCAAAAGTGGTTAATTATTATCAGGATAAAACAAAAAATCCATTCATTTTCTAAGTAATACTTGTAAACCAACACTAGGTGTCACTGTTTCTTTTCTCCATTATTACAAACATGAAGAAATATGCATCAGCTGTTAGTACAGAGTACTATACTGTCATGTGTTGCCTATTCCAACCGTAGGACTTCTTTCCATTAACATAGTACATAGTTTGGTGTGGGATAGACACAATACAACAGTTTGTAGGGAAAGCCAGGACTATGCACGTCAGAGGATTAAATCATGTGCAGGTTATCATTCTGAGTGATTGTTTACTGGAGGGCACCTGGTGGAATGCTTATACGGTTGCATCTATTGCCTTTGATAGCAATTGGATCAGGCTCATTTTATGTTATTCAGTAATCTTAAAAGAGTTCATTTAGTATTGGCAATATTGTAATAATAATTTATAGTCTCACTTGGAGTGACAGCAAAATGAGGATGTGTTTTTAATGAATGAACGCCACTGTCACTGGATGCTGTTTGTCATCATCTGGTGGAAAATGAGGAGATGGGGCTGGTGAATAGGCAATTCAGCTTCTTTGGTTTGCAGATGAACCTGTGTGATTATGTGTGTTGATGGTGAGGTATAGATGTGATCACAAAGCGTGTCAGCTGCAAGAAGGAGTCATTTCTTGTCAGTCATCATCTTTATGAGCTGATTTTTGCTTTTGTTTATTAGCTATGGCATGGTGTCAGCACTGATACGCCACTGTCATGTTCGCTCCCCTCAAGGTGCAAGACATGCATTTAACATCTCTTGTGTAGGGACACCTGTAATTTGGAGAGTTGAGTCCCCAAGGGTGCCTCTGTGTAGGCAACAACATCTTCTTACCTCTGGCTCCCTACTGTCTCCCTGCCTGTTTGGCCCCTCTAACACCAGTCATGGTGCCTCGAGTGCCTGGGCCAACTCACCTGGAGACCTACAAGTCTTAGAGTGTCAACACAGCATAGAGGATGGACTGTGTGATTTTGCCATTGATTTTTCGATATACATTCCTGAATGTTAAAGCTGCAATATTACATTACGAATTTACCAACAAATACCTGGGTGAAACGAGAGCTTGTGTTTTTTTTTTTTTTACTTTGATAAATTATAAGTGCTATAGATATTTCTATGTTATGTGTTTCATAGATAGTTAGCTGGTTAGTTAGTTAGCATCACAGACTCTGAATTTAGGCTTTGACCTCATGCCTTTTTGTGTATGGTGGATAGGAACCACCATCTTTTCATGGCCAACATATCACTTTAAACAGTCAGAATTAGTCCAAAACACACCCCTGGAGATACAGTACAGTTTGTATAGAGTTTGAAAAAATGATGTAATCACAAGGTTTGATACGCACAAAATGTCCACTGAAGGACAAAGTAATGATAGACTGGGGCACCAGTGGTGTTGAATAAGAGGCTAATCCAAACATTATTTGACGGCCAGAGACACTGTTTTTACGATTTCGTTTGTTGATCGATTTTAGTTTTTTTGAAGCCATCTGGGAAGAAGATCGAGTTCTTTAATGTGCCAGTTACCACAACATGCACTCCAAAGCTGTTGATTTCACTGATAAATGGCGGCATTATAAAGTGTTGTCAGTTTCCTGCTACCAGATATGATTAAAGCTACTCAAATCAAAGGGATTGAAATTTTACAGAATTTAGATTGATCAACCTCATAACTTTTGTGGTAAATGCAGGACAGCAATACATAACTACAAGTCACAGGCCACTTAGATGAATTTCACTCCTTTGTCCCACTTCTGTCAGAGAAAACCATATTTTTGCAATAGTGAAATTATTTGATGTGTTTTTCCCTGATGCTCAGTTGCAGCTTTCACACATTATCCTCTTGTTTTTCAAGATGCATAATGCATATTTCTGTGTTATCACTTATCACGCTTATATTACTTAAGATACTGCACCTGTTATTGAACGAAATGGTGATATAATGCTTGATCACAGTAAATAGGTTTGATAATAGTTTACTTTGTTTAAAACAGAACCCAATCTTCAAAAAATAAGTATTTCAATTTCCGGGTTTTTATTGTCAACTTAGACTTAAATTCTGTTTCTTACAATCCTTTAATAGGTTCAACTTTAATGCATTGCAGTGCAGTCATGGAGCTCATCTCTATTTAGATCATTGCAGTTTTTGCCCTTTTATACCCTGGCAGGCTCCATTAACCATAGCGTTGCAGTATAATTAGCTATCAGAAATGTCTCAAATTACGCCAGTTAAAACACTTTGCACTGAATCCACATTGTCTCATTACAGAACATCGGAGGGTAAGAAGTGACCTGTTCTTGGTCATGATTCCTGTGAGAATGAGTGCATTTGTAAGGCTGAAACCATGATAGTTGCTATGTTGTTTTCTGCTGTGTGCTGCAGCTTTGCAGGAAATGTTGGCCAATGTGGGTCTGATGGTCAGTGGTCTGTGGCTGCGTGGAAAAACCACAGACAGGTCTGTTATTCTCCTGCACAACACGTTCATGCTGGGGGTATATTTAAACCCACTGGAAAACGTAGTTTACTTCTATCTGTTTTATTTGTATCCATTCCTCTGCCTCCAAGGCCAAGAGCAGTAAATTATCTTGATCTGATTATTGTTTATTTGCTTGCCCCCCGGATGACTTTTTAAATGTTATTATAAATAAAGCTTTTCAAAGCAAATCCTGCATTATCTTCATTTAATGTGCCTGTTTTGTGTGTGAGTGATTCCGATGTCATGCTGCCAATTTTTTGGTCATTAAGGTGACATCACAGGCTAAGATGAAAGTGGTGGGGATCTATTGCAATTCACAGCATGACAGAAATTGGTACAGAGGAGGGATGATGGGAGTGAAACATGCCTCACATACTGATGGAAAGACACTTTGGCATGGAGACAGTTATAATTGCTGAGAGAACTGCGAAGTGCAGCAGCTGCAGCAGAGTGAAAGACGCCTTGGGTTTGCTCTTGTGGATAGAAATTAAAATTAGAATGGATAGAATATCTTTAGTGAATTATGCAATTGATGATATTTTTAGATTCAAAAGACTTTGATTGTCACAAAGCCAAGTTAACTATTTTATTACAAACCTCTATCTTGGGGCACATCTGACACATTATCACTCTCTATGTTGTTGAGATTCAAGCAGTTACCACTTCTTTTCATGCAGTTTGACCAATCTGTAATTCAGAGGAAGCCACTGCAGAGTGTGATTCTTGCAACAGCACAAGAAAAAATGAACAATCTGTTCACACTAAAGCAGTTACGCAAACACATGCTATGAGCAAAGTGTTCCACCAGGGCAGTCTGTAGCTGTGAAGGATAATGGCATGTTGCACAAATGGAACTGGTTACTCACAAACAAGAGTGAAATCTCAAGAATGGTGGCATTCCATTTTTATACAGGCTTCCTAAGTGATCATGTTAGTGTCACAGATTGTCAGGAGGAGATTCAAGGGCAGAGGAGACACTGAGGAAACAAGCTGAGAGGAAGTATTATTTCCTGCAGCTGAAAAGAACAGAAATTAGTGAAAGTAAAGAAGATATGTGAGTGCATGAGCTGCACTCCTTTGTGAACAAGAAGAAGGGGAAAACATGTAGCAGAAGCGAGGGCAACGCTTCATGCCAACGTCCTCTGCATCGGAAGATATAGATGAAAGAGGTTTCACTGGCTTCATGGGGTTCTGTACGCAGCTCAAAGGTTCACATCAAAGCCCATTACATTTGAAGAATGCCACAGCTTTTTCTGGTAATTAAATTGATCCATCGGCTTGCGCTGACTCCCGCTTGTGCATGGACTGGAGTAAGGATGACAGGCGCTTTGTAGGAGTTATCGCATAAACTGCCTGTATGTGTGTGTGTTTGGATGTGTCTTCTGGTATGTCTGGTGTTGCCAGAGGACCAACCCCCTCACAGGGATAGAATATGAAGAAAATCCTCTCGCTGAGAGGATATTTTTGACTAGTTTGAGTTAGAATTTAGTTTAGGATTAAAGCTGAATTTACTAGTGAGGGTCATGTGAGGAATGCACAGAGAGAACGGCCTCAGTTTAAGTCCTGAAAGCATATTAACACAACTGAGTGTGTGCACATGTGTGAATCTTTAATAATTATCCTCCGTAATTATGGAACTCACCCGGTCTCCACTTAAAATAGACCAGCCTGCTCTGTGCAATATAGAACAACAGCGGTGAGTCCCAGAGAGCATCAGAGGAATACGCAGCTCTGTTGTCATAGGAACAAACCAACCTGGCAAACCTCAACGCCAAAAGCAAGATTATCAATTAGGAAATGGGGAACTGGTTCTTGAAGTGAAAAGTATTTTGTTACCTTGCCCAGCCCGAGAAAGACAACACGCAGGGAATAATTCTATGAGATATAAGTGTGAATTGAAGAGCAAGAGGAGAGGAAGACAGGAAAGAGCCTGTTGCCAAATCCAGCATAATGCAGTGTGTGTGAGAGAGGAGAGAGAGAGAAAGAGGTGTGTGTGTTTCTGCAGTGCTCAATGCCCTCTTCTTTTGGAGGATTAAGAGTTTTTCAGGTGTGTGTGTCAGTATGTGGTATGTTTGTGAATTCTCCTGTGGGGCCTGAGGCTGACAAACCTGTTGTTTCTGTCTTTGTATAATCCCCCGAGTGTCAACACGATGACAAACTGAGTATGCCCAGACAGTGCCCTGAGAGCCAAGGTAAACATATCGGCCACCCGCCCTGTAAGCAATTCATGGGACACATCATACCTTTTGGATATAAAGAAAAAAGAGAAAAAAACATAAAAGACAAAGACACTGGACCCAGAAAGCAGTACGCAGCTTGCAGGATTAGGTAACAAAACTCCTTCTTTTTCCTCTGTAAGCTCCTACTTTTCTGAAGAAGCTAGACACTTGATATTCAAGCTTTGAACTTACGATTCATGAGACGAACAAGAATCTGACCTTCTGTGCTGCATGACCGACGGTTTAAGATGTCAAATAAGATGGATTGGCTCCTTTGCCCTCTACTAAGTAAATATGAGGCAACATCAAGTACAGATTGATTGGGTTAGAGGAGGAAAAACAAAACATGGGTGCCTTTTATATTCTGGTGATTCCTTGTAGGAAAAATAAATGGCAGATCGGGATGCCTGCTGGGAGATGAAGGACAGGGAGAAACAGGAAGGGAGGGTAGGAGGGGGGGCGCTGCAGGAGACATGATGTCATGCAACTTGGCCTACTGATCTCGGAGAGTTACGCCTGCTGAGACACACACCTGGCTGGGGCCTTTTCCCATGGTCTCAAAGTTAGAAAGTGGTTCTTTGTGCATGGTGCTGCTTGTTTTATATATTTAAATGAAGGATAGAGATGATAAAGAGGTAATGTATAATGGCAGGTCATGCCCAAAACAAAAATGATAGTGTGCGTGACTGAGTGCAATTTTTGATTCTCCATCTGTATGTTGTGTTGTGTGAATGATAGATGTTTGAAGGTGTTTCATGTTTGTCCAAGCTCAGCTGCATGCAGGCCAGACAAATGCCTACTGCTGCCGACCAAAAATGGTTGGTTTCGCTTGCAGCCAGATGAAATTTGAAAACCACTTGATCCCCAGAAAGTAGTCACTAATGTCATATAACTGTTTTATTTTTGTCTTTGTTTCATTGATTTACAGATTTATCTCTTTGCATTCCTCACAAACTGCGACTCTCAAGTTCCTCAATCTGCACAAAACTTCACTGACCCACTCAGTGAGTCGTTGTAAAACGCATGCCCTGCAGCCAACATTTTCAAACCCACAGACGCTTATTTTGCCCCAGAACCTTAAGTTTCCAAAAGATACCTAATATGTCAGGTCGGATGTGAATGACGCACAAGACCCCTTGAATATTTTCACACGATGGAGGTGCCTATATAGCTAGAAACTAGAAATATTTCAAATATTTCACTCAGTGAACACATGATGTGCCTTCAGTGAAGAGTGGGAACAACCTGAATCAGAGCTGATATTATTTATTTATTTAACCTTTGAAAGTCACCAGAAAGTTCAGTCTAATGCTACGTATTGCTCTGTGTTCAAGCAATGTGTAAAATACCAAAGTTTACAATGAGTTAGCCCTACCAGCTCTGTGGCGTTCTGTCGTGTTGTGTCCTGCTCTGCAGCCTGTGGTCAAAAAGCCTCTTACTGCCTCAAGGGAAAAAGCGTGGAAACCAGTATGTCAAGGGGTTAAACCAACATGACAAGTCAGTGTACATAAAGTACAAAGGTATTCAAAAGATTGTTGGGTCTAAAACATGAGCTTTTGACCTCTGTGACAATGGATAAGAACAAGCTTCCAACCAGACCTCAAAGTTTAGGCTATTGAAGAGAAGGCAAAAATATGGATATTTCTGTTTAAAGGAAGAGATGACAGGATGCTAGGAGACATACAGGAGAGATAACTTTGAATAATGACCATCTGTTACTGAAAACAGTGACAGATCATATCTACAACAAGTCTCCCAAGACAGTGGAGGGGATAATGATCGCGATAAAGATGATGAAAGAAGGAAATAAGTAGTTGAGGAAAGTGAAGAAGAAGCAGAAGAAGTGTGAGGAGGATTCGGGGAGAAATCTAGATAAGAGGACAGAGTGATTCAGAGGGCAGTTCTTTGACAATATGTACATTTCAGCAGTCATATCAGTCCATTTCATCTCACTCACCTGGTGGTCATAATTTCTGGCGGCAGCTCATCGCGATGCTCTCACAGGAGAGCGCACTCACCCCGTAGGTGAGTATAATCTAAGTTTTGTTGCAAAGCAAAGGTGTTTGTAAGATAAGGAGGTCGAATGGAAAGGCAAAGAAGCTAAAAGCTGTGATGAGATCATTTACTGTTGAGCCTCAGGTCTTAACGTTACAGTAAGTCCTGCAACAAAGGAACAATATAGCAGCAGGGAGAAGAAAAGATGTAGATGTGGATGAAAGAAAGACATAAAGAGTAAGCCTTTGAAACATGAAATAAACCATCAGCACAGTGATTCAACCTCTTTGATATGAAGCATCTCGTTATCACTGTGCACAGGACTTTCTCCGATTTGATGTTTATTGTCATGGAAGCGAAGCAGTTAGCTCTTGGTTACCGCTACATTGATAACTGCTCAGTAAGCATTTAATTAGATCACTGTTGACACAGACATCCTGTGTATTCAGGACAATATATAAAGTGTGTGTGTAAAAGGGCAGCATGCTAATGTATTATCGTTCCGTCTCTGCATCTGTATTCGCCTTTATGGAATCCCTGAGCCTCCCTGAGGCTCTTGCACAAACACTTGACGCCAGCATCTATAGAAACAAAACAGTCCCCATTCTGTTGGGGCCAGGCACTCAGGTATGAGCATCAGGACTATTTATTGCCGCTTTCATTCAGGATGCTGAAAACGCTGCAAGCTGGAGGCCAAACTATTTTGGCCAAAGTCGAGCCTATGCAAAGTTTTTAAGACTGAAAAGTTCATGTGGTCATCCCTGACAGATGAGACACAATCCGCCCTAATGCCAGTGGCAGTGGCCTGGATCACTATGCACGCACGGTTATCACTGCTGTCTCGGCTTGAGCAGTGGTTTCACCAAAAACACAGCAGGTACAGTTAGTGGCTGATATACTTTTGTTAGACCTAAACGTATGACAGGTGACTCAAGAAAAGCCTAGTGAATATTCATTGGAGGAAATGTATCTTTTTGTTTAGGGATTTTTATATATATATATATATATATATATATATATATATATATATATATATATATATGTTTATTGAGTTTTATCATGGTGGAGGGAACTTTAGGAGGCTATTTGAGGGAGTGCTTCAATAATACATGCTTTCCAACATTTAAAGAATATCTGTCTTTTATAGTCCCCCACAAAGAGACGTGGAACTGCTGTAAAGCTACTTCTCACTGGGATGAGAGAGAAAGAGGAAGCTCTCTGTCTGTCTTTCTTTGTGTGCGTGTGCATGTGTGTGTGTGTATGTGTCTTTGTGGTTGTAAGCATGGGGTGTGTGTGTGAGTACATCTGTGTCTGAATATTCACATGCCACAGTGTGCTTCTGTTTAGCATAAGGAAACACTTCAATAGACATATGACAACATTCACAAAGACTGGAAGGCGTAACAACAGAGATTCAAATGATTCTGAAGCTAGTGAAAACACAAGGACACATTCAGGGCACATAGTATTTAGCTATATATATATATATATATATATATATATATATCAGTGTACATGAGTGGAGCATACACTAACATGCACACACATACACATGTATTTCCTCATACACACAAAGCACAAAGGCTTTTGTGAGTAGTGTGTGTGTTTCCTGTGAGGATTTGCAGAACATACAGTGACCATAGCGCAGGATTTCTGTCATCAAGGAACACATGGGGAGAGGAGTCTGCCTAGACAGTGTTACTGACAGATTGTACGAATAATTTAGGAACAAAGGAGAGGTCTTCAGACCTCTGAATCACTACCAATGACAGCTGCCTGCTCTGACTTTGGCCTCCTCTCTCATTCTTTTTTAATGCATGTTTCCATAAATTCCTCCCTACATTCCCAGCTGTGTCCGGTCGAAAGGGCATAGTGCTGGAATTCTGGACATGTGAACAGAGGCTGGCTCGGGACAAGGCAACATGACTATTAGAAATGAAGGATCGCCTGAGATTCCCCACATAGCTTTTCTTTGAAGCAATTAAAACCAAATGCTTTTACCTTCTTGGCTGTTTATTGGGGGAGGTGTAGAGGAGTCAGCGCTGGAGATAACATTACCATGTTAGCTGGAGATGACAATGATGATAGCTGATTCCTAAGTATTCACACCTAGATCATCAGTATTCTGCAAGGGTGGCAGACAGTCTTTATTGATTTGCACGCAGTCAGATATAATTGGGGAAGGCATTAGTGGACTTGTTGGATTTCAGAAGGAAGAGGAGAAAAAGAGAGAGAGGAGGACACAAAAATCAAAGCTGGTGGAAAAACTGACGTTGCACAAAAAGAGTCCAGCATCGTCAAAATGCACCACACATCAGTGATGTGATTTAACTTTTAAAGAAGCAGATGTCCAAAATACAGATGTTGTACTAATTTATCATCTTGGCGCTTCTGCTACAGTCATCAGTGACAAAAAAAGAAAAAAAGAAAGTAAAGCTTGATACTGCAGTTATGTTTTAATCATTACTTAGATTTGCATAATCATCACTACTGGCACAGTTTTGCTTATCGTGTCATTATTTGGCCAGCGAGATGCAACTCTGAGCAAAACTTTTTACAGACAGATTTATCAAGGCAAAGTTTTACTGCAATTGCATGTATTTATTTAGAGCTAGGTTGATACATGAGCTGATATGAGCATATATTGCAAGATACTTTCATCTGTGTATTTGTTAGCTAATACGTATTAGTTGCACAATGAACTGCCACAAATGTAATATATACTGTATACAATAATATAAAACTTCAGTAAAAAATTCTGTATAGTGAGAGCTTTTACTTTTTATGTTTGGTGTTGACTTAAGCAAAATTTTTAAAATGTATGACGTTTATTATAACAGATTAAATCTACTGTATTGACACTTTTACTCATGAAGGATTTGAATAAATCTCCACCACTGGATTTATTCTTATAACAATTCCTATGATAAGTACATCAGTAAATTACATTTTTTCCTATGTGAGCTCACACTTTGTTTATATGGATTAGTTACAATATGACAAGTTTAAAATTGCACTGCTTGACTGGATTTGGAGCCGACTGGATTTGGTTTAATGTCTGGGGAGATGTCATTAGTTGAGCTTATTCTCTCTCGTTTCATTATATGGGCAGACTGATATTTTATTGGTTGAAAACTGCACGAGAGTAAATTTGATCTGTTAGAGATTCAGTGTCATATTATTTGCTTTATTGTCCAGTCCCTGGACATACATGCACAGTGTATACCTAAATGTTGAAGTTGTTAGATTGGCATGACAAACTGGGCTCCACTTCACTGCACCATGTTTGAATTCTGGGTTGCCGCAGGGGCTGGTATATTCACTTGAGTCATGATTAAAGAGGGTTTAAAGCCCTGTCTGAGTGTGTGTGTTTGCAAGGTGTGTGCATGTGTGTAAACACAGAGAGAGAGAGAGAGGCGGGATATGGTGGTCAGGTAAGGATTGTGTCGTAGCACGGACGCCTGCAGCCTTGCTCCAAAGTGTTTACTGATGTTAACTTGGACAATCCTTGCCCCTAAGAGCAGTGGGACTTGTGAAGTGTGTTCCAAGTCACTTCTCTAAGGCAACCAAAACAATCACATACAGCCTACATCACACTAGCACTCTATAATCCCCATAGCCTTTATTAAAGAGGACCTTTTTTCATTGTGATTTTTAAAAAGAAAAATCACCCAATCCAGTGATTTTAAATGGCCTTTGTGGTACTAGAAGTGATTAGAAGCAGCATTCTGTTCCCCATGTCACATACAGAGGGACTGGCAGGACAGACCACTGTAATTCGTATTTACCCCTCCCTGTCCTTTTTCAAAGAGGAAGGAAGTTTATTAGAGTTGGTGGCCTGTGATTGTGTTTTAATGAGAGAATGACTGCAGAGGGGAGATAAGGCACCCAGTTCGGGCCAGAGGTCCTGTGGGATTAGAATAATCATCAAAAACGCCATGTCTTTAAAAAAACACACAATGGAATAGGACCTCCTGTCATCCTCCACCCTCTGCCCGCTCATCCCTCCATCTCTCCATCCCTCCACCCCCGACTAGTCACAATTGACATTCCAGGTGATGGTCTGCTGCTTGCAGTGGAATGTGACATTTCTCTCATCACTTCGTGCCGGTTTCAAAAGCGGTTTTACAGATTAGAGAGGGACAGTGAGAAACATGAAGATAGGAGGGGGGCTGTGTGGAGAAAAGATGATAGATGTGAGAGAGTGAGGGGGCACAGAGAGAGAAAGTGATGGATCTAAATAAAGAGGCGTTTCAAGTTAATTGAATTAATGCAACCATGATAATGAGGCATTCAGACATGCAGCATCATTATCCATCAAGACAGTATTCCTGTCCCCTGTGTAAACTTTATTTTACATGTTCTCATTTAATGTCAGTAATCAACCACTGCCTTTGAGTTGCATTATGAACTAGCAGTGTGAGTAGAATAAATATAATTTTCATTTAGGTTTTATAAATGTCACATGTTAATGCTAACATTAAGATTTGCGTTATATACTTGCTTTTTAGTAACACATTTTGCATAGACACCTGGCTGAGACACAACACTGTTGTTCATATACTTGTGTATTTTCTTACTTTCAGGATTGTAAGTGCATTCACTAGAGGATAGATCAGCTTACTTCATTTTTGTACAAATAAGCACTGCACCACTCATCGGTGATGAACTTGGCATCAAGTGTTTTGTTTTTTTGGGGTTTTATCACTTGGAAAGTGGAACAAGCTGTAAAACAACACTGACACATTATCACCAAGTTGATATAGTAACTGTCAATAAAGGATACAGAGAAATGTTATCATTCACTCAGTCATCTCTACCACCTGACCACCTGATGTGACTATAAGTTCAACATTCAGTCCTTTTAGCTCTGTTTTGTTCTCCACCAGCCCCTGAAGGAAATATCAGGCTTTTTAGATGCAACGCTTTTACACCGCTTGCCGGGCTTTAACAAAACCAAAACAGTTGGCTGCCACTTGAAACAAGTGTAAAGCAGTGCAGTAAAATTGTGGGTAAACCAAAACAAAAGAGCTGAAAGGCACTAAAATGCTCTCTAGCAGGGAATTGCATCTTGTGGACTCATAGTGTTCATTTCAATATACATGACCAACACAGAGTCCTCATGCACACACATTGACATTGTTAAAAGTAAATATATTTCCAGTCTAATTCTATCGCAAATATTTATATTAGATCTGGAGAGGAGAATAATAAGATGAGAATAAATCAATTCAAAGGCTCCACCCCCTTCAACATGTTAGTGAAATTGTGATGGGTGCTGGAGAGGGAGAATTTAATATCTTTCCTTCCTATGTGATCTCATTGGATTGTTCATTAACAGCGCCACTTTCAGGACATTATATTCACACCTTCATTTACCGTCCTTGGGTTACTTAATGCAGTTTTGTTCAGGTTAGTTAAGATGTTAGTGGGGGTTAGAAGAAAATGAAGAAATCACATGAATATCAAAATATTTAGTCTTAACATGAAATGACTCCTATCCATAATTTTTTGAAATAAAGGTAGGACAAAGAGGAACGATATGATGATGTTACATTGTGGAAATTTTCGATAAATATGGTTCATCCCAAAACAAACCGACCCAGTTGAGATCCTCAAAACCCACCACACCACTTCTTCTTTATCTGAAGAGCTTGTGGTTGGGGAATATTATGATGTTGTTACCATGTGTGTGTGTGAGGGAGAAAGTTCAAGAGGTGTCTGAGAGTTTATTGTTATATATAGTTACACCTCCATCAATATGCATGTGTTTATTGTTTTCCGATCCGATCTAATTGTACAGCCAATCATGATGTTTTTAATATCAATGTCCTCTGTTATTTAGTGTTAGTCATTAAGACCCGAGCAGAAACCTGGGAGCAATTTGAAGGTACAGTTATCAACAAGTTGTGATTTCACGGTTGAAAGGTAAAAGCTAACATTGATAGAAGCCACACAACAGTCACGGTTACACAACCAAATGCAAAGATGCCATGGAGGGCGTTGTAACTTTCTTATTCCAATTACCAAAAGAGAACCTGGTTGGGATATGACAAAACCTGCAGGATGGAGGGATATGAACTTGTTCAGCTGGAACTCTCCCTTATTTACTGCTTCAGTTGCTTAAATCAGGCTGGCTAATCTGAAAGGCTTTACCAATGTTGATGTGTGTGTATACAGTTTGTGACAGAGAGAGACAGAGAGAGAGAGAGAGAGTAAGAGCGAGAGAGTGAGGGGGTGAGAGAGAGGGAGAGGGATAGAAAGAGAGAGAGAGGGAGAGTTAGTTTGCGGCTCTCTCTCTACAGGGAGAGGGGATTATGTTTCTCTGCTGTCATGTGTTCTGACATTCAGAATGTTATTAAACTTCAATAGGCTGAGCTCAGGGTTCACTGATTACTCTTACTGGGGCTGAATCCATTATTCAGGGTTTACTTCACACCGTGTGTTTACCAAAATCACAATCACACCTGCACGCTTCACACGCTGATGCATGCACACCTGCACATGCACTCCTATATGCATACATTCATGTATGTATGCACCCTCCTTCCAGACAATAACACACACACACACACACACAGAGTTGTGCACACATTCTCATAAGTGCATTAGACTAAATGCGCCATTACTGCAGTAATGCATTTTAGGCAATGTGACTGTCTTGGAAAATTTGATTTGTGTGCCTACTAAATATGCGTTGGGCCTGTGGGAAGGACAAGGCAGAAATTTCAGGTTGAGGGTGTTTCTACTCTGATGTGAGTGTCTTTAAAGTGAACTCTGACATTGAGAATGAGAGCAGAAAAACTGTCTGTTAAAAGTGGAGAGATTGCCCACTCGCAGCTTCCAGCACCCACACCACTGTGCCAGTAGGATGAAAAATGTCTTCTAGTGTCAAAAAAACAGTTCCTTTTCAACAAATGGAAATGACAATTGAAGCATTGCTTTCCGGTGAAGAGGTTTAAATAGGGAATTCTGGCCTATTGAGGCAAATATTACACTGAAATGGAGGGTATTTCCTCCTCCTTGGATTTTGACCCTATCCACCAGATTGATTGGCTGGGAGTCCACCTGGTTTGTGCAGGGAGGCTCCCTAACTTTGATCACTGTGGAAAGTAGCCCTGCTCCATAATCCCCTCATCTGTCATTCTGTCTGAGGCGATGTGGGCTGCCATACATCTCTCCCTCACTCCCTCTCCCGCTCTCCTGTTCTTTCTGTCTCCAGCACGCCGTTTACTACCTCCATCCATCTTCCATTCAAAGCCGTCGTCTGCCTGCATCCACTGAGATGGACAGATGGGAAACAGAGGGAGGAGAAGCAGGGTTTCGGAGAGCACCAGCTTTCCCTTAACTTCGGGAGGGCTGGCAGCAGAGCAACTTTTCTGCTCCCCGCAACAATGAGGAGGAACATATCTCAAACAGGGGGCAGTTAATCTTAAGAGCATCGGACTAGCAGGCTCTGTCTCTTGATTGACTGTCCCTTTCAGTCGGTCCCCGGGTGACCCTCAACACCACAGAGACGTGGGAGGACCAATAAAGCTCAGACTGGATAATAACTCATCACAACCTCATACGTTTTCATTTACAGAGCAATATAATCGCATTACCAGTTATAAATCAACAGCTAATGGGATAAGTGAAGCCTCAAACTGTGAGCTTTGATGTGTGTACTGACCACCGAGGTGCTGAAGCAATATTTAAGACACTCCTGCCTCAGGCCAGTGTAGCATCAGTGTCTGACCACCTGTACAGTGTGGTCAGAAAGGGGCACTTTTTTTGGGTTTGTCTATAACATATATTTCCCAAAATGTTGAACTATTTCAAAGTATCAGAAGTTAAAAGTACTGATGATGGATAGTGGATACTTTTTCTATATATGACTGATATGTTACTACAGATGCAAACAAGTATAAGCAGCTGTAGATGGTCAAACGAGTGCAAATTCTAACAACATACTGTTGCATTGTTCATATCATATGTAAATTATGATGTATGTAAAATGTTGATGTTAAATATTAAATTAGACCTCTTCACTGGACATTTCTCTCACCCTCCTGTTGGTTTTGTTTTACCTGCTATGGTGGGGCAACCGACCCTGTTACCATTCTTATCTGTACACAGAGTTTAGAGACATCACGTAATTCCCAGCGTAGCTCCAGTCAACTTGCACCCGACTAAAGGTCTAATCAGTCAGGGTAATTAAAAACACGCGTGGGTGTGCAGAGCTTCATTGGCTCCACTGTCTTTGGCTGTATAAAAAACATTATCCTGCTGTGTTTTCCTAAAACTGTTGATCTCTGTGTAGAGGAGGCAGCAAAGTCTTGAAAGTCAGCACTTTAACCTCAGTCATTGTTTTACCTCAAATCAATGCGCTGCAGTACAGAGCCAAAACAATTAAAAACATCTCTCTCTCACCATATATACAATACAGATATATATGTATGTGTGTGTGTGTGTGAGCGGTGTTTGGAAATCAAACAAGCACTAAGACTGTCCTGAGGCGATGTCTGTGTATTGTTAGTGTGTCGTTAGATGCTTTCTTTAGATCTCATCCTGCTGCGAGTGCCAGTCGCTCAGACCGAGAGAAACGGCCCGAGGGCTGGATGGATGAGAGGCGAGAGGTGCTACATGCTATTGAACAGGGCTTCTTTTCTTGCAGCATCTCTGTGGGCGGAATTTGTGTGTACATGTGTGCACTATGGTTTATGTGCACCCATGTCCATGCCTGTGCGTATGTTTTTTTCTCATGTATGTGAGTGGAAGAAAACGCCCACTCAGAAATGTGCGTGGAAGCACCCACACAGCTGTAGGCAGCTGCTTGTGGGTGTACACAACACACATGGGGGAACAAGGGGGAGGCACCAGGGAGGACAGAAAGGGAGACAGGTGAATTGCAAGTGACTTATAAGATAAAAATAATGAGGAAGAGTTAACATCCATGAAGCTGTGTGTGTCTCTGCCCTTTTGCTACAGACTGAGGCAGTTTACCTGAGCTGTTCTAAAGAGAAGCGAGCATTTCCTCCCCATGGCTGCAAGACTTTACTCCATCCCTCCAACACGAGCTGGCAGCAGCGTCCTCACCACTATTGATTTCCTTTCCTCCTCTATTTGGAAAAACATGGCTCACATGCCAGGAGGAGACACTGCAACAAAGTTAGACTACCTCTCTTCATAACAGCATTATTGAAATGCAAAGGAAGAGAAGGAGAGAGTTTGGGAACAGACCTGATTTGGAAAACAAAACGCCCTCAGCAAAAATCAATAGTAAGCACACAAACACACACACAAGCAAGTAAGACCAATCAAAATTATGACTTCATGAAAATGTTCTCACAGGCACTAGCTCCTGAGCACACACACACAGACTACAACAGGCTACAACAGGTAGCGTCGACTAGGAGGTCAGAGGTTCATGAAATACTTAATGCCAAAATTCAAATTCAAATGTTGATGCCTTCACAGAAATTGGAGCTGTCAGCAGCATCTGATTCAGTAAAGTTTATTGGAGCATATAAAAACATCCTTCATGATGCATATTCATGAATCACAGTCCCAGGTATGGCACTCATATGCAGAATGCATCCCAAAAATGACAAACACTGACAAATGTTTTAGAGTTGTTTTATCATAAAGAGGTACCAATTCGCAGTTTATCTGCTCTAATGTAAACTACAAATGTTGCACAAATGTCACAAACGCATGTCCGGCTAGCCGGTTTACACATTAGCTTACTACCTACAACAGTAACCTAGCATTACCTCTGAGGCCAAGGAGGATTTACTATGTTATTTTGTGGCGTTGCGGTTTATGTGGAAATAAAATCCTTCACAATAACACATCCTCTGTGTTGTAGTATTCTTTATCAGATTTGGGCACGTCATCATACTTACAATACTCTATATTACTATTTAGCCCTGCATTGCAATACAAGGATATCTGATAAGGATGCCATCAAGTTCATATTAAAGACATCCTAGAGTTGTTCTAAAATGAATCAGCTTCAAACATTAAGAAGTCACACGTAAAAACAGCATCTGCAGGCAACTTGTGTAAATAACGTTAACTCAATTAGCTAGCTAGCTATAGGTGATAAAATGCTGGATGGTGCTGCTGGATGGTCGTCAGCTAGAAATGAGAAACCCTGCTTCCTCTTCTGTCTACCTTGGTCTGAATCAAAATTTGTTGTTTTATAAATTGAGGTTTTAGTGTTAAATCTTTCATTCTTTTTAAATCTCCTGTTTACAATATAAACTGTATATGGCCATTATGAGAGTAGAAAGCCTGCATTAGTAGACTCACTTTAACTAAATGGCCTTAGTAAACTGTTAATTAAATACAGAAATGACAAAGTTTTCAGCCTCTATTATTTTTATTTTCTTATATTTTCTTTTTCTTTATTCTACTATTTTAATTATTTTATTTTATTTCATTTATGTGGCTAACATATGCATGTGTATATGTATGTGTGAGTGACTACGCCTGTGTTTATCTAGGTGTCCTGGAAGCTGGCCCTGTTGCTAATCAACTGTCCCTATTAGAGAACCTGTGAATATGCTTATTAGTGTGAGAATCTGTGTGCGTGTGTGTGTGTGCGTGTCCACTTGTGTAGGTATGATGCTGCTACGGCTCATCAGCAGTTCTCTAATGAAGAGACATAAAGTGTGAGAGAAATCTGCACCTGGACACAATTAACCAGCATTCACTCTCAATGACTCTAAAGGCTGGAACAAGATACTCTCCTTGCTCTTTTCATTTCTTTTTCTCCATCTCTTTTGTTTTGCATGCTCTCTGTTTTCTCATCAAAATTTCTTCTTCACTCCTACATAATATTTCTGTTGCACCGTCATCACTATCACACCCGCAGGTGTTTCAGACAACTTTCATTAATTCACTGTCTAAGGCATTTTTTTTTTCTTTATTGTAGTCCTGAAGACATTATAGTTTCAAAGGACGTCATAATTTTAGGATGTGATTTACTGGTCCTAAAAGATCCAGGACAGGTGACGCATCCAGATTTAATTTTAGATAAGGACTAATTACTCCAGCTCTTAAAACCTGGGGACATGATTTCATTCTCCTAAGATGAATTTCATCCAAGGTGCGAGCTCAGAGTCAGTGTGTGGTGACTCTTTTAGTCCAGCGGGCAGTCCAGGACATCTACCATCACATACCAGACCTCTAACGAGGACAGGAAGTTACATAAAACATAAAAGTGGGTGATGCTGGAAATCACATTTAAGTGTTCGAGAAGTCTCCTCGAACACCTTTTTTTTTTTCACAAATGAGAATCTTGAGAATTGCAGGGTGAGAAGTCGTAAACAAAAAAATGCAAACATCCTGTGACTCTAGAAACACCTAGCTTGGAAAAGGGAAAGAAAGAGAGCGACAGAACGAGAGAGAAAAGAGAGATGTTAATTATACATTAGGCCCTTAGCTGTCAGGGAGAGAGAGAGAGAGTGGGGCCTCTCTGGCTGTTGATGTCACTAATCATGGGGTGTGACACAGCATGACACCCTGCTATCTCTGTGTAACACACAAACACACACACAAACATACACACACGTACACAACAAGCACCACAGCGCACAATGACACATTCTATATTTGTATCTTCATCATAATGATAATTCCTTCCCCTAGGCTGAACAATAATATAAGAGACGGCTGTTGCATGAAATGTTTCTTCAAGGTAATGAAAACTTACTTTTCAGTTTTCACCCCTCATGCACACAGACAGAACTTGCGAAGCAGAATTAAAATGATGCAGGCAAGAAAATGAATAGATAAATACAAACAAATGAATGAATCATCAAGCAGAGAGTGTGCACATAGGTACACTGAGTATTTGTCTACCTGTCTTCACTGACATGTCACAGCCAGTTTGTGCTCACAAGAAAAATAATCTGGTGAATCGCTACCAAAAAAAAAGTCACACCACAGATGTTTCATAACCAACAGGTTGAAGATTGGAGAGGTGCAGCTTTGACGAAACTCAAAAAAAATTTGAGAGGGCAATATTCCTTTGGCTTGTCTTCATCTAAATTACGTTCTCAATCTGCACAAAAGTAGACTTGGGATTTCAGAGTTTGTACAAAAGTACAATTTTGAAAACTGCTGAGCAAAATAAATAAACAAATAAAAATATCCCAAGTAACTGCTCATTTCCTGTTTCTGCAACAGTGAAATGAACACTCCACCCAGCATCCACCTGTAGGAGCTGAGTCTACATTCTCCCAAGGGGGAAGTTATTATCATCATTCCTTGCTGTGCTGAGCTTGCGCGAAGTGATGAGTTCAGAGCCTAGACGCTCTTCATTAATGCTGTACAATGCTGAAACATTTAATGTTGCAGTGCTCAATATTCTTACATTAACAATGGAAAATAATGCTATGTAATGTGAAAGAGGCCTCTCCTAGTGATGGACTCAAAGACAATTATCTCCCAACTCTGCAGTTCCTTACAGCAGTATGGAGCATTTTAGTGTCTTTCAGCTCATTGTTTTGATTTTCAAGCTCACAGCGTCACTGCTTTGGTTCACTCTCACCACTCTAATCAAATTTGTTTCCAAAAAATAACCTAAATAATATAATTAAATTACTTAAAAACCTACTGTGTCATGTCAGAGTCTGTTTGCTAACATTTTCATCATTTCAACTTCATTATGTGATAATATACAGGTTTGTGAGTTACACTGGGGACAGAAAATGATCCAAAATGGTCAAGAGGTTATGAGGAGATCAACATGAAATTTAGTTCCTCTGTCTAAAACTGTAAGAATCACAGAGGTAATGAGTGGAAAATGCTCATTATCTCTAGATGGAAACCTGCTGGTCAGGCTGTGGATGGAATAAACTGTAGTTTTACGGTAAAACAGTTCAAGCCCTCACTGTGTGTTTAAGGCTGTTTAATGAATATTGCTAAAGCTCTGTGTTTGATATGCATTTTGAGTTTCAGGTGACAGCTGATGGAGGTGCAGACTGATCGAGTCTGCTGGGGTCTGACTGATGTCATGTTGTTATGCTTCTAATTTTCCTGAGAAACCAATTAAACAGGTGTGGAGAGATCCTGTGACGCCGATCAATAATACTGATAAAATCCTGCACTGACACAGTTTGTCAGGGGTGAAGCTCTGCCTGGCTACAGTGCAGCCGTCACTAATATGAGCTTTTGCATGAATGCATAAAGCACATCTGGCATCTATCCAGTGTCAGATATATTCAGAGGAAAGAGCAAGACTGTACATGCTAATGTTCTGTATATAAAACCAGAATGAGTTTTATGGTAACGTCAATTGTGTGATGGGACCTCAGTGCTTTTAAGTTTAACCTGTGCTGCGAATTAATGTGTTTTGGGCAAAAAAAGGTAGTTTCTCTCTACCTACTGAGGTAACTGTGTGTATATATTTAACATTATTAATGCTAATAGCTGCCGCTTCTCACTGGAATATATATCATGTTAGCTGCCAGAGCTGTCTATCAAAGCTGGGTTGTGGTTTAAAATAACAGTATTTCACTGGTTTCCAGTAAACTTCTTCATTTCTAAATAGTGAAAATGTCTGTATATAAGCTATTATGACATAATGGAAAAGTGTTTTCTACCACGCAACTGTACATCAAAACCCGTCTCCATATCAGTGCTTGTTGCACTGCCCCCAAGTGGCCAAAAAAAAAAAAAAATCAATCAAGGTTTAAGTTAAATGCCAAAAAGTCTCTTTCTTCATTGGTGACGTTGAAGGAGTTACATTATGGTGAAGTTTGGATCACAGCTGTAGAAGAAAGGGTAAAAAATTGATAGCTGAATGAAAACGGCAGAAATGGAAATGTCATTCTTCGGACATGTCACAAAATAGGTTTTTTTGAAAAGGAAAATCAAAGAGACAAATCTGTGTTTGGAGTACTAGGGACACTGGAGCAGTGGCTCTATTGTCTCCAGGATTTGAATTTCAATAAATGTGCCAATTAAAAAAACAAAAAACAAACAAACAACATACTAACTACAGGTGGTGTTCTCTACCGCAAACTGCAATGTCTGAGGACCTTCATCAACACCTTCTGTCTTTCTAAGCTATGACAATATATATAATATACCCGTTCTTCTGTCTCACAGTTTCTGCAGGTCAATTTACCTGCCTTTGTACAAACAAGTAATGTATACATACAGATGCAAATTAGTTGGAGTGGCATGTATGCGAAGGTGCTGCTTAAATTAAATTTTGTCTGTACTCACTAATCTGTGAGACCGCGACGAGTCGACACAAATTGGCTCTTTTTAATTGTTCTGCAGCTCATGTAACACTGGCTTTTTCTTCTCCTTCTTCTCTCACATAAGACGGACTGCCTGAGATTACTTTTTGGATCACTGCACTCCTTTCAGACCCAGGCAGCACTTTATCCTTCTCTGCTTGTAATATCTAAAGTCATATCCCATTTGCCCAAGGCACGGAGTGAGATATATGACTCTCGTGGAAATAAAACTGAACAAATATACATAGTTTATTCCTTTATTCGGTTACAAAAGCATGATGACTTCCTTCCAGGACACTTTGGTTAGAAAAAAACGTTTATTTCTCAAAAGTTTGATTCCTAATTGCTATATTATTATTTTTAATTTTTTTTTTAAAACTGTACCAACTGTGAACCCATTTATTGACCATCGTTCTTATTTTAAAACTCAGCAACACCCATTTCAAAGTTAAAAAAAACAACAATAATGGTGTTTCTGGTGAACAAACTGTGACTAGATTCCAATAGTAAAATACTGTGAAAAAAGAAAACGACAAAGAAATATTTAAATGGTGTTAAATTTCAAGCACTTAAAAAACACCAACAGGGAATCCTTTTTGAAACGGCAACAAATTAAGATAAAACTAACTCAAAACTGGCTTTAAACAACATTAGCGTCTACAGATTATTCAACATCAGCGTGTGTGTGTGTGTGTTTTACACTCCTCAGAGTGTATAACACATTCCTGGTACCCCAGCTCTCCTTTATAATACAAACATTGAGTGTCTTCATTTTTTTTATTATTTTTTTTTTTACAAATCTTGTTATGGCATATAAAACATCTTTCTGAAGGTAAAGCCTCCACTGAAGAGTGCTGTGCTGTGTCCTAATTAATACAACATCAGCAAAAGAAGACGCATAGATGAAGGAGGAAAGGAAAAGTACTCACGCAGTAGGTAACTAATTCAGGTACACTGAGGCATGATTTGTAGGAGAACAAACATTTTCACTGGGGGGAGAGAAAAAGCCTTTTATATACATAATAGGTGGAGATATGTATGATTTCAGTAAACTCTGACTGCCCATTTTTCTTGCTTGTATGACAATGTAGAGAAAGAGAGAGGTCATACATTTGATTTGGTACTTTTTTTTTTTTTTTAAAGCAGAAACTCAGAGGAGAAGAAAAATAATAGACGACCAGTTGTGGAAGCAGAGGATGAGTACTGCCTTTGTACAGGCGCTTGGCCTCCGCTGTGAAACGAGAGGTCAGCTAGAGTGTGCGGTACATAATATAAAGCTGACCTCTGGCATCAGACAGCAGGGAAAATCCCATTTCGAGCAACAACCTTCCAGCCAACTCAAAGTAAAATCACACCTTTGGATGCTGTTAGACTTGTAGATATCGACCATGTGTGATGATGATGATGATGTTCAGTGCATTTCAGGACGTGTTATTATGAATTACTGTAATTTGACATTTTGATTTATCCACTTTTTGCTCAACCTGCACCATATGCTTAGACTTAATGTAACACTTCCCTATATTTTCTGCAATATATAAGAAAATATATATCTAATGTGATGTTTGTGACAATCCAGGGACCTGAAATCGCTGTATTTAGCAGTGAAGTATTTGTGTGAGTGGAGAGAGCAAAAGATTGATGGGTAAGAGCAAAGGAGTGAGATTTTCATGTTTCTAGGAAGGCACATAATGTAACCTTTACATTGCTGCTGGCTGTGATGCATTGTGAACAACTGTTATTGGTTTCTCTCTGGCTTTGACAATTTTCACCTGCGAGACTGTAGAGCTTAAAAGAAAATGCTGGCAATATTCTGTTTTTCTTGCTATCGACAAATCCCATGAAAAGAACAAAACCAACAATGAATTGATCTCACAAAACAAGTACTGCTTGTGTAGTCAAAGCCTGATGTACTGCTCTGCTGCTACTAACTATTAAAAATATATCAGTGAGCCACATTGTTTCACTGGCTGACATTTTCCTTCATTACCATGAAACACCCCACCTTTTTTTTTGCCAGTAAATTGCACCAGGCTGCAATATTTAGTCTCTAGTGCACCAAATGTGCATTTATCCCCAACTAAATTCACAGTTTACTCCTGTTTGAGAAACATCTATTAAAAATTGAAGTGCACAGAAAAGATTAAGCTTGTCAAAAAAAAAAAAGAAACCATATATTTGTGTTCTGTTTTTAATTATGTAAATCTTCAGTTGGAGTCAAGGGGCTTGGGACTCAATGTCACAGACAAGGTAGGGAAATCAAAAAGTATTCAAGGCCCTCAAACAAGCCAAAAATAATGTTTTTTTGTTGTTGTTATTTATCAATTGTTTCCCCACTCATAAATGATGAGCAAAGACAATGAAATCTTTCACATGAAACAACTAAAACTGTTGGAACTTTTGGCAGAAAATCACGTCCATGTAGGACCTCATTGCTCATTTTAAGAAGCTGATTGAGAAAAAAGGTTTTCAGGGCCTTTGCAAGATGAAGCAACACATTGCTGTCATGTGCTTTAATGGGATTTGTTGAAAATAAGAAACAAATCATACCAGTCTGTCCTTTGATTCAAATTCATAACATTAGCTTAAGTTTGGTTTTCTGCTGTTGGTCGGCCACTTGTGGGAAAATCCAACAGAACGGGCCCAGAAATGCAAAGTACATCATCAAAAGTCATTTCGTTTACAGTACTGAAATGTTTTGGGGTGAAATTTTCCTTTACGGCCTCCATGTCAAATCGAGGCTGTCTGCCCTCTGTCATCTGTGCCCTCTACAGTCCAGGGCCTGCCACTCTGATTTCTGTTTACTTGACATGATCTGAAATGGAGACCTCTACAGCAGAGCCGTGTAGTGACCACTGTAACCTTGACTTCCAGTGAACACAGATAATAGTGACTGTGAATCTGTCAGTCACAGCAAGTGTTTCAATCCCGCCTCCTTCCTGTGCTAGCTAGCAACAGCGAGAGGAGGCCAACTTTCCTTTTATAGGCCGCCGCACAATCTGCAGGGGATATGCCACTCTCAATAAATTGAGAGTGAATAGCTGCGCTGCCCATTTCATTAAAACTGAATACAGCTGAAAATACATCACAGGAGTGAGTGAATTATGCAGCAACAGCTCCAACAATAGTTTGAGGAATATTTTCTCCAGATTAAATCTGGATTTGTCAATCTTTGCTCTTTAATGTGCTGCACATAGACTCCCTAGTATATCAATGGATATGCTATGAATGTCACAATAGTAGAATACAGTGTAAGGTCACTCAGTACTGTACATAGCCACAGAGTAATATGTCAGTGTGTTTTCTCTAATCTTTCTCTCACAGGTCAAAGTGAACAGGTCTGAACCTGCCCTTTGAGCTGTGATCATTAAACACTAAACCTCTCTATCTATCTGCTGGCCAAACCAATGACCCAGTAGCGGCAAGTGTATCTGTGTGTATTTGTGAGAATGGTCATATGGCACAAAGACAAGGCATGATGTGTTAAATGAGGTGTAGCAGCACTGCATGTTCGTTGTAGCCTGGTCAACCGCTGATTTCAACAGCATTAACCTTCAGTCGAGGATAAATCAAATCAAACTACTTTTGACAAAGCTCTTTGCGCTATTACAACAGTGTAAACCATATACTATATCATAAAAACTGGCTATGCTACACAGAGCACTCTGTCCTTCCAAAATGGCGTGTAAATGTGAGGGTGAAAGAGGGCGGGAATGTGCCAAAACAATGTCAAATCGTCGTAGCAGTCACAAGTGTTTGTCCTCCTCTGCCACATCTGTGCAAAGACATGTTCCATCAGCCATCACGAAGCATCTAGGTAGTACAGGGTCAGCAGTGGAGGTGAGAGATATTGCACACGCAGACTAACGTCAACAGCTCCATCGAAATGGCACAGCGCAGGCGTCACACTGAAGAATAAAGTTCTTTTTTTTCCCCACATAATTGAACACTGTAAAAAATTCAAAAACACGCCCCGTTTGCGGCTTCTTTATTGCAGCACATTTCCCTCTTTTTTCCCGGAATCTCTTTTTCAAACATCCACTTACTTAAAAAAAACGTTGCGAGTCTCTGTTCATAGTTTGTAAGGAGCGGTTCGAGAGTGCATTTTGGCAGTAGGTAAAGTCTTGAACGAATTGGGCGCGTTGACAGCCAGGAGAATAGATGGGTCAAAACTGGACAGCCATGACTTTTGAGGTCCTTTAGAGTCTTGTGCTCTTCTTTTGCCCCACCCTGCCTATTCCTCGCCGCCAGCACAGTCATGTGATGATCACATGCCGGAGGCACCCAGTCCCATGCTGGCGGTGTGGCTCATACAGGGCAGCGTCTGAACGGTCTTGGGGAAGTCGTGGGTGAGGATTCGTCCGTTCTCTCCGCCGCTCCCGTTGCCACTCATCCTGGTCAGGGTGGAGCAGCGCATGGCGTCGTTGATGGATTGCTGTAGAAGCAAAGAGATTACAGTTACTCTGCACATCAGATTTCCTGTATCTCACCGACATGCATTACAGTTTATCCTAATCACAACAGAGAAAGCTTATGCAACATTTAGAAGTGGCAGCGCACTGAATTATGCACTTTCAGCTCTCAGCTATAGAAGACTAAAGTCTGCAGAATGTTATGCTCTTTCTCTGGCCTTTATTATATGAATATATGCACATAAGCAGCTGTTGATGTCACTATCTGAATGTGCTGCTGGCACACCAAGCAATTCAGGAGCAGAATGGGCTGTTAGGAGTCATAGGGTGCTAGTTTTCACCCTCTTTATCTGGGCCTGACTGATATTCGCGGGTGCTAAACCGTGGTGGTGCAGCCCGATGTGCATCAACGTCCTAATTTGCAACAGGAGGAGCAGAGCAGAGTGTGGGCGGTAAGAAGGGAGCTGAGGCTTCACTCATTGGTTTAATAGCTCCATTCTCCAGTCTAGCACAATAAAAGCCACTGGGCTCGAACGCCGACCTAATGATGTGTGGTGCATGTGTGTGTATGTGTGTGCACGTGCACAATGTGCTTCTTTGGTGTCTGCCTGCTTCCCCTATTCTATAGCTGATTAAATTGGGCAAAGCGAGTGCAACCTGGAGCAACCAGTGAGTGCTGCATGGGGATTGGAGAATTACACCGCCCTCTAATTGGCGTTGTTGTTTCTTTCAAACCAAACAGCATAAAGGCACCGCTGACCTAACAGACTCCACGCCAATCTCATCAGCATACTGATCAGGTGCCTCTTCGTGGGCTGATTAAAACATAAGAGATTCGCGTTGAAGATCACTCCTTGTCTTGGCCAGGCCTTGCTTTTTTTTTTTTCGTTGTTTAGATGAAGAGTATATCAATGTGCCCCGAGGGGCTTTGATGTTGGAAGAATGAATCAGAGGTTGTTTCGTTGTAAATTGATCCACGAGGCAGATGACTAACAGCTACGGTATCGCAGGTGTTGGCAGGGGCACCTCACATCTCCGAATAAAATATAAAGCAACAAGTCCTTACTTTTGAGATTTTGGAAAACATACAACAACTTGAGTTAGACTGTTCTGGGTTAAAGCAGTGATGGAACACATGTGAGCCGCACCGGGCCTGCCTTATGGTATACATATAAAGGATGTTCACCACAATGGGCCCTGCGTTTGCAAGACAGTCAGCAAAAAGAGAAGAAGGAGCAGGGGAGAGGTTTGCTCAGAGCGACAGAGGTAGATAGATGTACCACTATGATTCAAATTGCCATTACACCTGTGCTGCAAAGTGAAATTTCTTCACTTGAGAATGTGTGCCACAAGATTATTGTGATGAGTGTAGAAATGGGATTTTATCTAGAGGCCTGAGATGAACATTTTTGCAAGCTGACTGAAAAATTAAACATGTACTACAAATGTTAAATTCTACATTGTCCAACAGAAAAAGTGATATGAATTTCAGATTTAGATATGGATGATATAATGCACAGTAAAGCGTAGAGTCTTCTCGTAGTGACATCCAAAGGTAGCTTTAAAGACGTAAAGGAAAATGAGGCATAAGGGCAATTTAAAATCAAGTGATTCGACAACACTGCAGATCAGTGGACGTAAAGACTGAGCGAGGGAGCGGCAGAGGTAGAGAGAGGTACAGGATAGCGTTTGCACTGCGGTGGAAGCCTTGAAAGGCCCTACTGTGATCACGGTTAGATGGGCGGGGGGTGTGAGGAGGCGGATGTCATCATCATCATCATCATCATCATCATCATCATCACGGCTTGATCACAGCGTTTCCTACCCCGTAGCTGTGCTCTGCCCTTATATCTTAACAGTGTTGTTGGCGTACAGGCCATTAAACACTAAACCCCCTATCTATCTGCTGGCCAAACCAATGACCCAGTAGCGCAAGCAAGTAGTCTGTGTGTATTTGTGAGTAATGGTCATATACACAAAAGACAAGGCATGACGTGTTAATGAGGTGTAGCAGCACTGCATGTTCGCTAGGAAGCTCGGTCAACCGCTGATTTCAACAGTATTAACTCAGTCGAGGATAAATCAAATCAAACTACTTTTGACAAAGTTTTATGCTTATTACAACAGTGTAAACCATATATCATATCATAAAACTACATGCTAGCATGAGTACTCTGTCCTTCCAAGTAAATGGCGTAAATGTGAGGGTGAAAGAGGGTGAATGCCAAACAATGTCAAATCGTCAGCAGTCACAAAGTGTTTGTCCTCTCTGCCACATCTGTGCAAAGACATGTTCCATCAGCCATCACTTAAGCATCTAGGTAGTACAGGGTCAGCAGGAGGTGAGAGATATTGCACACGCAGACTAACGCCAACAGCTCCAGACTAAATGGCACAGCGCAGGCGTCACACTGAAGAATAAAGTTCTTTTTTTTTTCCCCACATACTGAACACTGTAAAAATTAAAAACACGCCCGCTTATGCTTTATTGCAGTGTTAATATTTCTCTTTTTTTCCCGAATCTCTTTTTTCAAACATCCACTTACTTTAAAAAAAACGCAAGAAATTTCTGTTCATAGTTTGTAAGGAGCGGTCTGAGAGTGCATTTTGGCAGTAGGTAAAGTCTTTAACCACCATGTTGACAATAGGAGAATAGATGGGTCAAAACCGACAGCCACACCCTTTGAGTGTCCTTTAGAGTCTTGTGCCTTTTTTGCCCCACTCCTGCCTATTCCTCGCCACAGCACAGTCATGTGATGATCACATGCCGGAGGCACCCAGTCCCATGCTGGCGTGTGGCTCATACAGTGGGCAGCCGCCTGAACGGTCTTGGGGAAGCCGGGTGAGATTGCCCGCTCTTCCTCCGTCATCTCTGCCACCATCCTGGTCAGGTGGAGCAGCCATGGCGCCGCGATGTGATTACAGAAGCAAAGAGATTACAGTTACTCGCACATCAGATTTCCTGTATTCACCTGACATGCATTACAGTTTATCCAATCACAAATAGAGAAAAAGCGCAACATTTAGAAGTGGCAGCGCACTGAATTATGCACTTTCAGCTCAGCTATAGAAGACCAAAGTCTGCAGAATGTTATGCTCTTTCTTCTGGCCTTTTATTATATGAATATGTAAGCAGCTGTTGATGTCACTATTCGAATGTGCTGCTGGCACACCAAGCAATTCAGGAGCAGAATGGGCTGTTAGGAGGTCATAGGCGTTTTCACCCCTATCTGGGCCTGACTGATATCTTCGCGGGGAAGTGCTAAACCGTGGTGGTGCAGCCCACATGTGCATCAACGTCCTAATTTGCAACAGGAGGAGCAGTTAAGAGTGGGCGGTAAGAAGGGAGCCGAGGCTTCACTCATTATTAATGGCCTTCCAGTTCAGGTACAACAGCGATGAGAGGCGTGAGGCACCCACCAGATTACCAATCTCATCAGCATACTGATCAGGTGCCTCGTGGCTGATTAAAACATAAGAGATCTGAAGATCACTCCTTGTCTTGGCCAGGCCTGCTTTTTTTTTTTTTTTTTCGCTGTTTAGATGAAGAGAGCATCAATGTGCCCCTGAGGGGCTTTTGATGTTGGAAGAATGAATCAGAGTTGTTTCGCTGTAAATTGATCCACGAGGCAGATGACTAACAGCGCTGCATCGCAGGTGCTGGTGCAGGGCACCTCACATCTCCTAATAAAATATAAAGCAACAAGTCCTTACTTTTGAGATTTTGAAACACACAACAACTTGAGTTAGACTGTTCTGGGTTAAAAGCAGTGATGGAACATTATGTGAGTCAAGACCGGCCTTACCTCTTATGGTATACATATAAAGGATGTTCACTGATAATGGCCCATGTTTGCAAGACAGTCAGCAAAGAGAAGGAGCAGGGGAGAGGTTTGCTCAGAGCGCATAGAGATAGATGTACCATTGTGATTCAAATTGCCATTACACTCCAAAGCGTAAGTGAAATTTCTTCACTTGAGAATGTGTGCCACAAGATTGTGATGAGTGTAGAATGATTTATCTAGAGGCCTGAGATGAACATTTTTGTAAGCTGACTGAAAATTAAACATGTACTACAAATGTTAAATTTCTTACATTGTCCAACAGAAAAAGTGATAATTCCCCAGATTTAGATATGGATGATATAATGCATAGTAAAGTTTAGGAGTCTTCTCGAGTGACATCCGTAAAGGTAGCTTTAAAGACGAAAGGAAAATGAGGCATAAGGGCACCGAAACTGGTGATCTCGACAACACTGCAGATCAGTATTTTAAAGACTGGAGCGAGGGAGCTGCAGAGTAGAGAGAGGACAGGATAGCGCTTGCACTGCGGTGGGAAGTTTTGAAAGGCCCTACTGTGATCACGGCCAGATGGGCGGGGGTGGAGGAGGCGGATGTCATCATCATCATCATCATCATCATCATCATCACTGCGCTTGATCACAGCTGCCTCACTCCCGTAGCTGTGCTCGCCCTTGTTATCTTAACAGTGCTGTTGGCGTACAGGCCGTAGCTCTGCAGCTCTGTGTAGGGGGCGCTAGCACCACTGTCTAAGGCTGAGCAGTGAAAGGCCTGAGCGGCTGAGGCGGCAGCGGCTCGCGAGGTGGACACCTTCATTCGGCGCGACTCGGTCCTGGACTTGTAGCAGAACTCCACCAGCGCCACCAGCATGGCCAGGCCCAGGCCACCGATCAGGATGTAGAAGACTCCCGCCACATCGCTGAGGCTCAGAGCACTTGTCTTGTCCTGGAGGGAGGAGAGGGGGGAGGAAGAAGGGGAGGAGCCAAGTGTTGAGGAGCAATAGTGACGTGGAGCAACACGAAGACTCGACAGATATACAAACATATGACACACACGTACTTATAGACAAACATTAGTCTCACAAACAGGAATGACAAGTGCAAGGAGCAAAATAACAAACATACACACGCTCAAACCTGTAAACATACACACACACGCACGCACACACACACACACACACACACACACACACACACACACACAGAGTATACAGATGACAGATGACATACACATAACCAGACACAGAAACAAAACATTAACGATAAAATCACATTCGACAGGGGCCTGTCTCACAAGGCAGGATCTAATACGTTAGCTGGATAACTTTGGATATAACTCCAGTTTTTCCAATCTCACAAAGTAGCTAGAGCTGAAGCATGTAATTAATGACGCAGACTAAACCTGGAGGAAGTTTTTGTCCAGGCTTACAGTTTGAAAACTTATCAACTGTGAGGAGAAACTGAGTCAACAGCGCTATAGGATCCAAGTATGGACAAAAATACTGCATTCACATTAAAATGGCAGGTAGTCAAGACCACAGAGAAACTTTATATAAACTTTTGTATTACTCCTATGATAATTTACTACATCAGAAATATATATTAATGATTTGTGGTACCTGTGCGGCTACAAAAAAGGCTTCCAACAAAACAGTAGGCACTAGAAAATGTTAGAAATGTGAGAACTCAAAAGCACTTTAATGGTCTGCTAGGTCAAAGTTAGAGAATTTTGTCACCTGTCAGAGAGCTCAGTGAATTTATGACGGCATAGTCTGATACCCACTGCACAACCTAATTTTAGGTCAAAGCATCATTTAGCATGAATACTGGGAATGCTCATTCACTGTCTGGCACATTTTACCCTTGGTATTGATAAAAATGATCATAAATAATTTATAGTACACCTAGTGCTCCTTTCTGGCTATAAACCAGAGCTCCTCACAAAACACCAAGTACAGCAGGTAATTGGAAAAGCCATGAATAAAGTCTACTGCTGCATATTAATTGCAAAAGTTCTTCCAGTGACTGGTTGAGTATAGACTCATATTCCATCACAGCAGAAACAGAGAATATGAGGCGACTTCATGATGACACTATCATAAATAAGAAGTGTTCTGACTGTGCCCTAATAACGAGAAGTGATCAGCCTTTTTAATTTAAAAAAGAAGAATGTCTGCACACTGAAAATTAGCTCCCAGTGATTTATTCAAGCTACATTTTGGTCACAGGCCTTCATCAAATCATCTTTAATTGAACAAATCATGCTCCTGCAGTGCTCCTCTCTACATCAACAGAAGACGACATTAATGAAAGATTTTAATTTTCTGTTTTTTTTTACTCTCATATTTATTCATTATATATATTTTTTCTTGATAAGAGAAGAAGACAAACTTATTTATATTTCTTTGAAGCCTCACATGTTCATAGTTGTGTTGAAGTGGTGGTTTTGGTTACCAGCTTTCTGAGACCAGAATCACCAATGTTAGAATAGATTAGTAAAAGCAGATACTGATTCAAAGACAGCCTCACTATATTGAACTTACTTTGTGAGACGGGCCCCAGATATTGTAAATAGATGCTGATCTAGACTGTTTTTTTACTTATTCATACACTTCTAAACATTTTACACAATATCTGTATTAAGTCAAAATACTCATACACACAATTATTTTCCAAAAAATTTCATTTTGTGAAGGAGCAGGTAGGTAAAGTGCATCAAGACCTCACAACACATGCATTCATGCAACAACAGCACAAACAAGTCTTTGGTCTGTCATTGCTTCAAATTCAAGGTCATTATACTCTACTGCAATGGCGCCTACTGACACGTATGCCTATTTATAGTCTGAAATAAAATGGAATCATTAAGATTAAGACTTAAATCAGTCAACCTAACTGGCATTCATAGAATAATGAGGACTAATGAGGATGTTATTTCATCTGAATCCATTTGGGGTTTACTTTTGTGTCACTTGAACAGATCAATGCCACATGGAAAGCTATTCTGTTAGGATGATTTATACTTTATTATGCCTTGACATGCATTTGAGCTTACACTTTACAGGGGACATAAACCCCTGTGATCTCTAGTCACCACTGAAATTCAGGCTTTTATTAGTCCATTCACTGAGATAAATAGATTTTAACCCCAAGGGCAAATTTACATTTGAATCTGTGTAGTCTTTCTTTATGCCAAGCATTACTTAGATAAACTCTGCTATATACAGTAGTATTACATGATGTAAATAAGGTTTTTATAACAGGGCATGTGTATCAAATTATGTGCTATGGAGGACTAAGAGTCTGCACGTTTCACAGACTAATTCTTCCTCTGAGGTTGAATTTATGTTTATTACCTGGAGCTGTATTCACAAAGCTTCCTAGAGTTGGTCCTAGTGGCCAAATCCTTGGATACTGTGTGTGTTAAAACTTTCTACTTAGAAATAAAATTAAAACCAACCGAAGACAAAAGCTGCTAATGAAGTGTCTTATCCCTTCACACAGCCAAACTGTTTATAGAGCAGGGAGTTTGAGCTGTTCTAGAGAGCTTGGGAGTTGTTAAAGCCAAGGAGAAAACTGCTGTAAAATAAAAACTATCACATATTCATTTTGTGAATACTGCTTATTCACTTGAGAAGATGAGAAGATTGACACAATTCTCGTCTCTACTTGGTAGATATTAAGCTAAAGCCAGCAGCCAGTTAGCTTAGGTTAGCGTAAAGACTGGAAAGTGGGGGAAATGGCTAGCTTCTGTCTTGTTTGTTTAATGAGTACCAAGAAATGTTAAAGTGACACATTTTACCACAGTTTATGTGCCAGACTATTTCTTGGCTACAGATTAAACAAAATGTGTTAGTGAGTTTTACAGGTGCTGTCAGGTGGTTGTTGTTACCTTTGGACAGAGCCAACCATTTCCAGTCTTTATGCTAAGATAATCTAAGCAGATGTAGCTATATAGTTAGTGCACTGACGAGTGGTATTGGTCTTCTCATAAGTGGTGATCAGGCATATTCTCCAAAATGTCACATTATTCCTTTTGTGTCAATTCACATTCCCCCTTATTACAGAGTTCTGATAAATACTTACTACAGAGGAATTTAAAATTTCACGGTAAAGCACTGTTAAATATAGACTTATGTGAGCAAACTACTAAATCTACAGATGCCTAGCTATGAGCCTTTAGCTCTGTTAAAATTCTGAAAGATATTCTCAGATGATCTGTCATATGTTCCCCAGAAACAGAGCCCATCATAGCACATAGTTTGACACCCCTACACTAAACTATGAAAATACGAGCAGGGGAAAGGAAGAAAGAAATCTTGTGCTGACAGATCAGAAGGCCAGCTGACATTTCAAACACATACAGAGGTGAGCTAAAGAGCAAAAGCTTTTCTGTTGCGGGGAAAGTGCTTCTTGAGACAGTGGATAACATAAACTACAAATGCATGCAAGCAAGGTGGCACTTATTGTGACTTGGGAGTCGATCTAGTAGATTGACATGATTGCATCCATACATGCACACTCTACTGTGAGAGCTGGGGAAGACTTGTTAAAAGGGCAAGAATACAAAGGTTACAGCTCAACATGTTTGAAAGGTTCAGTAAAGTCCAATGGCCTAATGTTATCATCTGTCTCCCTCATGCCCTTCTGTGTTTTTCTTTCTCTTATTTTCTCTCCTTGGGAAGGAGATCTATTCTGACAAATTGCTTTCAGAGTGATTTATATTTAATCTACAGTACAAACTCAAGGTTATGATAACACTTGATCTGTGTGTCTGTGTGTGTTTGGGGGGTTGGACAATCTATTTTAAGAGGATTTATCCCACCTAGATGGTAACTGTAGTCTCTATGTGTATAACAGTATAAATAACAATCCTAACTAATCCACCACACAATATTTATTTACACGCTGGTAATGAACATTAAATCTCTGACAACACAAGCTCATCAGTGGGAAGAAATAGACACCAGAGTACCACCAGAATACTGGCCCGAATATAAGACAGTGGTTTGCTTTGGAAATTACATTTTTAAAAGTGGGGGTTGTTTCACATGGGAGGACAGGACATTTTACATTTTTATAACAGCAGATGTTCTCTTTGAAAAGTGAATGCACTACAGAATTGTTACTTTAAGACTGAGCTGTATTAAGCTAGCTTGTTTTGGTGTTACTGAGCAAGTTATGATCTGCTAGCATTGATCAACCCCCAAACATTCCAGTAAGCATTGTTAAAAGCAAAGCTATGTACCTTTTCAAAGGGAAAAAAAATTTGTCTTAGTGCCAATGAAAAGTTGAATTCACAAGCAATAAAAGACATTTTTGTTTAATTCAGTGCAGTCAGAACTTTACTACAGCCTTACTTTGTCTACCATTAGCCACCATTTTGGTGTTAGCAAAATGCAATGATGCTGAGTCACTGATATTCCTGAGTCTGTTTGCTGACTTTACTTGTACTACTGTTACACTATGCTCTAGCGTTAACCATGATCTTTTAAAAGACACTTGTGGCTACATGGCTGCTTTTCAGCAAAAGTTACATAGGCTAACTTTAACCAAAAGACATTTTTTTTTTATTGCTAGCTCATGTTAATGTTACAGCAGAAATAGACTGAACAATCACTTAAGTGGTGTCATTTCTGAACATGGTGCTAAATAAAAAACAACATAAATTTAACAATTTCCTGCTTTTGTGAAAAAATGTGCTAAATGAATCCAAACTGTACTTTATTTATTCATATACAAAAATGTAACTGTTAAAGTTAATTATTTTGTTTTAAGGAACTTACTGCATATTTATTTATCTATTTACTCTGTTGTATATTTAGTGTTTAGGTCTTAAAGTCTGTTACAAAATGGGGGTGTCGTCTTATGTTCGGGCCAATATGGTAGTACTGCCAGAGTCACATGGGGAATACTGCTCAGTGTAATAGAGGCTGAGGACTGGACTTGGGGCTGGTCTAGGATCAGGGCAGGGTTGTGCTGGGAGGTGCTGTGAGGTGACAGGCTTGGGTTGGAGACTAACCTTTCTTCCGGAGTCCTTGCTGCCACACTCCCCTTTATCGTACCACCATTTGTTTTTCAGTTTGTCTAAGACGGCTTGCTCATTGAGTTTCAACACCGCTAGGTTTACTGGGATTCTTCCAACCATAAGGAAATAACATAAATAACATATTATACCATGTTATTTTATGTTATTAATTCAGAAACACAGAGCAGCAAATACATACACACATTAATGCTTGAGCTTGTTTATAGGTCAAAAAAACAAAACGAAAAACAACTTACCACACACACACCACACACACACACACACACACACATATATATATAAAGCATAAAAATCATTAGAAACATCAGAGTCAAAGTGATATGCATTAATACTCCATCTAGCTTGGTTGGCTTGCTCCCTAAGGCAGTAGATGTGTATTACTATATCAC